>ML781506.1:1083610-1110308 GCA_009831015.1 Picea engelmannii
AACTTCTCATGGCCATAACTCTCTAACCGTGAGGAATTATGTGAGGTTCCACATACCACCAAAAATGACATGACAAGAACTATCCATCTAGGATATTTTCCCTGACAAATTCACTTTCCTTCATCTCATTATTCCACAATTAAACATGGGTTCTCTTACTCCACAAAGTGTCTTCCCGTGAGGGATTTCACGATAAGGGAACCACTTTGGATTTCATCCATATTTACTTCTTATCAACCATGACAAAAAAATAATGAGTCATATTTACATCAAACACTATTGGGCCAATTACCCAAGCCTTTGTGCTACAGGTCTTTCTTCAAGGGTTGACATCAATGAAAACCAACCTTAATCAACAGTGGTCACTATTTTAAGAATAGTGTCAAAAAGGTTTAAAGCAATATGTGTCTGATCTGATAGTCTGGGTTCAATATTAGGCTGTCTCATCACTGGGACAGTCATGAAGGAATAGAAAAATAAGAAAATCTCAAATCTTTAGATGTTGTCTCATTTAGGTTGGATAAAGGAGAATTTATAGTTTCAACAGTGAAAACAAGATGTAAACCAAAGGCCCTTTCCCGTAACTGAGTTATATTTAATAAACTGTGTATGAGGTGTGAGAAACCAGTAAGATGTCTACTGGGCAAGGCTCCTATCAAGGGAGAATATCACTTGTAAATAGGGGAAAAGAAAGATGAAGGAATAATCTGACGAAGCATAAAACAATAAAGATATCTAATGTGCCCACTGGTCTTATACCTTCCGATAGCCAGTGCAGAGGAAAAACAGTAAACAATATAGAAAACTAAAAATCATTCACTATAGTAGAGGTTCTACTAAATTATAGCGAAGCATTCATCAGATAAATACATGAAATGAAATGAAATATGAGATACAAGGTAAAAAACTCATAACACAGCCATGATGGAATTGAGAATATTCATATTTGCTTTATATTAACTCCCAAAAGAGAAAAATCTCTATTACAATCGACCCAAAAAGGTCCAGCCTTTTTTCTTTCTTTCTCTTGTATACTTATACAGTTTTACGTAAGATGGAATTTCAATCGCTACAAGATTTTCAGTTACAACAAGAAGGAGACCAATCGTTCCAATTCTTCATCCTCTGTCTTCATTTGGTACCAGAAATCTGCCCCCTCGCTTGCCCGCTACATGTGACACATTTTTCCATTAGCCGAGATATCAACCTTGAAGGTTCCGCTTGACAATTGGCCTCAAAAATGTAACAATATTTCACTAATTGTGGCAACCTTGCTTCCATCTGTCGATCCAGGGTGTAGATAGCACATAATCACACACTCGGTTTAATCATCCATTTATTTATTTGGATTATGTCAGCCTGAATTACCTATGAGACTTCGGCCAAATCTATCTCTTCTTTCTCATTTATATCAAGCAAGGATTTAGATATATTTATTTGGCTCAATGCCTCAACGTTTCCCTCGCTATTAATACCCAACAGATTACCATCTATAGCATCAAAATCCTCTTCAAAAGATTTCATTACCTTCTTGGCTTACAGTCTACTTTCTGATATGTTGTGCTCCCATTCTTTCAATAAAATATTACCTCTGGTTTGTTCCGAAATGGAAAACCTTGGAGTACTTCCTGATTCCCCGTTATTTGTAGCTATTACTGTTCCTTGATATGTGACCCGAGCTGCTCCAGCTTCTCTCTCTCTGACATATAAATTTTCCAATACTTGATTAACAAGTAAGCAGTGGTCCCGAATTATGTCTACTTTGGTGAGTAAACTTTTCTGAGCTGCAAAAACTCTGCTCCGAATCTCCATCGCCTAGGACTGGAACATCCTGATGTCTATGACTTTACTTTCAGCGATTTCCACTCTAGCCTGTAGTTGTCCTATCAAGTCTTTTTGCTGGCCTACTTGTATCTGACTGGTATGAGCTACCAGCTCTGCTTGTTCGAGCTTAGCCGAGAGAAGCTCTATTTCCTTTTTATCGGCCTTTGTCACTTGTACTATTCCTGCATTTGCTTGGTCTTTGGCAGCCTCCTCTGCTGTGGCCAGTTTCTCTTCCAAGGTTTTAATGAGGTGGTTTTTTCGCTTCAATTGATTTTTTAATACCCCCACCGAGAATTGATTTGTCGTAGCATATGCCCCTAATGTTCCATCTATTTCTTTCACGAACTCATCTTTCTTCTTATCCTTTCCATCGGTCAATACCTTAAATTTTTTTACCGTTGATTCGTCTTCTTGGTAAAATTCCCTTTTTACCACAGTTTTTCTCTTATTATCAAAAAAGAATTCATTTGGGGGGAGCTCCTCTACCCTTATAGGTCACAATTCTTCATCTAAAATCCTCCCCGCATATATTTTCCCTTTAGTCGATTGTAAGGGGCTAATGGAGGTGATGGGGTCTCCGATTTGTTTCGCTGATTATCCCAGGGTGGCATCTGGAGCAGTCTTTTTCGACGGATTCAGATTTTTTATTTCCGTTTTCGGGTTTTTAGTTTTCCCTTCTTTGTCTTGGTGTTGTTTTTGACTGGGTGTTGTATCCTTGAGGCCTTCAGCTTCTTTCTACTTCATTCCTATTGTTGTTTCATTCTCACCCCGCAATAATGGGGGAAGACAACTCCGTCGATGTTCTTGGAATTTCAAAACATCGTCCCTCTCTTAGGGTGCTAGGGTTTCTATTCGAGCCAAAACCTCAGCGTAAGATATTGCACCTCAGAAAATGTCATCCGAGGGTGAATTTTCATGTTCGAACCTCTTAAGCCCACAACCGGCCATGTGATTACTTACGACCCTTTGTGGATCATGCTTCTTAAATTCCAGGTGAACCAATTCCAATTCTTCCAGGGCTGCTGCCTCGGCTTTAGCATGCCCAAAATCTAACAAAGAATAAGAATTTAAATGGATAGGAAAAGACAGCTACACCTTCTTAGAATATCCCTTAAGCTCCTTACTCATGCCACCTATTACAGTTTGCATGGCGACCTCATGACAAGCCATCTTGTCGGGTATGAATAATGGTAATGCATGCGGGGGAGCAGAAGCCCCAAAAAATCTGAGGTATGAAAATTATGTTTCTACATACCAGTCAGCTATACTGCTCAGATTCATCACTATGTTGCCTGATATCCTAGGTGGCAAGTGGCCAAAAATAGTAACATGCAAAGGCACCATTACCCAGTTGAAAATTTCATAGACATAATCTGCCGCTTTGTTTTCCCATAGTTTTGAGTGGTAGATGTGAATGGGTTCGGGCTCTGACAGAGTCCAACTCCAGCTCATTAATGGAAAGGGCATCGGAAAACATACGGCATCCATGATATATGCAGACATAAAGAATGAAGTCGGTTTCCCGCTCTCCTTCTGTGCTCGATACTCTGTAATTCGATTGGTCAAGCTATCTAACAGCATTTTATCCCAGTTGAAGGAAGAGCCTTCGGCGAATGAAAATATTAGAGGCACCCACTGAAGAAAAAAATGTGTGGTATCCTTTGTCCCATATAATCTGCAGGTCATCATAGACACATATTTGAAATGTGGTTATAGAGAATCTATTGAGTATATGCCATTACTGTCTGCCTTGAACTTCGCAGGGTGTGAAACCCATTCTTTGATTAAACAGGCCATAGTCTTGTCGTATTGTTCACACTCCTTCTTTTTGAAGGTCTCCAAGAATTTGGCATTGTATGTATATTTTGACAAGTCTGGAAACTTGTACATGGCTTGTAGTTGTTCGGGTCTGAAAGTCCCAATAGTTACTTTTTTCTCACTGATGATGGTTATGGTTGGTATATCCACATGGTTCAATACCCACAGAACCATATCGTAGTAAGGGAGTAATCGTGGCCTGGCCGCTACCTTATGCATTCCACCTTGGACAACGATCTTATATTTGGTGGTCAGGTCGTATTTTTCATTGTCATCGGAATCATCTTAATAATCTACCAATTCAGACTATAGAACTTCAGAAACAAACGACTAGGTCTTAACAGAGTCGATACTTCGAGGTGAAGTATCAGAGACGTTATCTGAACCTTGTCCCAAAACCTCAGCACTGGATTTAGATGCTTTTCGCAGGGCCATGGTAGGAGATTCTGCTTTAGCTCTTATGCGATAAAAATAGGTATACATATAGAAATTAGTTTGTCGAGAGAGTTTTCTCTACGTGATATGGAAATTAATTTGTGAATACAAACAACAAACCGATATATTTAATCATTCAAAACTCAATACCTTTCAGGAACAGAATGGTCAAATCATTTCTAATAATAAATTTAGAAATAAAAAATTCCTCCTTACTTGTCCATTCGCCTTGTTTTCTAATCAATGCCATAAATTTTGACGACTCGCACTACAAATTGGCGTGCAGAGCATTTAAGTTTGCCTCATAAACTGTGCATGAATCGACACGCAGGAAAGACTGGATTATCTTAATTTAATCGGGTTTTAGTAACATTAATCAATCTCTCGATATTTGCTTGATCGGGCGTTTTCACTCTAACCATTCAGCCTCTAAAACCTGAGACTACTATAATTAATTTCAGTTAATAAAGACGCAATCAGGATTAAGAGTTTTAATTAATCATGTTTAAAGAAAAATCGCAACTTCGCGAATCGTGACTTCAAGGTATATCTTCCGGGAAGCTTTCACGCCGAATTGCGAACTCACGAGATCGCGACTTCACGACTCGGGACGTCGAAGGTATTTCTTCCGAGAGGTTTGCATGCCGAGTTGCAAAATTGAGAGATTACGAAAAAGATTTGTTTAATTAGAAGATAAAACTGGTTTAACTGCTTGATTAACTTGTTTAAGACATATCGGGCTTCGTGACTCGGGCTTCGAAAGTAAAGCTTTTGAGGGAACAACGTGCTGAATTGTGAACCCTCGATAGAACTCAACCATGAGTAAACCTTTTTTCTTTGATCTTGACCCGGGTTACCAAAATAAGAGTTTCGCGACTTTGGATGTCAGGGTTATGATGATCAGACTTTTGGAGTTAGTAAATGCCGAGACATGAAATCTCGATGAAGCTTACCCGTGGTTAAAAAAAAAAAAAAAAAAATTAATCTTGTTGCTAACCTGAGTGATAATTTTTTAAGTTATTTCGTTGTTTCGTTCTTCGCGACTTGTGAACTGTGATATATAACACCCGACCTACGAAATCCTGAGTTAAGAAATGAGAAATTCAATTAAACCAAGCAGAACTTGTCTTCAGAGTATGATGACCGACACTGCTTGCATGAGGAGACTTCCAAGATTTTGGGAAAAATAAAGGAAAAGGATGAAAACCAGCTTTCGACGTCAATCATTAAAATATAAAATTTAAATCGGGCTAAAAGACAAAGTCGGCTCCAACATAGGCTCCAACTAGGGATCCTGTTTTCTTGTAAGACGCGAAGAACAGTAGACCACGTGCCAATATTGGGTAAATGGAGTCAATGGCTTTAATCTAGCGAAAATGTTCAGGACAAGATACCGAAGGGAAAAGAGGACTTCGTCTTTTACCTTTGAAAAGATTTTCAAACTCAGATATATTTTTAAACATAGCTGTAGTCCCTTTCACGACTTCCTCCTTCCCATTACTGAATTCAGGTCTGCATTAAAACAATCAAAACAGTTCTAGGAGACCCAACAGACCTTGTGGCTATCAGATTGCCTCAAAGGAAACAAATTATATGTTTTTAATCGGGAATCCATGTCTGAACTTAGGATGGAGATCGGGTTTTGAAAAGAACTGGTTACCAGAGCAGAGTGATATTCATGTATAACAGCCTTGCAGATATCTTAGATATTGCTTCACTGCCAGCGAGCCTGTTCAGTACTTCGATGAAGTTATCTAGCCCCTTTTACTAGATTTCCTTTCACCACTTCAAAATATATTTATGCATTTAAATGCTGAGACGAGGGAAATCATTTCTAAATTTTCTTTCATTGTCTTTGGGCTAGATGGGGGCAATCATTTCTGAATTTCCTTTCACCACCTGTCTTATGATTTTCTTTTTAGTGCGCGAAGTGGGGGCAATCAGTTTATATGAGGGCTGATATCCGTGTAGTATTTTTCATTATAGGTCTGTCAACTTACTTTGATTACTCGGTACCAATCTTTCCTCAACTATCACAACACCTTCGTTTGCAGGGAGGAAGGGAAAAATTATTTTTTGGAATTTCCTATTTGAGCAAGCCTCAATCTTTTGAAACCGCTGGAAAACCTAGAAAAGTCAGGACCCCTTAAGCATCACTTTGTTTAGTAAGGAAATGAGGAGTCATGAAGACTAGATTTCTTTTCACCATCTGCTTTGAAACTCTCGAGGTTAAAACGTAATCTCTTCTCCCTACATACGCAAAACTGGAAAGATGTTGGTTTTTCAAAAGGTAAACACGGAAACAGAAAATGTGACAGATAGAGATCTATGGACTGAAACACAAGGGTCAAAAATCAAAACTGACACTTGAAAATCTTTTTCGGGGGTGTTTTATTTTGACTGGCTTGTTTATTTCGTCTTGTCCTCTTGTAAATGACTAGTCATGAAAATGTCCTTTTATTTATTAGTTTAGACGATGTTGTTGTATCTTATGAGGTTATCTTGGTTTTCTTTGAAAGTCTTTCAAAAGAAGTCTTTTAGAGAATCTCACCTTTACCTTACAATTTTACTTTCTTTCTAAAAAAAAATCAAAACTCTTATTTGTCACCTGTATAAAGCCAATTTATTTTCCGTTATAAAATTTTATCCTTACTTCTCCTGCTCATTTTGTTTGCAACTGGAACCCTAGAAAAGGAAAATATGAAAATTATCAAGGCTCTGTTTGAAATTTCATGAAAGGAAAAGAAAATTGAAATAGCAATTCGTAAATGAAACATCTATATATATGAAAAATTTTATTTTATAAATGTACAAACTTTTTTTTTTTGGGGGGGGGGCGACTGCTTATGTCATATAATGTTTCAGAAAATGCCTGTTGACAAGGGCATTGAGAATTTCACCGTCTAGATTTTCCAATAGGAAAGAATTTTTTACTTCAAGATCTGAGACTCTAAATGGTCCATACCAGAGGTGGTCAAATCTACCATGTTTACCAGCTTCTTCCCTCCTTGTATCCCACCTTAATACCAAATCACCTGGGATGAAGTCTCTGTCCTTTTCCCTAAGGTCGAATAATGTCTTCAAGTCATCTTGGTACTTCTACAACTTTTCATGTACTTCGACCCTATGTTGTTGAACCTCAATCAGCTGTTTTATCCTCCTGGTGACATGATTGGGTTCTTCGTTCTGGTCTTTCCATAACTTCATTACTGGGAGTGTTAGATTTATAGGTAACACAACATCTGTCCCATATACCATCTGAAAAGGGGAAATGCCTATAGACCTTTTCGTGCTTATGTGATTCACCCACAATGCGTACTTTAAGTGTACATGCCAAGACCTTTTGTTTTCATCCAATACTTTCTTGATTATATTTACCAGGCTCTTGTTAGATGACTCAGCCAATCAATTTCTTTGAGGGTAATACGCTGTGGAGTGGCCCAGAACGATGTTATACTTTTGAAAGAAGATAATCATAGCCATATATTTGAAGGCTTGAGCATTGTCTGTAACTATCTTTCGGGGGAAACCAAATCTAGACAAAATGTTGTCTTCTAAGAAATTGATTACCACCGATTCTGTTTCCCTTTTGGTTGGAATGGCTTCCACCCATTTCGTAAAGTAATATGTGGCAGTTAAGATCCATTTATGTTGAGCACTGGAAGGAGGATTAATCTCACCGATAAAGTCTAGACCCCATTGCTAAAATGGGGCTTCTGTTTTGACTAGAATTAAAGGTAGTGCTGGCAGTTTTTGTTTACCTACAAATAGTTGATAGGGGTTGCAAGCTCGAACTTTGGTGTTAATGTCGGAGAAACGTTTTGGCCAGTAGTACCCAGCCCTCAAAATTTTGTAAGTCATAGTTCTCCAAGCGTGATGCCCCCCGCATAATCCCTCATGAAATTCATCTATAACCCGCTCAGTTTCCGATTCGAATAAACAGACTAACAAGAAACCGAGTGGATCTTTCCAATATAGTTGATTTTCGGCGATACAATATTTAACCGCATGAATTTTTAAAGTCCTGGTTTTTTATGGTGGTAGCTCACTTGGGCATTTTAAAGTTAGCAGGTATGATACAATGTCTCTGTACTAGCCTGATGATATGAACTTCTCTTCGATCTTGTTCGGGCTTGTTTTCTCATCCAGTTCGTTTATGTTCATGTCTTCATCGCCTTCCTGCAGGCAATTGATACCTAGTGCTCTGAAATTCAACTCAGCTAAGATTTTGGCTAGGCCTTGTCCTTTTATCAATTTGGTCGGTTTGATTTCTAGATCAAATTCTTGGATTTTGGCAAGCCATCGTCCTCTTTTTCCATCACTATTTGGTTGTACCAAAATATCTTTCATAGAACTGGTAGGCACATACGCAATTATCTTGGAGTGTAGTACATATGTTCTAAATGCCTTTAATGCTTTTACCATGGCGTACGCTTGTTTTTCTATTATATCATACTTAAGTTCTATGCCTCTAAGGCTCTTGTTGAAAAAGGCGATCGGTTGTTTGAAACCTTCTTCGTTCGTTTGTAGTAGTACCGCAACAATCGTGTGTTAGAAGGCAAATGAGAAAATAAGAAAATCTTTTAGATAGTCGGGACTCGCCAACACAGGTGCCTCTCTTATGACTCTCTTAATGTGTGCGAATGATGCTTTGGCCTCAGTTGTCCATTTTACTTCGCTATCCTTTTTCATCATACCTGTGATCAGTTTTACAATCTCAGCGAAATTCGGAATAAATCTTCGTAAAAAAATTATTTTTCCTAAGAAAGATTGAATCTCTTTTACATTTCTGGGAATGTTTATAGTGTCTATCGCTTCAATCCTCTTAGGATCAATCTTGATTCCATCCCTAGATACGATATGACCCAAAATTTTACCTTCCCGCATGGCGAAATGTGACTTCTTTGGATTTAAGGACAGACCAAACCTGCGGCATTTTACGAATGTCTGTTTGAGATGTATCAAATGTTCTTCGTCGGTTTTAGAGAAAATTGTCAAATAGTCAAGATAGATGACTACGAACTTATCTCTTTCACCGATGAAAGAGATTTCCATAGCGCGTTGGAACGTGGCTCCTGCATTCATCAAACCGAAAGGCATTTTATCATACATGAATGTACCCCATGGTGTTGTGAAAGCAGTTTTTTCTTTATCTTGTTCATTCATGGTGATTTGATTATATCCAGAGAAACTGTCAATCATAGACATTCGGTTAGCTCCAACTACCTTTTCTAGCACATGGTCCATTTTGGGCAGTAGATAGTTGTCCTTAAGAGATGATTTATTTAGATTTCTGAAATCCACACACAGTCTGATTTCCCCATTCTTTTTCCTAACCAGGACCAGGTTAGCTACCCAATCAGAATATCTCAGAGGTACTATAATTTTCGCGTCTAAACGTTTCTTAACTTCTTTTTCGATCACAGGTAACAAAATGGGTTGATCTGTATAGGTTTTTGCCTAAATAGTTTAGCCCTGGGATTTAGAGGTATCTTGTGATCTATTACAGAAGTGTTGTATGTATTTAGCTCATCATAAGACTAGGTGAAAACGTCCTTATACTGTCTGAGGAGGTCTTTATACTTACTTTTTATTTTGGGAGGGAGGAATTTGGATACTTTTACTATCCTGAATACTTCTTTGGTTCCTATATCACAGTCCTCCACTTCTTCTGGTTGGGGTTGTAAGGTGGACTTTATAGGTATGTCATTTTGATCAAACAGTCTTTCCAGAGGGATGAGTCCTTTCGAAATCTGGTTGTTTTTAAGGACCAACATGCGATGATTTGCATTTTTGTCTTGAAATATTTGAGGGTCTTCCCCTTCTTGCATGATCCATATGTTGTCATTTTGGTTTTCTTGATATGCGTGGGTTTCGGAAAAATTGCCTATTGCTTCAAGAAACTTCTTAATTTGTTGATCATCTTCAAAAACCTACCAGTGCTGGATGTTATCCGGTACAGAAGGTCTGTGTCTGATCTTTATGTGATACTTCAATTTAAAATTCGTGGGCGGAGTGAAGGTTGAAGTTGCTTTAACTAATGCATCAGCCTGTAATTTTTCTATGCGTGGGATGAAGTGGACATTTACAGATGAGAAAAAGTTTTCCATTAGATCCCAAGCACATTTTATGTATGATCTTAATCGGGGATGCTTGGCCTGGTATTGTTGATTTACTTGTTTGACTATCAGTTCTTCATCTCTGTAGACCTCTAGGTTTTTTATTTTCAGCCTCCTGGCAGCTTCTAATCCCAAAACCAAAGCTTCATATTCACATACATTGTTAGTATAATCTGTATCCCATTGCAGTCTGTAAGAAAAAGGGACAACGAACTTTCCTTCGGGTGCCACAAAAAACACTCCTGCACCAGCCCGTTCGCATGACGAGGCACCATCAAAAAACATTTTTCAGGTACCAGTGGTACAAATATCCCTAGTCATGTTACCTGACTCTTCATGCTCTATATCAATTTCGTCTATGCAACCATCTAAACCGTCGTCAAAAGATAATATACAATTTCCTAAATCTTGGTCTACAATATAAATAGGGAAATTGTTAGGATTTTTAGGGTCGTTTACCGTATATGCTAATCTCGTCTCTCTATACAATCGAGTAAATTGGCCCCCAAAAATAGGAATTGTGGCATACGTCATATCCAATTGAAGAGAACCCCCCAGCTTGGCTCCCCATGACCTAGAAAACAGTAAGTCGTACTTGGGGGGAATATTAGCAACAACCACATCCATCAAGACACTCTTAATCGGGACCTGTGCCAGGGTAACTACTAAGTCCTTTATCATTTCCATGCATTTAACCTTTATTGAATCAAATGAATAAAGATCTCCGTAAGGTCTAGTGATCTGAAGGCCCAATCTATCCATAATAAGTTTAGGCATTACGTTATGTGAGGCTCCGGAGTCTAGCATGCAATTATGTAGCAGTTGATCGTACACGTTCAAAGTGATATAAAAGGGAGAAACAGAGTCTTTGGCTCCTTCAAAATGTGGACCAAAGGTGATTTTGGGCTTATCATCTTCTAGGTTCAAAACATCAGATTGGCTTTCTGGCTCTGAAACGCTTATCACTTTAGTAATCTTCTTTCGATAAGCTGGGTTTTTTACTAGCTCTACTAGAGGGATTGGTATCTTAATTTTATTTATTTCATTCTCGAAACTGAAAGCTCCTCCAGCCTTGTCTGTTTCTTTAGATGTGACTTTGGAACACTTCTTCTCCAACGTATTGGTTTGGATCGACTTATTATTCTTGGTGTTGGTTGGATGGGTATCCATCTTAGCTGTTTTGGTTCCCTCTGTCTGGGTTTCAACCTTCTTTGCTTCCATGTCCAGTGTGTTTACCACTTTCGTTTTGCTGTTGAATAGCGTTGTTTCTTCCTAGGTAGGCTCATAAGTTTACCCTCTTGGGAGAATTTTCTTAGGTTGATTATCTGAAACAGGCTTGCTTTTAGATCTTAAGTTATACCTAGGTTGGACATCAACCATTATCATATCGGTTTCTCCTTGATAGCTGCAAAGGTCAGTATAATCTCTTTCTTCTCTTTCAATAGATGATTTTTGAGTGTTTAGAGATTTTTCATAATCATGTTTAGTCAGAAAAGGTTGCGTGTAGTCATCGCCTAAGTTCGTGACATCATCCTCCAAATCTCTGAAATCTTGTAGATCATTCACCCCTATAAAATTTTCATTCTTTAAGGGAGTTTGTATTTTCTGATCTTCGTTTTTTATCTGTCTTTGTTGATTTGGGGGATTTGGGTTTCTCCTAAAATCCTTTTTGGCCAAAGAATCAGTTTTGGCCTATTCTAGCTCCATCCTAGAAATCTTATTTGATAGTTCTTTAATTATTCGGGCCATATCGTCTACTTTATCCTCTGTATATCTATTAGACCCTGATGGTCCCTCTTGTTCTCTAAAGCGTCTATTTTCTCGGATTCCCACTTCTACTTTAGCTCTTAACTTACCGGAAGCCATCATATTTGACTCGATTTCCACAACATCATCTTGCATTCGATTTAAAGTATCTCCCCTTCTTTCCCTTAAAAGAAGTGAAAAATCTGGTTCAAAAGCTCCCGCGAAGGTTACTTTGGCTATGGGTTGGGACGATTTAACCTCGACTGGGATTTTGTTATAGAGTTTATTGAATCTTTGAATAAACTCCATAACAGTTTCTAAGTTTTTCTTTCTTAAAGAGCCAAATTCGGTTAAATAATACAAGTGGGCCTTTCTTTCACCCCATTGTCTAAGGAAGGCATATTCTAAAGCATCATAGGACAATATAGATCTTGTGGGTAGACTCTGAAACCAAGTTCGGACCTGACCTTCGAAGGTTTGGATGAAAATCCTCGAATATACATCTTCATGTTCAAGACCTAAGATGTCTGCGAATTGATCGAAGAAATTTATGTGTTCGGTCGCGGTTAAATCTCCCTCTCCAGTAAATTTTGGCAATTTTTTTATATAATTCTCAGGGAGATTATGTAGAGGAACGGGAAAGACCAGAGGGGCGTATCTCGTTGCTACCTTAGAGAACACTCTGGGGGGAGGAGCAGGTCCTTGACCTCCATCTCCTCCTCTAACAACACCTCCACCTCCTCCTCCGGCGGCTGCCATCGATATCAATGGAAAGTTGTAAAGGGGGTTACTAAAAATTAGAAGTGGTTCTTTAGTTTCTTCGTGAGGCAAGAAATATAAGGATGAATGATAAGGAACGTGAGGGCTTGGTTCCTTAGATTTGCAAGAGATGTAATTGGGTGAACTGACGGGCATAGAATCTGAGTGTGTAATATACTCATCAGGATTAGGTAAGGTCGGGAAATTTAACTGAATAAACGATGGTATGTCAACTGTCGATGAACTTTCAATAGGGCTCTTTCCTTTATGTACTAAGGGAATACTCGGATGAATCTCACTCCTAACTTCGAAGCAGTTTGAAGTTAGATATTTAGTATCAAAAAGAGGACTGTGTGAAGTTGAAGGTTCATAAGAACTCTTGGTCTTCAGCTGTGGGTGTTTAAGTTTATAGACTGCAGCGATTGGCTTAAGAGAGCCTCTCACCTTTAGAATATTCTCGGGATCTGTAATGGGTGTGGTCTTCTTACCATCCGGGTTTTGTCTGGTATTCCTTCGACTGGATGCTAGCTTATTTATTGTGGAGTTTCCAAGTGAAATATTGGAAATCCTTTAAAAGGTGTGCACTCTTTGTTCACTATCAAAGGGTAACACTTTCAACGAGAAAAGTCATTTTCCCAGGGAAAATATTTCGTAACTTTGTTCCCTGGCAACAGCGCCAAAAAGATGTTGTTCCAGAGTTTGTACTTAAGGCTTAGAAGTACAGTGTCTAGGCATATGAAAGTGAGTGAAGAGTGTGTAAGGAAGAAATATCAACCTTCGGTAAGGAAAGCTAGGGTTGATTTCTGGGTTGGCGTTGTCTAGCTTCCAACTGTTCCTAGATGGTTATGTCCCTTTCTATTGCTGCCCACAAATGCTCAAGTTCAACCCATGTGGTGACTATTTTATGAATAGTGTCAAAAAGGTTTAAGGAAATATGTGTCTGATCTTATAGTCCAGGTTCGATATTAGGCTATCTCGTCACTGGGCCAGTCATGAAGTAACATAAAAATAAGAAAATCTCAAATATTTAGATGTTGTCTCGATTTAGGTCGGATAAAGGAGAATTTATAGTTTCAACAGTGAAAACAGGATGCAAACCAAAGGCCCTTTCTTGTAACTGAGTTATATTTAATAAATTGTGTATGAGGTGTGAGAAAATAGTAAGTTGTCTACTAGGCAAGGCTCCTATCAAGGGAGAATCTCACTTGTAAACAAGGGAAAAGAAAGATGAAGGAATAATCTGATGAAGCATAAAACAATAAAGAGATCTAAAGTGCCCACTGGTCTTATACCTGCTGATAGCCGGTGCAGAGGAAAAATAGTAAACAATATAGAAAACTGAAAATCATTCACTATAGTATAGGTTGTACTAAATTATAGTGAAGCATTCATCAGATAAATACATGAAATGAAATGAAATATGAGATACAAGGAAACAAACTCATAACACAGTCGTGACGGAATTGAGAATCTTCAGATTTGCTTTATATTAACTCCCAAAGGAGAAAAATCTCTATTACAATCGACCCGAAAAGGTCCAACCTTTTTTCTTTCTTTCTCTTGCATACTTATATAGTTTTACGTAAGAGAGAATTTCAATCGCTACAAGATGTTTAGTTACAACAAGAAGGAGACCAATCGTTCCAATTCTTCCTCCTCTGTCCTCATTTGGTACCAGAAGTTTTCCCCCTCACTTGCCCGCTACACGTGACACATTTTTTCATTAGCCGAGATATCAACCTTGAAGGTTCCGCTTGAAAA
The DNA here is from genome assembly GCA_009831015.1 of Picea engelmannii. Classification (NCBI taxonomy): domain Eukaryota; kingdom Viridiplantae; phylum Streptophyta; class Pinopsida; order Pinales; family Pinaceae; genus Picea; species Picea engelmannii. Next base: position 1,098,073 of record ML781506.1, read on the forward strand.
TTGGCCTCAAAAATGTAACAATCTTTCACTAATTGTGGCAACCTTGCTTCCATCTGTCAATCCAGGGTGTTGATAGCACATAATCACACACTCGGTTTAATCATCCATTTATCTATTTGGATTATCTCAGCCTAAGTTACTTGCGAGACTTCGATCGAATCTATCTCTTCTTTCTCGTTTATATCAAGCAAGGATTTAGCTATATTTATTTGGCTCAATGCCTTAGCGTTTCCCTCGCTATTAATACCCAACAGATTACCATCTATAGCATCAAAAACCTCTTCGAAAGATTTCATTACCTTCTTGGCTTGCAGTCTTCTTTTTGATATGTTGTGCTCCCATTCTTTCAATAAAATATTACCTTTGGTTTGTTCTGAAATGGAAAACCTGGGAGTACTTCCTGATTCCTTGTTATTTGTAGCTATTACCACTCCTTGATATGCAACCCAAGCTACTCTAGCTTCTCTCTCTCTGACAGATAAATTTTCCAATACTTGATTAACAAGTAAGCAGTGGTCCCAAATTATCTCTACTTTGACGAGTAAACTTTTCTGAGCTGCAAAAGCTCTATTCCGAATCTCCATCTCCTGGCACTGGAACATCCCAATGTCTATGAATTTGCTTTCATCGATTTCCACTCTAGCTTGTAGTTGTCCTATCAAGTCTTTTTGCTGGCCTACTTGTATCTGACTTGTATGAGCTACCATCTCTACTTGTTCGAGCTTAGCCGAGAGCAGCGCTATTTCATTTTTATCGGCCTTTGTCACTTGTACTATTCCTGCGTTTGCTTGGTGTTTGGCAGCCTCCTCCGCTATGGCTAGTTTCACTTCCAAGGTTTTGATGAGGCAATTTTTTCGCTTCAATTGATTTTTTAAAACCCCGACCGAGAATCTATTTGTCGTAGCATATGCCCCTAATGTTCCAGCTATTTCTTTCGCGAACGCATCTTTCTTCTTATCCTTTCCATTGGTCAATACCTTAAATTTTTTGACCATTGATTCGGCTTCTTGGTAAAATTCCCTTTTTACCACAACTTTCCTCTTCTTATCAAAAAAGAATTCATTTGGGGGGAGCTCCTCTACACTTACATGTTGCAATTCTTCATGGAAAATCCACCCCAGTTCTATGTTCCCTTTAGTCGATTGTAAAGGGGTAATGGAGGTGATGGGGTCTCCGATTTGTTTCGCTGATTGTCCCGGGGTGGCAACTGGAGCCGTCTTTTTCGGTGGATTGGGAGTTTTTATTTATGTTTTTGGGTTTTTAGTTTGACCTTCTCTGTCTTGGTGCTCTTTTTGACTGGGTGCTATATCCTTGAGGCCTTCATATTATTTCTACTTCATTCCTATTGTTGTTTCATTCTCACCTCGCAATACTGGGGGAAGACAACTCCGCCGATGTTCTTGGAATTTCAAAACATCGGCCCTCTCTTTGGGTGCTAGGGCTTCGATTCGAGCCAAAACCTCAGGGTAATATCTTGCACCTCGGAAAATGTCATCCGAGGGTGAATTTTCATGTTCGAACCTCTTAATACCACAACCGACCATGTGATTACTTACGACCCTTTGTGGATCGTTCTTCTTGAATTCAAGGTGAACCAATTCCAATTCTTCCAGGGCTGCTGCCTTGGCTTTAGCATGCCCGAAATCTAACAAATAATAAGAATTTAAATGAATAGGAAAAGACGGCCACACATTCTTAGAATATCCCTTAAGCTCCTTACTCACGCCACCTATTACAGTTTGCATGGCGACCTCATGACAGGCTAGCTTGTCGGGTATGAATAATGGTAATGCATGCAGGGGAACAGAAGCCCCGAAAACTATGAGGTACAAAAATTATGTTTCTACATACCAGTCAACTATACTGCTCAGATTCATCACTATGTTGTCTGATATCCTGGTGGCAGGTGGTCGAAAATAGTAACATGAAAAGGCACCATTACCCAGTTGAAAATTTCATAGACATAATCTGTCGCTTTATTTTCCCATAGTTTTGAGTGGTAGATGTGAATGGGTTCGGGCTCTGACGAAGTCCAACTCTAGCTCATTAATGGAAAGGGCGTTAGAAAACATACGACGTCCATGATATATGCAGACATAAAGAATGAAGCCATTTTCCTGCTCCCCTTCTGTGCTCGATACTCTGTAATTCGATTGGTCAAGATATCAAACATCATTTTATCCCAGTTGAAGGAAGAGCCTTCAGCGACTGAAAATATTAGAGGCACCCAATGAAGAAAAAAATATGCGGTATCCTCTGTCCCGTATAATCTACAGGTCATCATAGCCACATATTTGAAATGTGGTTCTAGAGAAGCTATTGAGTATATGCCATTATTGTCTGCCCTGAACTTCGCAGGGTGTGAAACCCAATCTTTGATTAAACTGGCCATAGTCTTGTCGTATTGTTCACACTCCTTCTTTTTGAAGGTCTCCAGAAATTCAGCATTGTATGTATATTCTGACGAAGCTGGAAACTTGTACATGGCTTGCAGTTGTTTGGGTTTGAAAGTCCCAATAGTTACTTTCTGCTCACTGATGATGGTTCTGGTTGGTATATCCACATGGTGCAATGCCCACCGAACCATATCGTAGTAAGGGAGCAATCATGGCCTAGCTGCTACCTTATGCATTCCAGCTTGGACAACAATCTTATATTTGGTGGTCAGGTCGTCTTTTTCATTATCATCAAAATCATCTGAATAATCTACCAATTCAGACTGTAGAACCTCATAAACAAACGACCAGGTCTTAACAGAGTCGATACTTCGAGGTGAAGTATCAAAGATGTTATCTAAACCTTGTCCCGAAACCTCAACGCTGGCTTTAGATGCTTTTTGTGGGGCCATGGTAGGAGATTCTTCTTTAGCTCTTTTGCGATAAAAATAGGTATACATACAGAAATTGGTTCATCGAGAGAGTTTTCCCTGCGTGATATGGAAATGAATTTGTGAATACAAACAACAGACCTATATATTTAATCATTCAAAACTTGGTACCTTTCAGGAGCAGAATGGTCAAATCATTTCTAATAATAAATTTAGAAATTAAAACTTCCTCCTTACTTGTCCATTCACCTTGTTTTCTAATCAATGCCATAAATTTTGACGACTCGCACTACAAATTGGCATGCAGAGCATTTAAGTTTGCCTCGTAAACTATGCATGAATTGACACACGGGAAAGACTGGATTATCTTAATTTAATCGGGTTTTAGTAATGTTAATCAATCTCTCAGTATTCGCTTCATCAGGCATTTTCACTCTAACCCTTCAGCCTCTAAAACCCGAGATTGTGATAATTAATTTCAGTTAATAAAGACGCAATCAGGATTAAGAGTTTTAATTAATTATGTTTAAAGAAAAATCACAACTTCGAGAATTGTGACTTCAAGGTATATCTTCCAAGAAGCTTGCACACCGAATTGCGAACTCACGAGATCACGACTTCGCGACTTGGGACGTCGAAGGTATTGCTTCCGGGAGGTTCGCATGCCGAGTTGCAAAATCACGAGATTATGAAAAAGATTTGTTTAATTAGAAGATAAAACCTGGTTAACTTCTTGATTAACTTGTTTAAGACATCGCAGCTTCGTGACTCGGGCTTCGAAAGTAAATCTTTTGAGGGAACAACGTGACGAATTGCGAACCCCCGATAGAACTCAACCACAAGTAAACCTTTTTTCTTTGATCTTGACCTGGGTTACCAAAATAAGAGTTTCATGACTTTGAATGTCGGGGTTATGACGATCAGACTTTTGGATTTAGTAAATGCTGAGACACGAAATCCTAATGAAGCTTACCTGTGGTTAAAAAAAAAAGAAATTTTTAATCTTGCTGCTAACCTGAGTGACATTTTTTTAACTTATTGCGTTGTTTCGTTCTTCACGACTCGTGAACTGTGATCTATAACACCCGACCTGCGAAATCCTGAGGTAAGAAATGAGAATGTCAATTAAACCAAACAGAGCTTGTCTTGAGAGTATGATGACCGATACTACTTGCGTGAGGAGACTTCCGAGATTTTGGGAAAAATAAAGGGAAATGATGAAAAACAACTTTCGATGTCAATCATTAAAATATAAAATTTAAATCGTGCTAAAAGACAAAGGTGGCTCCAACACTCTCGACATTAATTTCTTAGCTGCAGTAGATGAACAGGGGGAGCAGGCGACTCCAAGCGTGAGAGAGGTATTTTTCAATTCTCCATGGTATGCAGACCTGATATTTGTTTTGCATAATTTACAAGCTCCCCCTAGTCTGACCAAGACTAAATCTAGGTTTTTGAAATTGAAAGCATTAAAATTATGCATTCTAGAAGGCAATCTTTATTGGAAAGATCCTGGAGGTATTTTGTTAAATTGTTTATTGAAGGATGAAGCTGACAGAGTACTGCAGGATTTTCATGCAGGAGACTGTGGAGGTCATCTGAACTGGAAGGCCACAGCCAACAAAATCCTCAGAGTTGGATTCTATTGGCCAACTCTATTTGTTGATATGCATCATAAAGTGACTTCGTGTCATCAATGTCAATTGTTTGAAGGCAAAAGGAAACTTCTTCCTCTACCCCTGAAACCAATCTCCGTTGAAGCCCCTTTCCAGTAGTGGGGATTAGACTTCATCGGAGAAATACATCCTCCTTCTTCGGGCCAGCATAGGTGGATTCTTACTGCCACGGATTATTTTACAAAATGGATCAAAGCAGTACCGAGTAGGCAAGCCACTGATTCCGTCATTATTAAATTTCTTGAAAATAATATCTTGTCTCTCTTTGGATGTCCTAGAAAAATTATAATTGACAATGCAGCTGCTTTTTGATCTAAGAAACTCATAGATTTATGCAACCAATATCATATTGGTTTGGGACATTCCACAGCTTACTACCCTCAGGGAAATGGGCTGGCGGAATCATCAAATAAAACGTTGTTAAACATTATCAAGAAAACTTTGCAGGAAAGCAAGAAGTCGTGGCATAATAACTTGGGTTTCGCATTATGGGCCGACAGACTAACCACCAAAAGGTCAATTGGTATGTCACCATATCAGCTGGTCTATGGCACAGAAGTAGTCTTTCCCACTTCCTAAGGAGTTCCTGTCATGAAATTGCTGTAAGAGATGCAAGCCGAGCCAAACGACTCCCAAAGAAGGATCAACCATATGATCCATTTGCAGCAGTCCAGGGAAGAAGTATACAACAAGACTCAGGTAGTCCAAGAAAGCATCAAGAATATTTTTGACAAAAGAACAAAGGAAGATGATTTCGAGCTAGGAGATTTGGTGCTGAGATGGGATTCCCAAAATGAAGACAAGGGAAAGAATGGAAAATTTGATAGTCTATGGAAGGGACCATACATGATTCAAGCATTCAGAGGGAATAACGCTTTCTTGCTAAACAACAGTGATGGGACAGATCTGCCAGGAGGACCTGTAAATGGTATAATTCTAAAGCATTACTCACCCCCACAGTAGGGACCGGAAGTCACACTTTCCATTGTACAAACCATTTTCATTTTCCTTGTGAATTTCTGAGTGAATAACTTTGGTCAGATAGTTGAAGCCCAGAGAGAAGGCCCTAAGCCACTGACCACTGTTTTTCATTTTTCTAAAATAAAACCAATCAAGCAATAAAGGTAACTATGGAGAAAGTTTCATAACATCAGGAATCAGGATTCTTGGCACCTCACAAGGAGAGTACCATCCCCAAGTGGAGTCGTTGTTATCACCCTATAATTTATAAGATCAACTGGTGACTGAAATGTTATCTCTTTAGTATTTTTGTTTGTCAAATGATTTTTCATTCTACAAATTATTTGAGAAAAGAAAGAAAAAGAAAAAGAAAAAGAAAGAATAAAAGAGGGCATAAAAAAGAATTGCAATTAGAGCCCCATGCAATGACAGTGACTTGGTTCATACCTTTCAAGGATGGCCAAGTCCTTTTAAATTGATATTGATAGGAATAGTGAATAAGCTTGGCTAAACTATTTAATCTTAGCCAAGTGATCTAGGTTAGTTAATGAATAAATCTTGCCAGACTATCTAATCTTCGTCAGATAGACCCAGGATATAATAAATTCTTATCCCAATAGTTTAATCTGGGTTAATTGTCATAGGAAGTTAGGTTAGAACATAGGGTAGTTTGCTTTATTTTCAATAAAACCATCTCGATGATCAATGTTGGACCATGTCTTGGATGCTTAAAAGGTTGTTTGTCTAACCCCTTGGTGATGTAAACATGAAAAATCTTGGGAAAAACCCATGAAATGCACTTATCCTAAGTTATTTGGGTGCATATACTTTTCACGCACTCATTTATACACCGCTCATATATCAACATTCCAGATGATTGCACCCAGATCTATGGTGGACAAATATTTCCGGACCACCTCGACCATTATACCTTTAACGAAGGGGGTGGGGCTGTGTCCGGAATCACTGATAATGCATCTGTGCATCTGGATGGCCCAAGTTTCGACGCTTAGATCTACGGTCTATATTGGACGCTTAGATCTTCCTTTAATGGGGGGGGTCCAAAATGTGTGTTAAAGAGCGCGCACAGATCTGTGGTCAAAAGGAAAGTGCGTAGATCGAGGGTCCGAGGTATTTTTCGGACCCCCCCGACTAATCTACCTTTAATGGTGGGGGGCGAGTCTAGAATGGATTGTTACTCTAGTTGGCCCCCTATCTATACGTGGCATGAATCTACTGGTCCCAAGTCCCACCGCCTATTACTATCTGACATACCTCATCACCTAGTGACGTCATTATCCACCTTTCCCGTAAAAGTCACATCGAGTAATTCTGTCAGTCCTTCTCCCTCGTTCACTCGTGGCAAGTCCCCTCACCATGATTTTTTCCCCCAATCAATAACTGCCACATCACACATCCGTATCCCTCAATCATTGTCACCTGCCATCTCACATTCTAAATGACCCGTTGGCCATTTATTACTGGATAACTTATCCATTAACCAACTGACCTGTCCACCGCGCCCAACAGATACCTGTTTACTCAAAATTACCCTCACTCTTCATTCCTTCACCATTTACCCACTCATCGCACCAGAGAATTTAACCTATTTTCTTCTCCGTTACAGTCAGTCGCCCCCATCTACAGTCATCCCCGCTAACATTGTTTGATTTGCAGGTATTGTTACAGTAATGGCGCCAAAATCAAAACAAACAAGAAGGAGAGGAGAATCCGTTCCTCCCACCTCCTGTCAATCCCGACAAGATTCCACTGGCCGACAAAGACTATTTAATCGTAGACACTAAGTGCGATTTTGATTTCACAGACCTTCAGTCATGGCTTAAAGAATTTTTCCTGGACCAGAGTGACGAAATTGGACTCTGGGAGTCCAATCTAGCCTTGTATATCTTCCCCCAGATTCACCTTTCCCAGAGTTCTCCCTCAAGTACCAAGCCCACTATATCCCTGAGCAAAGAGCCATTGTATCCTTTTCCAAGGAAGTTCTCTTCCTCATCACACCAGAAACCATCGACCAAATGATGCAAATATCCTGAGCCGACTCCACATCACCTTTTAACCTTGAAATCCTTACAGAGTTATACCAGAAGATGACTTTTCCTGAAAGAGCTCAAATATTTGATCTTTTTCTTACACAATCCGCTCAGCTCCCCGCTACAAATCCCCCTTATCCTTCTTCCATGCTCTCAACCAAAGGAAGCCAGGTTATCACGTTCTTATGCACCTTGTTGGGTTATTATTTAGATCAGTGGGTAGATGAACCCATTCTAAGATTTTTGTCTATTTTCTCCACTGATGAGAACCCTACTACACAGTTCGACTTTAGCATGTTCTTGGCGAACAATATTCATGAGCAATTTGTCAATTTCACTACAGAAGGCATGTTTCGGTATTCTTCAATACTGACATACCTGTTCATTTTCTTCCAAGCGGACAAATTTTCTTTTTCTATGCAGAAGATGGACGGAGATGGCATACCCCAGGAAGTAACTGCATGGACTTCCCTACTCAGACATAACTCCATGGAATTCGGGTTCAAGCAGTCCATCGATCAATTTTACCACCCAATGCTGAGTATGCTCAGTGGAAGACCCAAACCTGGGATTAATGATGAAGTTCAGAGGATCATACACCTCTCGGATCTTACAAAGGTTGGTGATTGGTACCTGTACCAATATAACACTGAGATCAGAGTCTATGGGTGCGATTTGGCCCCATATAAACTGCCCAAATACTTACTTGTTATAATTTTTGCTCTGGAATACATAAGGCAGATGATAAACTCGGATGATATTCATTTTGTGTCTTTAAAGAAGAATAAACAGCTCAGAATCAAAGGGAAGATCGGGTCCTTCATCTGCAACAGTCAAGGAGCTAGGGAGGAAGCAAACAGGCTACTGAAGGAAATGAAATTCTTTACAAGTTTCACATGGCACTACGATCCATGCAGGATCATTTTAGAGATGAGGGTAAAAAACAAGAATATCTCGTATGTCCATGAATCTAGGCCTGAGGTAGAGAAATTTTCAAATTAGACAGGATGGGAACCAAACACTTTGGTTGAAGTAGAACAACAATACCCCCCGATCACTGTATCACAGACAACCACACCACAGGCTCCAAAGGAGAAAAGGCCTAGGCAGGATCTGTCACCTCCCGTCACTAAAGTGCCATTAGAAGAATTTTGACTTCATACCAAGAGGCCAAAAACTAGTCCGACTACTGACCCGGCTGGAGAAAAGGAATTTTCATCCAATATAGTGATAGAGGTTGATCGGTCGCTCCTAAGTACAAGCGGCAAACCGATCATAACCACAGTATTACCAAAGAATCTTGCAGACACTCCACCAATCAATCAGCTAGGCAAAACAAGACCAAAGCTGAGTGTTTTTGAGAAATACGATCTAATCAAGAAAAAGAATCAAATTCTGACTAGCAGCACATACAACCAGTTTTGTAGGTAGACCTCGACTGCACAACACAGGCTGCTAGCGGAATTTGACACAGAGAAGGGAAGAATGCAAATGGCATTCCTCCAAACAAACGTACCGGACCCAAATGTAATCACAGATTACAAAAGATCAACTTTTGAATTTCAGACTAAGGACATGCATCCAGCTAATCAAATGGATCTGCATAGGAAGATGGGAGAAATGGTTTTCTCCACACTGGCACATGCTTCCACTACTGCCTCTAGGTTATAAGTGTCTTTGAACAACATCTAGACACAGTGGAAGTTGGAGAAAATATCATCCTTTTCCAAGGATAACAGGATCAAGACGTTGGAGGAACTGGTCCTCAAGATCGGGTATGATCCCTCCAATGTGAAAGTAGTCGAGGATATGATCAAGAATAAAAATTTAGACATAGCGTATTTTAGGAAACAATTGAAGCTTCCACCAACAGTAGACTCGCAGGCAAAGGAAATAGCAGAGACAGAGGGAGAGAAAGATTAAATGCTTAAGTTGATCATGGAGCAGAATGCACAACTGAAGGAAATGGAAGCTGAGATGGAGAAGCTAGTGAAAGAGAAAGAACAATTGAAACCCATGGAAGTCATTCTGTTGAGTGCAATTCCACTCTCAGGAGTGAGCACAACATCGCTAGCATAAATCCCATCGATGAATCCACTAACATCTCTGGAAAAGATGGTCAAATTGGCCAAATCTATGAAAGAGATGAACCTGCAGGAGACAGAGATTAGCAGGCTCAAAAAGGAGATTGAGAACCTTCAGGAACTCAAATATTCTTATCAAACTAGCTTCTCCAAGGAAAAACAGGTGTCATACCAACTCAAACAAGAGTTACAACAGCTCTAGAAGCAAACAGTGGCAGGTAAAACACTGGCCGAAGTCAAAGAAAGTGTATGGACAGACATCACCAAGTCTATGAATGAAATATGGCCAATGATACAGATTATGTTTGAGCAAAATGAATTGGTGCAGAGAAGTAAACAAGTCATCGAGAAGATCATATCAGAACTGGGAGAGATGCCCACACAAGCTAATGAAATCATAAAATTCTTGAATTCTAAAACCTGATAGGAGCTGGAAGAGCAGAGAATTGAGGATAGAACAGAGACCATCCTTGAGTTCAAAAGAGTCTTGACCAAGAGAGGATTGATGCTACAGCTAGAAGAAAAGGTCCAGGCCATGGACCTAGGGGTACAAAGGTTTTTCAACAAGATCGAGGCTCTACAGAAGAAAGGTCTCCCTGGTGTGAAGTTGATAAATGACAAATTGATGACACTCCCAGATTACAAAAAGAGACTAGCCGATGTGGCTAAGGATAGTTCAAAATTTTCAGGGATTCAAGGCAGCATCATTGACAAGGAATTCCTAGATGCACTTCAGTTGAACATCAGTATTCAGCATGAGATTCGGTACATCTTCATCACCAAGCCTACTTTTTCCAAGTACACAGAGATGGATGAACTCTACCGAAGGTTACTCAAAGTCATCGTTCCCAATCATCTTCGATGGGAAGATCTTTGTGACCTGATCGAGTAGTCGATGAGTTGTCCCAGCCCAGTCAGCTACCCAGTCAGGCGAGGTCATGCAGAGGCCTCACCAACGGTCCACCCAGAAAATAGCATGCAGTTGCGACACATATCAAATAGTTTCCTAGATTTCTGTAATTTGTTAAGTTAGTTAGGCTAAAAATAGATTTACCACGTCCTGGTCTTCAATGACAGGATCATTTGTAAGTTTGGGTTATAAATACTTCACTTTTCAAAGTATTGAGGGTTGATCTTTACGCCCTACGAACTATCAGACTGTAATATTTTTCAAGAGAACTTCCATTAATACAAAGAGGCATTTTTACAGGATTCTTGCGTGTATTCACTGGTGATGTTTTCCTTTCTAAGTTAAATGTTAGTCTCGCTTGGTTATCACACCGTTTTCTAAATCTAATCTTTGAAAGTAACGAAAGTTGCAGGATTTATCCTTGTATACCCTGTTTCTGACTTTAAAAGATTTTAGTGTTTCATCTTCTGATTTTATGATAAAGGAATTCTTAACTGCTTCTTTGTTGTAATTGACATTCTCACACTTTCTACTATTCATCATTTATACTGCTAAAAGTATCCAGCGATTACATTATCTCGCCCTGTGAAAAGTTTATTTGCTTTCTGGTTTAGATTTTATTTCATGATACAGACCCCATAGCCCAATGGATGTGTGAAGCTTTCTCAGCCAACCCAACAAAAAACAACAACCAACAAAACCAACATATTTTATTTACCTAGCCTAATATTTTAAATTTGAAACATATCTAAATCTTACAGAGAGATCCCTCTCTAAAGATGGTAGGGCTAGATCCCAGCTTCGATGTGGTTGGATAAAGTTACCTCCCGTAGATTTCTTCTTTCTGACAACCTCTAGGAAATTTACATAGCATTAACAAGGAGCACTAGTGCACCCATACCTAAAGAAGAGCATCGATGCACCTACACCGTATAGGAGCATTGGTTCACCCATACCAAATAGGAGAAACAATATACCAATACAAAAGCGAAGCAATGATGTCTTTTTGGGATATTAGCACTCTAGTGCACATGGGTCATGGAGCACATATGTTTTGGAACCAAAGTCGAGCACTACTATATTTTGTGTTTTTTTACACTTGGCTGCACATTGGTATAGAAGCATCAGTGCACCTAGACCAATGTGGATCATCAATGTGTCTTGACCAATGTTTAGAACTGATGTATTTTTGACATGTTGTTGCTCCAATTCACTTGTAGCCATGGATCAGCAATTCTTTATATATTAAAGGGCACCTTTAAAACATAATAATTTAGGTGCATCAATAAAAAAAACTTCTGCAAAACATCTGGTTGCATGCCTTTGCTAGAAACCTAGTGCAACATAACAGTTTAGGTGTATCCACTAATTGGTGATTCCCTTATAATTATTATAACTTTTATGTTATTCATGCAGAGCATGATTCTAATGAAGTAATCTGCAACATGTCCAATACAAAGGATCTTGAGTGAAGAGCAAATGATGTGGTAAGTTTTCCCCTAAATTGTGTTATTTTCTCTACTTCTTGTATGTTCATGGATTTGTGTTATTTGTATGCATTTATAGGAGCCCTATTTCATATTGCCAATGTTCATGTCATGTTGACATTATGAATTTCATCATGTTAAGCTAGCATCATTACATTTGTTCCTTGTGTATTATGTTAACTTTTTTTGTCTTGTTAGCATTATTTCATTTATCTTGTCAAGTAGATGTTGTTAGTTTGTT
>ML781506.1:1112515-1139024 GCA_009831015.1 Picea engelmannii
AGGCCTCCTCGAACATAGATTTTTTCTCCAAGCATAGTGCCATGATTGGCTCCAAGACCAAATATGTAATATTAAATTTTCCATTATCCCAATCCATCAACAACTTAAAATCTCCAAGAACTTGCAAACACCTAATTTTTTTTTCAAGAGCCACTTTCATCAACATCTAGAGGGTGTAGAATTCAACCATGTTATCTGCTCCCAGTCCTGCTCCATATTTTAAGGAGAAGAAGTGGTAATGATCTAAAAAGAGTATGACTCCATCCCCACACATTTTTGGAGAGCCTTGATAACCTCCATCAAAGAAGTCCCAAGGCTTTGTGAAATCAATATGGGGCTCATGCAATACCCTTTGGGATTTAATATTAATATTAATATCTTTTTTTTTAAGTAAAAAAGGAAGGACCTGTTATATTATAGATGCAGATTTATAGAGTTCTATTGGAGTGCTAGTTGTCCCACCTGGAGAGGAAACCAAGACAGTTGGCCATTCCATGCCACTTGCTTTCAAACACAAAATACCAGGATGACGTCCTGCCCAAAGGAAACCAAGATGCATTGCCACCATTAGATTAAGTCTATTATTTACTTCACTACTGAAAGCATTGCTATAGTCTACCTGAGCTAGAGCTATGATTTGCAACAAAAGAGAAAAGTTTATAACTATGATCATGCATAAAAACCTTTTAACCATTGTTCTCATCGTTATCGCCATTATTTCCTTGTCTGGTCGGAATCGCATAGGCCTACACTCACGTAGGGCATTGTCACCTTGGGGATGTACTAGAGTAAGCGGTGTAGATCATATCAAGGCGTTGGTTGATTCTGATGGCCCTAAAAATCTGGTCATCCACCATGCTGCGTGTTTCAAAAATTAATTCCAGGTGCTCTGGATGAAGGAATGGTGGCTAGTCCTGGGATTCTTGTTGAGTGGAGGAGAGGTGAGCTAGCCTTTGTGTGTCGGCCTCATCCTTTCCTTCCTCAGGAGGTCCACCGCTTGTAGTATGGATATTTTCTTCTGTGTTGTCTTGGAGCTCTTCCTCCACGTAGCAGGTTGTGAATTCCTCAACTGGATTATCTTCCATGAGACCGTGTGTCTTCCTTGGAGCAGGGGGCTCGAAATCCTTCCCAAAGAAGCTAGGGGGGTTCCAATTGTCTGGGACAGTGAAGAGGATATGTTCTGGGTAATCCTGGATGGATTCATCTAGGACAATCTCCTCTACATGCGCCATGGGAGGCATTCCATTTCTTTTAGACTTCCTGGTTCTCCTTTTGCAAGCTATAGCCAAATATTTTTCAAAATTTTTCTTCTGCTTCCTACGTGATTCAAATGCATACCATGCCGCACCTCTGCACGGTCGTCCCCTTGCTCTCAGCATGTATAGAAGAAATACTATGGCCGAAATTCCAGTTGGTAGGGTGTCTCTATTTTTGCACTCTGAATGCCTAGGTATTTGGATAGAAGGGAGCTCTTGGGTATTCCCATGAGTTTGGAGATATGAAGTTGGACCGCAACCGGAGTATTAAAGAAGAAGACTTTGCATTTGTCTAATTTGAGAGTCATGCCTGATGCTTCTCTGAAATCAGAGAGGATGGAGTTAACTTATTTTCCTCTCTTGTTGTTGGGGAGTTCATAAGTAGGGTATCATCAACAAATTGACTATGTGAAGGTGCCGATTGGATGTTGTGCAAAGGCAAGCCTTTGAGAGATCCGTCTAGAACTGCTGACTTTATGTAGCATCCCAGGCCTTCTGCCATGAGCACAAATAGAAAAGGCGATAGGAGGTCACCTTGTCAGATACCTCTGGATGGTGAGAATGGTCGGGATGGGACCCCATTGACTAGTATGGAGAAGAAGGCCGAGGAGGTAAGGTTTAATATCCAATTCACACAATGCTGGTCAAATCCAAAAGAATTTAAAATGGCTCGAAGGTATTGCTAGCTGGCTCTATCAAAAGATTTTGAAAGATCAAGTTTTATTAGCATACCTGGAGTTTTTGTCGACTTGAGAGAATGGATAACCTCATGTGCTAGAATAACATTGTCCATGATTTGTCTGCCCTCTACGTATCCATCTTGTTCCTTTGAGATCAAAAGGGTCGAAATTGGCTTAAGGAGGTTTGCAATCACCTTTGTAATGATTTTGTAAATTACATTGCAGAGAGCAATAGGTCTGAAATGTTTGGGATTGGTGACCCGTTCCACTTTTGGAATTAGGGTGAGAAAGGTGGCATTGAGGGACGGGAGGACTTGGCCTGAAGTCCATGAATCCTGCACCACCTCCCAAACCTCTTTCCTTACTATGTCCCAAAAATGATGGAAAAAATCAATGGTAAATCCATCCGGGCTTGGGGCCTTCCTTGGGGGCATGGATTTTTCTACTTGGTCCACTTCCTCTTGAGTGATAGGTCTCATTAGGGCTGCGTTATGTTCATGGGTCACCATAGAGGGTATGTGATTGGTTACTCGTCTGATGGCTGAATCTCTATCCTCCCTAGCTTCCGTTAGGAGGTCGTGATAGTAGTTATTAAGCTTTGCTTCTATTTGGGTGTGTTCTCTGATTGGATTACCCTGGCCATCCTCCAGATGAGTAATTCTGTTAATATGTCGGCGATGCACCATAGCTCTGTGGAATAATTTTTTGTTCTTTTCCCCCTCTTTGAGCCATTGTAGCCTGGATTTTTGTCTCCACAAAATTAATATTAATATTAATATTAAATTGATGCCCAAAATATATATATATATATATTTTTCTAAATAAATTTTGGTTGTCGAATATCCGATGACAATCGATGCAACGGTTTTTCTATATAAACATTGAAAAGTTGTCGTCGGATGTCCGACGACAACTTTTATCGATGCGACGATTTTTCTATATAAACATTGAAAACTTGTCATCGAATAGGCGATGACCACTTTTATCGATGCGACGGTTTTTCTATATAAACATCAAAAAGTTGTTGTTGAATATCCGATGACATCTTTTATCAATGTGATGGTTTTGCTATATAAACATCGAAAAATTGTCGTCGGATATACGACGACAACTTTTATCGATGCGGCGGTTTTGCTATATAAACATCGAATAGTTGTGATCGGTTTAGCTACATAAACAACAAAAAGTTGTCGTCGAATAGGCGACGAAAAATTCTAATGGTGCATCGGTTTAACTATAAAAGTTGTTGTCGCAATTTAGACAAAAAGTTGGTTTAAGATTGTTTGCCTATATCATCGCTTATGCGACGTTTGATCAAGTTCGTCGCAAATGCCACATAACCTAAACCGACGTTTCAGAGACTCCAAATTCATCGCCATATCAACGACATAACATCGCATAAGCATCAAAACAACCGTCGCAAAATGGACCAAATATGCTAGTGAGAAGATTCCAACCCCATGCAATACTTGCTCAGTCGTCAGCAAATTAATGGAAAATTTGCCCGATAGATCGTTATCCTCCAGGAGTATGATATCGAATTTTCAACACCCAAGAGAAAGAAAGATCTTGTCCTAGCTGAACTTGTCACATCCTTCCCCTCTGATACTACCAGTACCCCCATCAATACCGACTTCCCTGATGAACATCTCTTTTATATCACTTTGGATGATCCTTGGTACGGCGACCTCCTCGTCTACCTCCGAACCCAAAAGTTTGGTAACCACCTCTCACAAGATGATCACCGTCGTATTCACCACCAACCCCCCCGCTATATCCTCATCGGAGATATATTATATCGGAGAGGGGTCAACACCATACTCTGTCGATGCTTGACCATTGACGAGGCCAATAGAGTCTTGAACGACTACCATAGCGGCCCGTGCGAGGGCCATATTTTGGGGATTTCCACTACTCAGAAAATCATCCAAGCAGGTTATTTTTGTCCTACATTATTTCACGATTGCATTAATTTCATGAATCGATGCGATAAATGTCATCTTTATGCCAACAAAGCACGAGCACCACCTTCTCTTCTCCACGCAGTCATTATTGTCAGCCCCTTTTGTAAATGGGGCATCGACTTCATGACTTGTAACCTACCATCTAGTAATGGACACAAAAACATCGTTGCCATAGTTGATTACTTCACGAAATTGGCTGAAGCCATGCCTACCTTCAACAACACCACTAACACCGCTGGATGTTTTTTCTTTAATCACGTTATATTCTTCTTTGGAGTACCACTCCAACTAGTCTCTGATCACGAAAAACATTTCGAGAATGAGATTTTCTTCGAACTCTCATCATGGTTGGGATTCTCCCGTGATTTTTCCTCACCATATTACCCTTAGTCTAACGGACAGGTCGAAGCAGTTAACAAGGTCCTCAAGACCATGTTGCAGCACACGGTTAACAAACATAAGAACAATTGGCATCATATGTTATTTTTCGTGCTATGGGCTTACCGTACAGCCATGAAAATAGCCACTGGTTTCACACCATTTCATCTAGTCCATGGGATCGAGGCCACTCTTCCTATCGAGTGTGAAATTCCCACCTTACGCACCACAATTGAGCGATTACCCGACCCTTCTCTAATGGAGCAGGATTTGCTGAACTTAGAGTCCCTGGATGAAGATCATCGATCTTCATTACAGAACAATGAGGCAACCAAAAAATGGTCAAAGGCCACCTTTGATTGCCATGTCAACCTTCGCTCATTTCATGAAGGCGACCTCGTCCTTGCTTACGATATCGCTCACGATACCCTTAGTCATGGAAAATTCGAGTCACTGTGGCATGGCCCCTACATTATCCAACATTGCCTCACCAAAGGCGCATACATCCTGGCTTCCCCCGAAGGCCTCTCTCTCAAAGAACCCATCAACGGCCTATACTTAAAGAAATTTTACGCCTAAGCATAGCCATTCTACATTAGGTTATTTGTTTTTATAGTTTTTTTAATCTTTTTCCAATACCTCATGTCTAAACTATCATTTTTGTTATTGACATATGATTCCTCCATCGTCCTACCACATCAATTATGCCAACGGCACCAGCCGTTGGACACAAAATCTCGCTTTAGCAGCTTGGGCCCTCTATACCCCCTCACATGAACTGCTCCACTCTAGGGGCATATGTTTGGGTTCAACAACCAACAACCAAGCCAACTACACTATCGTCATTTTCCTCCTCGTCGATGCCAGCCATCATCGTATTCGCCACCTTAGCATCTTACTTGACTCCCAACTAGTCGTCCTCCAGCGCAACAATGTGTACCATGTCCGCGATCCTTACCTCTTTCGCAAATACTTGCAAGTTAGACTTTTATCTCGACATTTTTATTTCATTACATTTACACATATTCCAAGAAAATTTAATCAAATCACAGATAACCTAGCTAACATTATACTCGATTGGAATATATCACATCAAGATACATTTACACACACATAAACCATCAAGAGCCTGTCACAACATATATAGATTAGACATCATGAATAACATTCAAAAACACACATGTGAACATCACAAAGACCCCAAAATATATACTCATATAAATTGATCAACAATGCCATCAAAATGTTTACATACACATAAAATACATTGTATACAAAATCCACAGGCCAGTGAAGCACCTCAGTACAAAATTGGTGTCACTACACCAAAATGGGCTCGCTAGCTTATATAGAATATACAAAAATACACAGAGAGACACTCAAGGTTCCTCTAGAGCACCACCTCCTGCCCCTCCCTCAAGCGGCAGTGCCCCACCCACTATTGGTCCCTCTAGACCCGGAGGTAACTGCCCGGTCATTGCAGCACCTGCTACTGCTGCTCGCCACACCACGGTCTGCCACATCAGTGGAACTCCCACACACTGCTCCAGGATGTCCTTGTCCTAGATATGAGACCAAATACCCTCAGGTATTCCCTGTAGTACCGCCTCCAAACGGTGGTGAATATCCTCAAAATCTCCCCCGGCCTCTGCCGAAGGAGCATGTGATGGCCCGACACCAGGGTCATCAAAATGATGTCTTCTAGCTGCTCTCTCGTCGTCGGCTAGTCTCACCTTAACGTCCTCGCACCGATGTCTCTCTCCTACCTGCGGCTCTCCCCACGGTGGTCTCACCGGCTCCTGACGAGTCGGTGCTCTCATCAACTCAACCTCACTCCTATGAGGTCCCATATATGCACATACAAACAAACAAAGGATAGCATCAGAATCCATCTATAGATAATATATAAGTCATACTATCTCAAATATCAACATATCAAACAAATCAAAAACATACCTTGGTGGTCAAACACCTCTCCCGGAGGTAACACCATATCTGGATCACCCCGGAAGTCAACCCCACAGTATGGATACTATAGTATGATCTGCGGCATCTGCAGCCACACCTGTACAGCCTTAGCCATGAAAAAATGGCCACCCTCACCACCACAGTGGCGAATCAAAATCGTCGACCACCATCTTAGTCAGGACTCTCGCACACCAGGTGCGCCCAATAAAATGCTAGGGCACAACATCGACACCCTCTCCAAAAACTAGGCCACCAAAATGGACCCAAAGACAAAGTCCCCTGAGTCTATAGTCCGACACCTGTCAAGCTGCCCTACCATCTTGGCATGCAACATCAAGCCCTAGGAAAAATTCTCTCCTGCCAGTGCCCTCCCCATAATCCTCAGCTGACCACCATTGATTCACTGAGTCGTGAGGGACCCATATACCCTCACAATCATCGCTGCCACACAATGATGAACTAAAGCATCCATAGTCCCGATACTCACTACGGAGCCTGACATAAAGTTCTCTCTAGAACAGTACCTCTGGCCTAAGGTAGCCAACTGCCTATCCCCAGGTAACACAGGCTCCACTGGTAAGGGCGTTCCCCAAAAGGGCATCCCAGCTAGAAAGTACACATCCTCCACCGCAGTGAAGGCTAGCTGCTCTCCCCGCACCATAAAATAATGTAGATCTGAACTCCACATACGGATAAAAAACTGAAGAAGATACTCTTGAGCCCGTATCAAAGGGCACTCGAAGAACTTCAGCAACCCACAAGCTGCCAAAGTGGCACGAACCGTCAGCTCCTCAATAGTCACAGCCTCCCTCAGCTGTGACCAGTCCCACTCTCACTAGTGGACCAGCATCATCCCAATGATCACTTGCAACCACATAATATAGTCCTAGATCATCCATATCGAACATAAAACACATGAAAATCTCCAAAAATATGAGTTTTTGCACCCATCAACCTTGCCTCCAAGGCACGGTTGTTTAACCCCTCAGGCACACACACATGCACACCTGTTCAAACCCACAGGTGCGCACACATGCACGCCTGTTCACCCCACAGACGCACACACATGCGCACCTATTCATCGAACAGGAACGCATGAATGCGTGCCTGTCTGCCATACAGAGGTGCCTTCATGTGCCCCTATCATGTACATAGGCATGCATCACAGCGCACCTGTCTGCTACACAGCTGTGCACCCATTCACAGTTGTTTATCTAACAGGCGCGCATCACAGCACGCCTGTCCACTACACAATTGTGCACCCATGCACAATTGTTTAGCTAACAGGCACGCATACAATGTGCACCTTTTTTCCCCCTTAGGGTGCACCCGTGCATAGGTTATCAGAGAATATGCGTGCACACATGCATGGATATTTCCGAATCTACCGCACACTGGGGGGCCCACACCCACAAAACCCCCTGTACGACCCTCCGTACTAGCCCTACCCACAAATAGAAAACCTAATTATGTGTAGAACGATAAGAATACTAACCTGAAGCTTGTTGGTCCTGAATTGGCCACCTCATTCTCTCAGAATCTCCAAATCTCATCTGAATATCTCTTGTCCAATCACTTTGATAGCAGGTACAAATGAGGTGGCAATGTGGGCCCTACAACTATATATAACCCTTTTCGCCAAACTTCCAATCCTCATTCTGGGAGCTTGTCTATTTTTCGATTCATCTTCACCCACCGGATCAACATCCCATCATCTACATCAAGACATTCCTTGGGCCATTTTTTATCCTTAGCCCCTGCAGCACCATTTTTTCATACCCCGTCCAGGTACGCATGCTCATGTTCAACATTATCAAATAAAATCTTGTATGTTCGATTCTCTTCAGATATTGTTCACGTCAGGTATTTGGTTTTCATGTGTGTAGGTACTTGGTCATCATACATCAGCGCAACCCTTTCAGGTATATAATCAACACTATCATCTAAGCATTCCCTTTGAATCTCAATTGCATCTCCAGTCACACCCTCTGAAATTTTCCTTTAGGTTCTGCATCTCCGGCTCTATAGTACCAGCACCTCCACTGCATTTTTAGTACTATCACTCGGTAGCACTCTCCCCCACATGAGTTTTCCCATTCATAGCACCCTTTGGCACTTTGACACTCATGATATTTTTCAACCCTTTAGGGATGGGAGTCCCGATAGTCTTACATCATGTCGTGAATTAGCCACATACTCCTTCTCCTCATTTTGCTAGCTTTCCCAAATGGACTCCCAAGTTATCTCTTCAAGGTTCTATTTTGGTTGCACCTCCGTAGTATCATTAACCCTCCATTTCATCCACAATCAATTTGCCCCTCTGCAAATTTCCCTCCATTCCATCTACCTCATACAGAAACCCACCCATGGGGCCCCCAACCTCCACCAGTTCTCCAAGCACATTGTGCCCTCACCGGCCCAACCATATTACATTGAGGCACCCATTTCTATAGTTGTACACTCATCCCAAATTATTCTTTATTCATTTGATATTTGTAAAAAGCCTTTGTTTCAAGCATTTACATATATTTTTTCTGTCACCTTCGGCGACCTTCTTCCCTCTTTTGTCCAACGCAACCCATGTCGCCCTTGGTTGGGGCACTCCTTATCATCTACCCCTGTTGACATCGTCCATATACTTTGAGTATCCCATAGGCCAACCTCTTCTCTCTGATTTTGTCCACTTTGTCCCGCCTCTGGCACAACTTATCTCACATCTTGTTGTCCCCCTGACACTCGACCTAGTTAAACAATTGCGGCCACTTATACTTCGCATATACCCCCAACCAAGGGTAGTCTTGAGTCTTCATACATCTTGATTTCATCCATGTACCTCCGCAATTCCTAACCTCACCTAGTAGATTACACGAAGCCCTTTTCTTCTTGGATTCGCGTCCCCCTTTTGTCGACATCAACAGAGTTTCCAGAAGGGCGACAGTATCTTGACTCTCATTACCTTTTCAATGAGAGGTCTCGGATGACACAGGGAGAACCAAAATTGCTCCCTGCTATCGTTGACCCCTATAACATTCGACTTCAACCCTTTCTCATGTTACAGTGGGTCTTACTTTGTGACTATTGCAGTTATTTCTTATATATTTTCTGAAGACCTCTGAACTTGACTGGGCTATCAATGCCTATAGAATCTGTTATACTCCTTACAGGTGTCATTTCCTATTGTTTAGAGTATGTTCCTCCTCAGAATGGTCCTTTTCCTTTATCACAACCTCCCCCGAGGGCGTTGTAGTTGTCTACATCAACACACAGTTTCAGTTACTATGCAAAACCCTTCCTTTTTGAGTTACATGACACGAGCATGGGGCATGCTCGCCTCGTTTGTACTCAATTTATTTTTACACACATTATGGAAGGTTGGGTCCTACAGGTTCCCTTCTCCCTCCAATGGGTCACTCTTGATACTCTCACTATCGCTCTCTCTTACAACGACACTCTCAGTAGAAGAAACATTGATGAATTTTGGCTACACGTATGCTCCTAACCTCATCCATTAGGGGGCATCTGTTATCACTAAAATTTCATCTGCAAATGGTTACAGGAATCCAATAGCTTCAAACAGTTATGAGTTCACCAATGGACCAAAATTACCAAAAAAACATTTCCAAAATGTCCAAAACTATACAACCAGTGATAAAATTAAGGTGCGTTATGACCACACAGGGCGCGTGCGCACATGCGCCATCCGGAAACACAAGAAAAGTGCACATGTGCACGATGCACGAATGTGGTCGCTAAAAGCCGCGCACACTTGAGAACAACGCATTTATGAGATTGGTCAGCCTCCCACCCACTTCTGATTAGCTTCCAAGTTGATTTGACATCCAAATCTCGGCTGGATCCGGTTGGGTGGCTGGTCAAAGACCTAAAAATGCCCTAAACAACCCCTTTTCACACTATAAGTTGGTTGCACAATACCTCAAAGTGGTGCTATAAAACAAGGCCATGGGTGCACTACATTTTCAAGGGATTCATTTGCAAGGTTATGTTGCTACTATTCTCTTGGGGAATCCTCTTTTCTCATCAAGAGCATACTAGCATCATTACATTTGGGCAATCCATCTCACCTCTTGAGTGGATTAGCTTGGGATTCTTTCACCATTTTTTTCAAAGTTGTAAGAAGAGCTTAGTTGTGGGGGTCCAAGAGCCCTCCCTTGGAAGAAGAAGGGACCCAAATTCCTCTTTCTTCTTGGTGTTTTCTTTTCACTAATATAATCCTTGCCATTGGTGACATGATTCTTATCGGTTTTTTGTTCTTATGTCCTTATGCTCAATAGTTTAGTTGTTCTTTCATTTATTAGTTTAATTCTTAGCTTAATCTTTTATGTTTTTTTTTCTAACCCTTTCCTTTACTGTTGTCTTGATTAGCTAACCCAACTAAGCTTGTAAGCAACTTTGTTTTGCTCATTTAGGTCACAAAAGAGGTGCAACAATAGGGTTGCCTCAATAGAACCAATAATTGTTGAAAAATATGAAGTTCTATATGAAAATATGAATGTAGAATTCAAGTCCAAGCTACAAACCTCTTTCCTACATATGTGTCTAAATCATATTCAGAAACAAAATAGAGATCTTAAAATGGAAAATCGACAGTTAATAAATGGTATAGAACATGTTTTTTCCTGGGTTGTTAAGAAACCAAGGAACTCTCCAAACATTGTTGTCAAAGAATCGACTAATGTCAGTATTCTCATAGAATCAAATTTACATGGATCCTCGCTTTCCAATAGATAATATTTGGTAATGTAAAGGAAATGATTTAAGTTTTATTTGATTTTGTTTTGATTCGGTAGCTAGTCTTTAATTAGTTTATTTTGATTTTAATTGATTGTATTATTTGTTGATAGGGCATGGGATGATTGCAATATTTCCTCGACGATAATTACACAAACAAACAAGGTGCTGTCAATATTTTATTTTGTCCTAAAATAGTGTGGGATTAGTTCTTGAGCAACAAGTTAGAATCTTCATTGTTGTGTCAACCATTTTTTTATAGTTGTTGTAACAATTTTCTCTTTTATCTTCAGACTTGTCTGTTTTGAGTGGAAGTTAGGATATACTATTCAAAACATCCTATTTTTGAAGGATTCGCCTCTATCATGTTGATATGAGGATCGATCCATACTATCGTTTAAATACTCAAGCATTTTAGAGTCAAGGACAGGGTGAAATTTTTGGGGAGATGGACTACTGGATATTTTGAGAAATATAAAGTCATGCTTCAATCTAGGCTTTGGCCCTGCAAGTTAAAGATTTATGTTCATATTTTAATATCTGAATGTTATGATTTATATTTTTCTAAATATATTGATCATGAATTGATTTAAATTGTCTTTAGACTGTTTGATCAATGCATGGTTCATTATTTATTCATTAATACTTTCAATCTTATGACAACCCATCATTCAAAATTATATAATCCCAAGTGATTTTATTATCGTTGTACAAATATCAAACTTTATTGAATTTCTTTGTACATTTTGATTTTTCATAGAATTTTTTGGTCAATGTGAAATTATCTCTTGATGTAAATGTTTATAGACATTCTCACCTAAGATTAATTACATAAAAATTGTCCTTCCTGCAATCTAAATAATATTAGAATTGTTAAAGTGGAGTGACTTTCAATTAACATTGTTGTAATCTTAGAATTATACAATATGTTTTCTTTAAATTTATCTTAACATGCAAATTGCAGTTGAAGATCGACACATGAAGACACAAAACTCATTTATCTTCTTTAAACACTAAACTTTTCTAGGTAAGTTTCTTTTCTCCTTTCTTATTATTTGATTTGTGAATGTATATCCACCTTTAGACTTAATTCTTTGTTTATTTAAGTCATATCCATATTATCTACATTCATTCTATTATGTTCTGTTCTTTTTCATTTGTAAAAATAGATTAGTAACTAATTTTAGATCTCTCTATGTTTTTCATGATATTTGGTTCTATTTTATAAACATTCGTTTCCAAGGTCTCTCACAAATCTTGTGATTTGTATTTTGTACACTTTGTATATATTTATAATATAGTTTTATATAATAGATAATCGGTTTTGTTTTACAAATTACATTAGATCCTTTACCGACCAACGGAGCTGTAAAACCCGTCAAGGCGAGTTATCCCAAATGACTTAGGTTATTTAGACAACTTCGGACTAGAATTTCCCTCACAGTTGACGGTGTGTTCACATATGCCCGTCAACAAATGGCACTAGAAGGAGGGCCGAGGTAAATTTAATGATTAAATGTTTCACCCCTCATCTTGTTGTAATTCCATATTTATAAATTCTTCTTTTGTGTCATCTTGAAATTCACTAGAAAGAAGGCCAAATTGACAAGCTGGCCTTGCAAGGTTTTTATTTCAAATGTAATTAATTCTGCATGGCCCCTCCCCAAATCACTGTGTTGGAACATGATTTCCACTTTTCATTACCTGATATTCCCAACAAGATAGTCTTTGGCTTGTCCAAACTCACCTTTGATGGAGAGGGTAATGTATTTGCGAAAGACCATCTTAACAAGTTTTTGTGTAAATTCATCAAACATGTTATTTTTGATTTAAAGGTTTTATGGAGATTGCTCACTTTCACTTTCAGGGGTCAGATTAACATTGGTTTGAGTCTTTTCCATCATATCACATTATTGATTGGTTTCAATTTGTAGAGGAATTTCTAGACGCCCTTGAAATTTATGATACAATCAATTATGTGAAGAATTCCAAGCTCTACTAATCAATGATAATTCATATCCATAAGTCTTTTCAACAAGTGTCCATCATGTTCTCTGTAAATTTCATATTGATGACATGCCATTTCCCCTAAATCTCCTCTATAATGTTTGTTCCCCTTTCATCTAGCCATATTCAATCATGAATGAGGAATTAGTTACAAATCCTAAACCCCAATTGCAAGATAATTTTTTTTTTGCAGGATGAGAGGAATCCATCAAAAAATATTTAACAAGCAGAGGAGGTATGATCTATTGAAAATGTTTTTACTGACAATCAAACTGGTTTTTCCTCTGAATCATTGCTTCTAAAATCCTCGACTATCGTGGAAGAAGATTGTATGTTGGGTCAAGGTGAATTTCCCTATTCTTCTAACTATTTCTCTAATCAATACCTAAACTCAGTTATTGAAGAACACTTAGATGATGAAAATGATATTGAGCATTCTAACATTCCAATAAAATAGATTAGAGATATAGATCTACAATTAAAATAAGAAACCTTAAACCTTCATCCAAAAATCATACCTTATCCACAAGAAATATTAGATGTTTGTCATGAAAGTTTTGAATTGTCTATCATACAGGAGGAAAATCTAAAAGATCGTATTATTTTGAAGGATTTATCACCAAAATAGAGTGAAATTATTAAGGCAAGTGAAGACGAATGTCTTGAGAATACCATTGTTAATTATCATAGCTCAAGAGAATATTTTCATATGCTCATTTCTAATTTATTTTACTCTTTATATCCTGATCTTTTCTTAGATTCTGGTGTGCATGATCTTTTACCCATGGTATCTTACTCTTTTCCATCATAATCTGATCTTTTTGATATTCCAATATTTGATGAAATTAATTTCGAACATAACATTTTTGAAGTCGGATTTCACGCTCTTTCACTTTCATCACTAACATGGGAAAAGATATGTTGAAAGATGATTCTACACGATTTATTTTTGAAAAAGACAATGCACTCATTCTTATGGAGATCAAATATTTTACATTGCATATTCATTCTTTGATTAGTTCAAATTTTAATTATTATGCTTCACATTTTGAAACGATCCATCTCATCAAAGGAAGTGTTCAAACCAATAATCTAATTGATCTCATGAATCCTCTTATGATGTGTTCTCTATTGATAGATCCAGTTTGTCGAAGTCATAGTTTGTATTTTAATTTTTATGACAGGATATTAGAATGGCTTGAGGATTCATATCTAAAAAATATTCATAATAAAGCTAAGGGTAACATGATTTTTTTGACCCTCCACGTGAAGAAATTGATGAACACTTGGAAAATTGTCTGGAAGATGGGGCACTTCAGATTTGGACAATGGTTATGTCAGGTCCTCATGATATTGACAAGTTTTCAAAACTTACTTACATTCTTCCATGCCATTATGACCCTTCCTATGACAGAATTGCAGATTGGTTGGAGGGTCCATATATGGAAAAGTTTCAAAAGAATGGTAAGGTCATTCTTGCTTTGTTTTTAAATGAATATATAGGAGGTAAGCATGGCATATTTATTTTGTATATGCATGTTCTACATTCTTTTATTCTGATTTTTTATATTCTATGCCTTGCAGGATCGAAGATGCTTTTATGGCTTCACTGGAAATATGATTTTACTTAGCGTTTTGATCTATGTAGAAGTTAGAGTAGGTGTATTAATAGAGTCCTTTTGGGTTTTTCTTTCCTTTTCACATTTTATTTTGAATAATGAATTTATGAAGGAATATGGGTACACAAAGAGAAATATCGTCTGAATGTTGTTAGAGAAGTCTTCCTTTAATTCCTTTCTTTTTCCTTTCCTCATCTGTCTTGATTAAATGTTTCTTTTTCAAAACTTAGCAGCATGATGCAATGATTTAAGATATTATGAATCATTAATAAAGAGATTAGGGATATTCTTTTTAATTCACATTAGTTTTACCCTGAAAAACATAGATTACCACTACATGTAATTGCACTCATCGTGATTAAGGATTTTTTTGCTTCCTTGTAGTTTTTGTGACTTTTAACAATAAGCTTGTCCAAAATAATGTCTCATGCATCGCTATATTCAGAAAATAACATTCATATACATAAGACTCTGAAAATTTTAGTTCTTCCTTTTGATCCTCATTATGAATGAGAGGTTGGCCTCGTTTTGTTTTTGGTCAATTTATTTATTTTATGTTGAAGTTTACTTTTTGTTGTTTTCATTGGTTCTTTTTTACTTATGATTTTGAATTTCTTCAATAAAATCTGCTCTGGTTCGTTTTGTGTGTTGTTTTCTTTTCTACCTTTGATTGAATCACTTCCTCTATTTTGTATATCTATCTTTCTAACTCATTACTCTACTAATCCAAGACTAATCATCATAAGGAAAATTCATCTTAAGCTCTTGTGTCCCTCAAGTAATATGAGATAGTTCAAATCTGTCCTAATATTAAGTTACAGCTTCGATAGTCATTTTTACATGTTGATCATTACTCTCGTTCTATCCCCTAATCGTATTTGTTAGAGAATTATACTTGGATATACATTTAACCTTTTGATGATTACGATGATGTTTAGAATTTTTACGTCGTCCATGTTCTTAAGGAATCACTTTTAAGTTCTTCCCCATCCTATAGATGATTTCTTAACGGAAATCTAAAATATTTATACCATGATGAAACCTTCCAGTTGTGAAAGAAAATAAAAATCATGATCAACAGTACACTTGTCTTATAGTTGACCTCCAGTATCACCCCACTCTTTTCACTCAATTGTTGTTAGCAATTCTCTAATTATATTATTAAAGGGTGGCATAAGATGGTTTTAAAGCACTTATGTGTGGGAAATGTGTGTAAACCCGTCGGGGTACTGAACAAGCTCGCTGGCAGCGGGTAAATGCACACATGATACAAAGAAAAGTTTGTCAGGGTATTGAATAGGCATGTTGGAAATGAAGAAATGTCAGACTAAGAGGTAGCTGGTACATGCTTATCTTTAATAAAACACACTATTAAGGCTAATAAATCAACTTTCCATGGAGGCGTACATCATGTGAACACAACTATTTGATGAGATTAAAGCATTTGAGTGGGTTAAATGGCATCCCTGTCGAGACTATGGATGCCTACTGGCAGCATTGTCTCTAGTAATGGTATTGAAGTCCTTTTCAAAAAACATCGTGACTCTTTGATTAAAACGGTGTTTCATGTTCCAATCCCCTGCAAAGCATTGTTTTCTCTAATTTAGGAATTATGGTAATCTTTTATGGCCACTGAGCTCATCCTAATATTGTACAGGCCTGTGAATGGACTTTCGCAAGAAAACTTGAGACTTCTACAATCCTTGGTATCTTTTCTTCTTTCCTCGAGATGGATAGTTTCAGGTCAAAGATAATTGCTTCACCCAATCAGTTGCCATTTTTTGGCTCCACCAACTAGCACCCTATTATTTTAACTTGAAATGCAGAGTTATCCATAAAATTTCTCACTGCCTACTATGTTGATTTTTTCGGATTGATAGAATCTTTGTAAAATTTTCTTGGTTTGTATAAACATTTGTTGTTTCACTTGTTTTCTTTTTTGTTATTATATTGTGTTGAATTCTATAACTGATAAGCATGAAATTAAGGGTTCTTCTCGTAAAGCCATTTTGGTGGATCTCTGTACAAATTCATTTTTCTTGGATGAAATTTTAGACTCTCTTATAATTTCTATTATGAATCAATCAAGACAATGTTACTTCATGAGAAAATTTCATTAAATCTCACCAAGAATATATAATCATGGTTTATAGTTAATTGTTTTAATTTTCCTAATTATAATCTCATTCAAAAAGGGATATTTAGACTGTATAACTAATATGCTTATGGTAAAGTCCTAAGTTTGAATTAACATTTTGAAATATTACTAAAACCTATTACTATGCTTCATTCTTTAGATTATGTTCCTAAGCTAATCGACCATAGATTGAATGCACTATGAGAAATATGTTTGGTTTGTAAGAGTTTAATTCAAATGCTAAGGAGAAGGAATTTCCCTATACTTTAATTACTCCATAATTTCTTTCGAGTATGCCCTCTTACCTTGGCCAATTTCTCTGAAATACTGTGATATGATTATCATCCACTTTGGGGTCTGTAATTCGTGGAAAATTACACGGAAAACATGGTTCAGTCAATTATAAACCATTTTTTCCTCTGTCGTGGAAGTGATTTGAAAAATCATCAAGGATTTAAGTGGATAATCGATTTGTGTTGTCCTCTGAACTTCGATTTCTTCAATACTACTATGGGGATGAGGTATGATGACCTATTATTTTGCAATTTTAATAGGTTTCTTTTGATATGACTTCATTGTTTTTCTTCCCACAAGAGTAGTATGTTCTCCCTCCAGTTTATTCTGTATTTTAACTTAGCTACAGAACCCATGGCTCCTGTAGCAAGGGTAGAGCCAAATAACCTTGAGGCTTTACTTACTCGCAATTGCGTAAAATAGATTATTTTTTGGGATGGATTCTGGGAAAATGACGAAGATTTTGACAAAACCGTTAAAAACCCACCTCCAAAACGTGGTCATTTACTATCTAGATAGATATTTTCTTCAGAAACAAAGCGATTTTAGATATATTACCCATTTTCTAAAGAGCAATTTCTCAGAAATTATGTTTCAGTGGATGTGGTAAAGGTTCTTAAGATTTTTGTGTAATCTTTCACTTTTTCTCAGAAATTCAGACTAGTTCTCAGGTGTCTAGGGTTATAGAGGAGTCATATCCTCTCTCTCCTCATATCAATCAATCAATTCATGCCCATTTTATCATTTAACTCAAAGAAAGGTTAGTGTAGACTCAATCTCTATAATAGATTGAAAGAAAAACTTTGGAAATGTTTTAAACAAGACAACAAAACACAATTAATCCTTTCAAAGGTCAATCTATATGTCGAGTCAATCCACATGAAAATTAGGTGCAAATGTAAGAAATTAATTGATTTCAAAAATAACAGGATGAGTCAAAAACTATCCAGAATTCTCAGGAATAAAAGCACAGGCTTGCCTCAATAGATCCAATAATTGTTGGAAATTGTGAAGTTCCATCTAAAAATATGAATGTAGAATTCAAGTCCAAGGTACAAGCCCCTTTCCTCCATATGCGCCTAAATCCGATTCAAAACAAAATATAATTCTTAAAAGGGAAAATCGACAGTAAATAAATGATATAGAACAGGGTTTTTCCCGGGTTGTTAAGAAATCAAAGAACTCTCCAAACATTGTTGTCAAAGAATCCACTAATGTCAGTATTGTCATAGAATCAAATTTACATGGATCCTCGCTTTCCAATGGATACTCCTTGGTAATGTAAAGGAAATTATTAAAGTTTTATTTGATTTTGTAGCTAGTCTTTAATTAGTTATTTTTTATTTTAATTGATTGTATTATTTGTTGACAGATCATGGGATGATTGAAATATTTCCTCTGCGACAATTACACAAACAAACTAGATGTTTTCAAGATTTTATTGTGTCCTAAAATAGTGTGGGATTGGTTCTTGAGCAACAAGTTAGAATCTTCATTGTTGTGTCAACCAAATTTGTTATAATTGTTGTAACAATTTTCTCTTTTATCTTCAGACTTGTTTGGTTTGAGTGGAAGTTAGGATATACTATTCAAAACATCCTATTTTTTAAGGATTCGGATCTATCATGTTGATATCAGGATCGATCCATACTACTGTTTAAATAATCATGCATTTTAGAATCAAGGAAATGGTGAAATTTTTGGGGAGATGGACAACTGGATATTTTGAGAAATATAAAGTCATGCTTTAACCTAGGCTTTGGCCCTGCAAGTTAAAGATTTTTGTTCATATTTTAATATCCAAATGTTATGATTTATATTTTTCTAAAGATATTGATCATGAATTCATTTAAATTAGATTTACACTGTTTGATCAATCCATGGTTCATTATTTATTCATTAATACTTTCGATCTTATGATAGTCCATCATTCCAAATTATATAATCCCAAGTGATTGTATTATCGTTGTACAAATATCAAACTGTATTGAATTTCTTTATACATTTTGAGTTTGCACATATTTGTTTAGTCGATGTGAATTTATGTCTTGATGTAAATGGTTATAAACGTCCCCACCTGAGATTAATTACATAAAAATTGTCCTTCATGTAATCTAAATAAGATTGGAATTGTTAAAGTGGAGTGACTTTCACTTGATATTGTTGTAATCTTAGAATTATACAATTTGTTTTCTTTAAATTTATCTTAACAAGCAAATTGCAGGAGCAACTAGACACATGAAGACATAAAACTCATTTCTCTTCTTTAAACGCTAGACAGTTCTAGGAAAGTTTATTTTCTCCTTTCTTATTATTTGATTTGTGAATGTAGATCCACCTTTAGAGTTAATAATTTGTTTATTTAAGTCATATCCTTATTATCTAAATTCATTCTTTTATTTTATGTTCTTTTTCATTTGTAAAAATAGGTTAGTAACTAATTTTAGATCTCTCTATATTTTTCCTGAGATTTGGTTCTATTTTATAAGCATTGGTTTCTAAGGTTTCTCGCAAATATTGTGATTTGTATTTTGTACGCTTTGTATATAGTTATAATATAATCTTATATAATACATAATCAACTTATTTTTTACAACTTAGATTAGATCCTTTTACCGGACAACGGAGCCGTAAAACCCATGAGGGTGAGTTATTCCAAATGGCTTAGGTTATTTAGACAACTTCAGACTGAAATTTCCCTCACAGTTGATGGTGTGTTCACATATGCCCGTCAATAGGAGGACACTCTCCATCACTCTACTCTTGGTAGAGTTTTCCTTACACCCACCTAGCCTGGGCCTCTTCAAGGTTTATCAGATTCCTTCCCAGCTTCAATCTTGAGGCCCTATTAGCTCAGGTTTGTTTCCACTTGTAGTTGGTGATACATTTTATTTATTATATTCAATATGAATCATTTACATATTGCATTGCTTGTCCCTCAACCATACATCACATTTACAATACACATCACTAGTTTGGGGTTTGAAAATGGGGATGTTACAAAAAAAGATTCATCAATTTCCATTTTTTTCTAAAATGATTCAACTAAATTATATAGGATAAAAGCATTTTACTCTAAAAATAACCAATGTTTTATAGAAACTATATAAAATACTTATAAATTTGAACATTTTTACAAACAAATATCCAAACATTTTATGGTCCGCATCTTATAAATTACTAAGATTCACCAAAGTTTTCATTCGACAACACAGGTATTCCAACAGAGGATGAACACCTTCAGTAACCACTCACACAACCAGATCAAAGATCAACACACTGATGTTTTGACATGGTAAAACCCTATGGGGAAACATCCATGGTTGCAACCAACGTGGCCACTTGGAGCAGTTTATTAATGGAAAAGAAAAATATTACATAGAGATTTTACAAGAGATTTTCTCACAATCGATCATTGCAAAATGACCCTCCATGCTCTTTGAATAGATATAATGGAATAATCAGGTGTTAAGCCACAAATCAATGGTCGTTAAGATTGAGGATAATATGAACCGTTAGATCTCTCTATGTCATGAACATATCGTGACCGTCGGATTTCTTAACTAAAAATGCATACTAATGCATACTAAAGAAACACACTTTTACCTAATGACACATTAGACCAAGTAGATCTTAACTAAATCCTGAGTGTCTAAATATACTAACATCCTTCCTTAAGAACAACTTGGGATAGGATTGAAGGATTTACAATAGTGACACAATAGGAGAAGGAAGGAGGCATTAGAGCCTATCCCCCCTTAATGAAAAATTCCTGAAATCCTAACACAGATCGAAGTTTGGAAAAATTCACTTCTGTAAGAGACCTTGTGAAAATGTCTGCAACTTGATCTTCTATAGGGAAAAACAGAACTTCAACAACTTGATCATGAATGATCTTTCTGATTAAATGAATATGTAGCTCAATGTGCTTGTTGCGCTAATGTTGAACTGGGCATTTGGCAAGCTTGATGGCACTCTGATTGTCGCACCAATGGTTGGTCGTATGTTTTTGTTGGAATCCAAACTTTGAAAAGAGTTGTCGAAGCCACAAGGCTTCCTAACCTGCATTTACCGCTGCTCGGTACTATGTTTCTGTTGAAGAAAGTGAAATAGTCTGTTGTTTTTTACAGGCCCAAGTGATCGGTCTTGAACCAAGGATGAAAACATAACCTACAATAGACTTTCAATCATCAGGGTCGTCGACCCAATATGGATCAGTGAAACCAACCAATAAAGGAGTCCCCCCTGAACTGTAATGTATCCCAAACTGAACTGTACCACGGACATAACAAAGTATCCTTGTAGTTTCTTTCCAATGGCTTTCATGAGGTGTTTGCATATACCAGGCAACAAGACCAACAATAAAGGAAATATCGGGATGGGTATGAGTCAATTATAAGAGGCTACCAACTAACTAATGGTACAAGGTGGCATCAACTTCATGAGAAGTACAGGTGGAAGCTAGATTGACTCTAGACTGGAAGGGAGAAGGGGATGGTTTACAATCATCTATGTGAAAGCGACAAAGAAAGTCACAAACATACTTAGACTGTGAAATAAAAATTCCTTCATTGGTTTGAAAAACTTGGAGGCCAAGGAAATAGTGAAAAAATCCTAAGTCTGTCATTTCAAATTTCTTCCTAAGGCTAGTTTTCACATGGTTTAAAAGTTTGAGTCACTACTAGTAAGGATAAGTTCATCAACATAAAGGAAAAGGATGATGAGATGGCTTCCTGCTTTCTTGGTATAGACATTATGATCATAATGGAATCTATATAATCCATTGTTAATAAGAAAGCTATCCATTTTGGTATACCAAGCTCAAGGAGCTTGCTTACAAGCGTAAAGAGATTTATTAAGGCGACAAACAAGGCTAGAGTCATTCTGGATATAGCCAAGAGGTTGTTCCATGTAAATTTCTTCTTGCAAATATCCATGCAAGAAGGAGGATTTAACATCCATCTGATGGACCTCCCATTTATGTGAGGCAGCAAGGGTAAGAACAAAGCAGATGGAATTCATTTTTTCTACAAGGGAAAAGGTTTCATTATAGTCAATTACTTCAACTTAGTAAAATCCTTTGGAAACTAACCAAGCCTTGTGTCTTTCAACACATCCATCTAATGCATACTTAGTTATGTAGACCCATTTACATCTGACAAGTTTTCTTCCTTTTGGAAGAGGTACAAGATCCCAAGTACTTTTTTCCATTAAAGAATGATACTCTTCATTCATTGTTGTATCCCAATCTAGATGACCTGAAGCTTCTGCAAATGTCTCTGGATCATGATTCTTTGAAACTTCATCCAAAAGAGAAGAGGATCGTTGGAATTGTGAATGTGTTCGACGTTGATATGAAGGATCATCGACAAGATCACTAGCTGCATTTCGTGTTGAACGGACCCATCTAGGAAGCATTGGAGTTGGTGTTGGTTCAGGTTCAAAGAACTCATCTGAAGGAAGGTGAGCAGGAAGAGGTGGATTTTCATCCTCACTGTCATCATCTGAAGAAGAAAACATAATAGGAACAAAATAAGGAACAAACATTGAAGATGGATCGTAGACCGAAGAAGGCACAATCATTGAATTAGGCTCACAGATCAAGATATTTTCACCAAATTTA
Source organism: Picea engelmannii (assembly GCA_009831015.1). Taxonomy (NCBI): domain Eukaryota; kingdom Viridiplantae; phylum Streptophyta; class Pinopsida; order Pinales; family Pinaceae; genus Picea; species Picea engelmannii. Next base: position 1,135,191 of record ML781506.1, read on the forward strand.
ACATCTCTTCTAATAATAATTTCATTAAAATGTGGTTGAAGAAGTCTATAACATTTCAAATCTTCAGAATAACCAAAAAATATACACTTCCACTTTTAGGCTGTAATGATTTCCTTTTCTCATCAGGAATGTGAGCCCATGCTATACTTCCAAATACACGGAAGTGACTTACATCTGGTTTAATTTTAGTCCAAGCTTCTTCTGGTGTTATATTTTTAAGAGCCTTTGTGGGAGTGCGATTTACTATGTAATTTTCACAGTTGATAGCTTCCTCCCAATACTTTAGACTTAATCCCTTAGACTGGATCAGACAATTAGCCATTTCTTTTAATGTGTGGCTCTTTCTCTCAGTAACACCATTTTGTTGTGGTGTATATGGAACAATGTGTTTCGTTTGGATGCCCTGTGTAGTGCAATAACTTGTAAAATTATTGTTCACATATTCGCCTCCATTATATGTTCTTAACCTTTGAATTTGATGTCCAGATTGATTTTCTACAAGGGCCTTATAGGCCAAAAAATTGTCAAAAATGTCTCTCTTAAGTTTTAAGAAGTAAACCCAAGTACGTTTGGAAAAGTCATAAATGAAAGTTAAGAAATAATTGCACCCAGAAAAATAAGGAGAAGAAAGTGGACCACACAAATCATTGTGAACAAACTACAAAGGGCCCAAGGCGTGCCAAGAGGCATGTTTGTCAAATATTTCCTGATGATGTTTGTCGAGAAAAAAACAGGCACAAACACCATGTTTGCAAGAAACAAGAGGAAGACCAGTCACCATCTGTTGATTACATAGTTGTTTCAATGAGTGGTAGTTTAGATAACCAAACCGCTCATACCAAAGCTTGCTCAAGTCATCGCTATGAGCAACAAAAACTGAGGAAAAAGATGATGACCCAAAGTTGTCAAACTTGTACAACCTGGTAATATCATCAGCAATTCCAGTTGGAAGAACATGCTTAGGATCGTTTAGATCCTTGATTACAACTTGGTGAGGTGAAAACTCTACGGTTTTACCTTCACCTGAATGAGTGATTTGATATACTGATAGAAGTTTGTAAGAAAGACTTGGAATACATAATAAATCATTGAAATGACCCTTATCTACTTGAATTGTTCCAAATCCCACAATACTAAGAGATCTATCATCACCAACAAATATTTTCTTGGTGTTACATTAATTTAGAGCATAAAATATGTCTTTATCCTTACCCATATGATAATATGCTCCAGAATCAATAAGCCACTCATCAGAAGAAGAAGTAGAATACATACTGAAGGAGAAACCAGAAGCAGAAAGTGCATGTCCATGAGAAGAAGAAGAAGTAGAATCAATACTGATGTTGTGATTATTCGTTGTTTCTTCTAAATATGCCATATTCTTGAAACATTTGGACTCATCATGACCATCTTTATCACAAAAGTTGCAATGTCTGTCAATCTTCTTATTTTTATATTTGTCTCATTTGTCACCATTAGGAGCTGAAGTTGTCTGAGCGTATTTGGGACCCTTATGTTTCTTGTTGTTGTAGCGAGGATGTTGCTTCTTGGGATTCTTGGGTTTATATTTATGTTGGGAAACCAAGGCTTTGTTGGAGGTACCTGCAATGTTGATCACTCCAAGTTGTACAAACTTATATTCCTCTCTAATCAAAGAAGCACAAAATGAATTAATAGTGGGTTTTTTATAAGTTGTCCCTAGAGCCTCTCGCATGGCATAAAAGGTAGATACAAACACAGCATATGCACTACCTAGCTTAGAGAGAATAAGATAGATGCAATGATATTCCTCCATCTTTATATCACATTCTTCACATAAGATTCCGAGTGTTTTAAACTTAGATAGATAGTCTCCAATGCAAGAAAAAGCACTTAGTTTTCAAGTCACTACTTTATTTTCTCACTGTTGTGCTCGAATAATATTCAGTTTACCAAATACAGATTCAATTGTTTCCCAAACTTCATCAAGGTCATCAATTTCTTTAAGGTGGAACCTTAAATCAAAAGAGATGGACATTTTGATTATTCCACATGCTTCATCACTCCTATTAGCCCATTTTACTTTCTTGTCAGCATCACTGGGTTCTTTTTCCTTTCTCAAGTTAATCCAGTACAATCCTTTACTTCTTAATAAATCCTCCATATGAGATTTCCATTGAAAGTAGTTGGTGTCGGTAAGCAAAAGATTACTGGAATAAGACATATTAAATATGTATATAATATGGATTTAAAAACTGAAACTGATGATTTGGATGGAAAGATCTCAAAAAATTATGCGGTTTTAAAAACAACGACACTAAAAACATGTTAAGCCCTAATATTGGCTCATTACCCCTTAATTGGGGCACATTATATTAGTAATTTTATTTTATTTATGTCAGCTTTAGGCCATTAGTTGTAACTATACCTCCTAGTCTCCTATATATACCAAGGAGACATTTTCATTTTGAATCATCTTGTACTTGAACATTTAAGTGGGGTAAAAGGAGGTTGCCCCCTTGAAGAGGATTATTATCTGAAATTGTCTCTTTTTCAAGGTGTTGAGTACTTTTTCTGATGTTTTTCTATGCTATATTGATATTTGGTTCTTAACATATGGTATCAGAGCTCAAGGTCTTGGGGTTTCGCTGCAACATCTGAGACACCTTGGCATTTTCACTATAATTTTTTTCTACAACGTTTCAGAAGGAACGGCTTGGAGGATATTTAGTAGATGGATCAAGGTACGTTGGGTTCAAAATTCATCTCCTAAGGCCTTATACTTTTGGAGATACAACCTATACAAGATAGGGTTCTGGAATAATCCTGAAATGAGTCATTACGGAATTTTTGTTATAAAAACTTTTTTGTAACGTTTCAAACCCTGATATATGGAGGTTATTTACAAAACTTAGTAAGGTATTTGTGGTAAATATTTCAGCTTCTGGGTCATCTTAAATTTGTAGATACATCCTGTGTAAGATAGGGTATCTGACTAGTCATATTGACTAGTCGCAAGAAGGTGTTCCAGGTAAAACAATCATAACTTCTTCCTAGAGTATCCAAATTGAGTGGGACTGGTTTCATTGGATCGTGGACAGTCTGTAGCATTTATAGTGTGAGTTTCGAAATTTTATATCAATTATTTTGTGTGGGGCACGCTATACAAGTGATATCTCCTGGAAAGGCCAAAAATCGGCAAGTTGTGGGGAAGTTACTGTAAATTCCACTTGGCACATCCAATTTATATCAGACCTCTGGAATTGCAGAGAAGAAATATCAAAGAACTACATAAAAGAAAGTTTCATACCCAGAAGGGTCGAAACTTGGGAGATACAAAAAAATAAATATTGTTTAGCGGAACCACCTCAAAATCAAGGTTCAAAAGTGATACTTGGCCAACATGCCACCCAAAAAGGGAACTTCTACACCAAATAAGCCTCCAGAAAATCCTACTTGGACTCTTGATGAAGGTGAAGAAATGCGTAGGAACATAAATGATTTACAAAAGAAGATAGTAACAAAATATGAACTACAAGAGATGATGGAGGGTTTAAAAGGGGAGATCATGGAAGTATTGAAAAATTTCATAACAGAGAAGACACTTGAAAGTGAAAATGCATCTCGTGAAATTCATGATGAGGGCACAAGGAAGGTGAATCAATAATGGAGAAACTCCAACTTTTTTTTGAAGACCAACGACGTTCCTAATATTGATATGAGGAAGTTTGATGGAAATGACCCAATCACATGGATACTTCAGATGGAGCAATTCTTTGATCTCCATAATGTGCCACATACACAAAAGGTATGAATTGCTTCTTTATATTTAGAACCTAATCAATTTGTATGGTA
>ML781506.1:1168082-1212898 GCA_009831015.1 Picea engelmannii
ACCTATGTGCGGGTTAGGACCTTAACAGGTAGTCTGAATTATCTCACCACAACCAGACCTGATATTTCATACTCTGTGAGTGTGTTAAGTCAGTTCATGGCGAAACCTCATGAAAGCCATTGGAATGCAGCAAAGGCAGTACTCAGGTATCTAAAAGGTACACTTGATTATGGTATTAAATATACTGATGCATCTGATGTTGAGTTGACTGGTTATTCAGATTCTTATTGGGCTAGCAATCTGGATGATCGAAGATCAACCACTGGATATGCGTTCAGCATTGGATCCAGGGTTGTTTCATGGAGCAGTAAAAATCAACCTACTGTATCTTTGTCTTCTACTAAAGCAGAATATAAAGCCTTGTGTGCAGCAACTTGTGAAGTTGTTTGGTTAAGAAGATTTCTTCAAGATGTTGGAGAAGAACGAAAGGAACCTACGATGATCAGATGTGACAATCAAAGTTCAATCAATATTGCGAAGAATCCGATTTTTCATGCAAGGACAAAGCATGTTGAAGCTCAGTATCATTTTGTTCGAGAAAATTTGCAGTCAAATGAAATGACTCTTGTGTATTGTAATACTAGTGAAAATGCTGCTGATATTTTCACTAAGCCTCTTGGAAAGATTAAGTTTAAACTGTTTAGGGAAATGTTAGGTGTAGAAGTCAATCCATTCTCCATTAAGGGGGAGACTTGGAAATAATGGAGAAAGCACCAGCTATAAGCACCAGTTATATGCTTCAGTTGTGAGAGTCAGTTGTAGGCGTGTTAAGAGTCAGTTCTTAGTTAAGAGTCCAGTTGTCTTTGGTTTGCATGTAACTGACTCGGGAGAGTCTTTTCCTATATAAGGATATAATCTGTCTTCATTTAATATAGAGAAGTGACCGTAGCCTCACCGTGTGTTTGATTCGTATATTTTATCTAGGAGGAGGTTTATTTCTCTCGTACTTGAAAGCTCCATTGGATCAACTATGAGTGGGGTGATTTTGAGTTGCTTTTATATGGAAAATTGGTATATCAACTGCCATCCCCATATTGAGTATTATTTTTAATGCAACAATCAATGAGTCCCAATTCAATTCATATAACCAAGCTAGGTTAATATTAACTATTGGGTTGGATTAATCTAAAGCGCGGTCTTAAGAGTTACTATTAACTACTAGGTTGGGTTAATGTATAATGCGACATTAGTAATCTGCAAAAGTTGGGAGCAAGAGCTATTCCTTGGGCAAGGGATAACCTCAATCATGATGCACCAACAATAATTAATCAATTAAATGATGTTTCCATGCTATCCCCAAATGTTATGCCATCCCCAAATGTTATGTTGTAGTTGCCCAGTTTTATGTAGATATGTCTCAAATGTATCAATCAATTTTGATATCTCATGCATCTCTTTGTAGATGATATTTTGAAAGAAAACAATGGTATAAACAACGTTATTAACCTCATAAACTTGACTCCTTGTTAACATTGTAATTTTTTTTTAAACTGAAATTTTTTGTTATTTCAATTTGGCATTCTACCATAAAAATATCATAAAAGATAACCATTGTGAATTTTAGTGTATTTTAATTTTTTGACTTATGCGTAAATAGTTTTTTAGTTGTTGCATGCAAATGAAGTATTACATTTGTTTTAGGGAATTTCTTTTGAAATTTATATTCAACATTCGTTTGTCGTTACGAACTTTAAGATGATAGGTTAGTTTGACTTTTCTATTAAGATTAGCGTCACAACATTTTTTAGTTTAACTATATAAAATCCCAAATAATTTTTGAAAAAGTAACCATTCATATTTATTTTATGAGAGTTGAAGGTGATATTTGAAGGTTGTGGATGCTTGAGTTTGAAAATTTACATCATACAAGCTATTCTATGAGCTCTTTTATATCATTCCTCGGGTAAATATTTTATATTATCTTGAATATGTATTTGTATGAGCTCTTTTATATCATTCCTCGGGTAAATATTTTATATTATCATGAATATGTATTTGTATGAGCTCTTTTATATCATTCCTCGGGTAAATATTTTATATTATCATGAATATGTATTTGTGAGTATTGAGATGAATTTAGTAGAGGAATCATAATTAAAAGTGGTTTGATATTATGATGAATAAATAATGTTAAAAGTAAATGTATGTAGTTTTCAGTTGATTTCTTTAAACAAAGTATATATATAGAGAGAGAGGGGGTAAAATATCCCGTTTTAAATGAATGAAAGAACTCCTAAAATATAAAAGAAAGTTATGGCTTTAAAATATTATGAAAGTTATAATTAGTGTTTTTAATTCTTATGTTGATTTCAATATAATATAGTATAATATTTTATTTTTAATAATTCAATGTGATATGATATAGTTGTATTTTTAATTTAATATAATATATTAAATTTAAATTTAATGTATAGTTAATTAATATAGTTGATTTATTTTTTGTAATGTTGTGAATTAATTCAACATTATAAATATAGTTGATTTAATTTTTCTTTGTACTAGTACAACCATATTATTAAAATTGGTTGATATATATTTGGGGATTCTTCAAAAACTAATGGGGCAGGACATATACCAACCACTTTTAATAATGAGGTTATGCTAATAATAATGTGATCAAATTTGTTTGATATGTGTTACAATTTTATAAGATTGTTAGCTTCTTTTTCCCACTTACTCATCCACTCACTTTTATAACAACTCCACATAGTAGCATTACCTTCCACGGTTGCAAGAGAGGTAAAAAAACTTGAAGCAATGTTCTTGCAAGTGGATTATTATTAAATTAATTCAAATTCTAGTAAAAAATTTACATTTAAATTTAGCATATCTCTCAAGTCTAGTCAAAAAATTACTAATAAACATCATCTAATTATAATATTTATAATAATGAAGTGTTGATATAGAATTACTTTATATTAACAAGTATTTTATATAAGTGCTAAGTCGATACTTACATTGCAACCACATCCATTCCAACATGATAGGGAACCATCACAATGGTGTTTGGCACGATAAAGCCTGTTCAAAACGTAACACTAACACATTTAGAATTATAAAGAAAGGTGTGATGGGAAAATTCACATTACCCATTTTATTAGTCCCTGCCTTCGACGAGGGACTCTAGAAACTGCCTTGTCGTTGACCAATGGGAAAGGGATAAGGCCCTGGAATGTGAGAAATTGAATACAGCTTGGTTCAAACCACGACAACCCAAGGTCATAGAGAACACGTCAAAGCAATGTTAATAAAATGCATCACGAGCTACATCTGAAGGCAGATTTACAAAAGACAAGAAATAGTGTGTTTTATTTCTTCAAACGTATATACTTGATATGTTTTCTACCAGATGGTGGCTCCGGCTATGTTGTTATGTTCTGGTGACGGTCTAAACACATGGTTGGCAACAACTATGTTAGTAGAAAACATAATATAATGTTTCAATTATTAACTTTTTTTTGTAAGAATTGAAATTGATATTATTTGTTATCGCTTTGTGTAACACGTTTGTTATCACTTTCGGTAACGCTTTGGATGCACCTTTATTTACTCAATGTTTCACTGATCGGTTTATTTGCTAAAATCCACTTTACTCATGACCAATGACCTTAATTCATTCAAACACACTATATCTTTTCTCTCTATAAAATTCATTTACTTTTTTGGCATCATGATGAATGACCCTAGAACCTTTAAAAATTAAATTTTAATAAAATTTAGTTAGAGCCAGAGTCCTTGATATATTGAAATATTCGATATGTCCCTCGTCTTTGTATCTAATATATATATAAACACTAAAGGTTGTATCGTAAAAATCGATATTTATTTTTTATTTTAATAAGAATGAAGGTTGTATCTTTAAAATGGATATGTAATTTTTTATCCATTAACAATAAAGGCGTTTACATTTAGCCTGATAGATTACTTCTTTTCGCCATGTTCACATGTCATATGAAGTTGAATCAGTGAATAAACTACAAAAAAATCCACAAATCCACACAAGTGGAATAGGTACCTTGTGTGAATCTCACAAATATTTTATGCTAAATAATAATTGCAAAAATTGTTGAAAGGTCAAATTCATTCCTTATTACAAGAATTCGATAAACACACACAAAAATAATTCACAACACATTGAAAATTTACTTAAATAATAAAAAAAAAAATTAATATTTTGGAAGGTGAAATTCACTCCTTATTACAAGAACAAAAACTTCATAAACAAGCACGCAAAAAGAATTCACAACACATTGAAAATTTATTTAAATAAAAAAAATTAAAATATTAAAGTGTAATTGCGATGACATTGAAATGAATTTCATTTTCATGGTGGGACTCGTAGAATAACTTGAATTTTTCCAAAAAAAAATTATGAGAGCATGTAGAATGTCCATTTGTTTTTTTTTTTATTTTCTCCAAAGCTTGCCCAACCATTTCCTTAACTATTCAATATGTTTATTATATCTTGAAGTATATAGTTTTTCTCGTCCTGGAATAATATGGGTCATCTACTCAATCGTGAACTTCCTCCATAATCTCCTCTTCTGTCATTGTTTTCCTTTTGCCCTCAGACCACTTCCCTGTGCCTCGAAGTTGTATCCTCACTCGAGCCTATCCTCACTCGAAGTTGATTTTTAATTTATTTTATCACTTATTAAAAACCAAACTAATTATTTGTACTTAATATATGAATGTTGCTTAATTCGTTAATGCTTAATTCATTCGTGAGGTTTAGAATGAGGTTGTTCTATGCTATATTACACTGTTATAATTTGATACATATATTTCTGTAAATAGACCAATTGGACCAACTGAAGGCATGCCATTCTTTCCTTCTCATCTGCCACGACATATTAGTCCATATTCCGCCAAAATAATTCCAAAAAATTACAAATGCTTCAAGAACGTTTCATGCGGCCAAAGAATGGAAATTAACACGTCATCGTGCAAATAATCCTGTAAAAATAAAATCAAAGATATAAATAATCAAACACGAACAAACCTATAAAGATGCACCAAATTTTGCAGCTATAGATTTCTCGTGATCGAAAACTTGCAACAACTGTGTTTTGGTGATTTAAGCTAACTTTGTAGTTGAAAGGTATACAGTTCTAAATTGTAATGAGATAATGTGTAGTAGGTGACAACATTAATTGCAAGCTATTGCCCAAGAAATGTATTTAAGGCGATTTTAATGCTATTTGTAACAAGCACACGTAGCATTTGCAATGCTTGCCGAAGTAAATTTTGAATCGAAACGAATTTTTGAATTTTTTTGTACTTCTAGTCTCCATTCCTTTGTTGAGGATGGAGTAGGTTTAGTTTTAATGCCATTAGAAATTAATTTATGGCTTCCTTAGTTATTACCTTAAATTTGGTAAAATTATTAAATTTGACAGTTTGTTTAGTTTTGAAATTCTTGCCTAATTGCAGCCATTATGAGATGAATTGCACTAATAAGTTAACATTTAATTGCTAAGTCAGCTTAAAGGCTTAGCCTATCATATACCATAAACCTACTACCATCAAATAATATTTTACCAATTTCAAGAAAACCACCATCAACTCGTTAATAAAACTTCAAATTGAAACCTCAATGAAAAATAAATAGTTTTAAATATTTAAAAAAAATAAAAAAATAAATATTTAATATTAAACTTTGGAAAACCTCCTTAAATTTATTAGTAAACTAATATACCGTTAAAAATACCAAATGCTATATAACCTGCCGCGCGGATATAATACCGGTTCCCACCTACTCGTCCGTCACTTTTGTTTCGATTATATGATGGTTGGCTTCCGTTTACCACTCACTTTTATAATATTATGCTCAAATTTGTTTGCTTTATAAGATTGTTGGCTTCTGATTTCCACTCACTGTTATAATAATGTCCTCAAATTTGTTTTTGCAATTTTAAAAGATGGTTGGCTTCCATTTACCACCCACTCTTCCACTCTTATAATATTATGCTCAAATTTGTTTTTTTGCTTTATGAGAGGGTTGCCTTCTGATTTCCACTCACTGTTATAATAATGTGTCAAATTTGTTTTTGCAATTCTAAAAGATGTTTTCGCAATTTTAAAAGATGGTTGGCTTCCGTTTCCCCCTACTCGTGGACATTTTTTAATAAAATGTCCGGAGAAATAAATATTTGTAGGTAGTTATTTTAATTATCTTTTCATAACTAAAATAATATCTTATTCAATTTGTCACTGCATGGAGTATAGTATTGAATTAGTTGTTGACTGAATATTGTTTTTCTTGTTGATTATAAATTTATATATCTTAGAAAAGTGTTATTTTATGTATAAGATTTTTTTTATTATTTTTTTAATGTTTTCTAATGTTTTTTGAAATTGGAAAAGGTATTTAATATCTCTATAAATTATGTATTGATGATGATGATGATGAAGATTAACGTCTTCTAAGATCAAATTGGTTTATCGGACCTTAAGAGGGTAAGTGATTACTTGCGATTCTTTAGAATTTTGTTTATGTGCTCGAAAAGCTTTCCAAGATCACCATACTTTTGTTGAGTTAAGAGGTTAGAAATGTTGGTAGTGTGACAAATATTTTGAAAATGAGATCTAATATGGGTATGGGCTGGACAATCTAAGAGAAATTGTTTTTCATCTTCAACCTTCTTAGTGTCACAAAGGCGACACACTCTTTCATCTCATGGCGTTTTAGGAATTGACCAATGCCCAGTTTCAATATAGAGTTCGTGAGAATTTGTTTTTATATAAGCAATGCTTACTTTTTCTTTACACTTGGCAAAACAAATAGATAATTTTGATCTTCTAGATCAGGGTTGATTACATCCTTTTAATACCTTAATTTTCTTTTTTCCTCTAACTCTTTATCACACCACATTTTCTCCTTAAATTTTGATTTGACGCTTTTTTTAATAGTATATTTACTCTGCAAAATGGTGTCTTCCATGATTCTCCAATAGTTTAGCCAAGACCGGGCATCTTTATGCCATCCTCGTTTGAGTTGATGGTGGTTATGAATCGATTTTGAAGCAATTTTAGGAAGTCTCTTGTCTTCCATGTTGTTTAACTTGTTCTTATACATTAGGTATCTAGTCATAGCCATACTCTCAATGAGGTGGAGGCTTGTTTCTAAGAGGAGGATGGGATAGGGTGTATTTCCTTTAATTTTGAGATTATATGTTATAAAATTCTTTTGTATTTGCTCTATCTTTCTCTAGGATTCATGAGAGATACTACAACACCATACTTCACATCCATAAAGAATAACAGGTGTAACAAGAGTCTCAAAGAGGAGTTTCTTCTTGTCCCAACTCCAAAGATCAACTGATTGACAATTGTTTTCAAGCCCATAATAATCTTTCCATCCCCCAATAATGTTTTTCTCAATGTTATAATTCCAATTGAGCTTCTAGTGAATATCAATTCCAAGATATTTTTAAGAAGTCACTTCCTCCAAGTTGTTTTTGTCATATACAAAGGTGTCATAAGGGATCTTATTGGATTTAATAATCATGACCTTAGTCTTATCAATATTAATAGTCATACCCATATTGGAGAAAAAATACTTGAGGATTCTTAGTTGGTTTTCAAGATCATGGGGACTCATTGCCATAAGAATGATATCATCAGCATAAAGAAGAAGATTGATGACTATACGAGTGAGAGTAGGGCCGACACAACCTGTTTTCCCAAGCAATCTTATAACTTGTCAATGTATATGCCAAAAAGGGTAAGGGACAAGGGACAACATTGTTTGACTTTGATATCGCAGTTAATCTCTTTTGACCATCCCTCAGTGTTTTTAAACTTAGCCATAACGTTCTCATACATCTTTATTGCAGCAGCCCTAAACTCGGGCGACACTTTTATCTCTTCCAACCTATTCCAAAGGTTTTTCATAGGAAACGTGTCAAAAGCTTTTCTAAAGTCAACAAAACAACAAAAAATATTGGTTTTAGTATTGTGGAACTCCTCTACAATGATCCTAAAGGTAACAAGATGGTCCACAGTTGAATGATATATCCTAAACCCGACCTGGCCTTTAACTCTTTTACCGTGACTTTCTAACCAAAGGCTAATCTTCTTTTCCAAAATAATTTTATAAAGCTTGGCTAAAATCGGGCTAATCATAATGGTCCTATAATTAGAGGGAATGTTTCTATCCCCATTTTTTAAAATAGGAACATTGAGGCTTTGCGTCTAGGGTTTAGGGAAGCCCTGCTTTACTGCTAAATTGAAGAGATTGTGTATGTGAGGGATAAGGATTGGCCCTCCAGTTTCAAAATTTTTAGCTTGGTAGCATTCAATGTCCTTAGCTTTCCCATTTTCAAGCCGCTTAACCCCGAACTCTATGTCATCTAAAGAAAAAACTTCTTCCTTTGTAGGGACAATAGGAATGGTGTCCATGGCATTAGGGAACTCGTAAAGACTTTTAAGGTAGGAATTGTAGTCCCTTAAGGGAATCCTATTATTTTCTTTAGTATTTCATTTTAGAATTTGGCTCCAGAAATTCTTAGGATCCAGCTTATTTAGTTGTGAAAGTTGTTCTTTCCTTTTATTGATATAGTACCCTTTTTTTCTTTTAATTAGGGTTTTGTACATATTGATCTTATCGAGTTTTAAGGACTCATTAGAAGCATCCCTAATGGATTTTCTATCAATTTTACATTCTTTATCATACCAAGGGTTGGTCGTTCTATTATTATTTTTATAGGACACCTCGAAAGAGAACTTGTTAATAGAAGTGGAAAGGGTAGTTGTAAAATTATGATAGATTTCTTCAATATTGTCCTTATAAGTTAGGAGATTTAATTTACTATTTAAATCCTTTAAGAAAATGTCAACTTTACTTTTTTCAAAGCGCAAATTCCTTTGATTGTTAGAATTCTATTCAATGGCGCTTCTATGCAGGGAAAATTTTAGAGTTAGGGTTAAATGTTTATGATAAGAGTCAGGCTCATGCTCATTCAAAAGGTCAAAAGTATTTATTTGGTTGGAAACAGGGATATCATATATCACATAATCTACAACACTACTACCTAGCCCATGAGTATAATTCATATGGTTGGAGTTTGGCCACTTCATTACTCCATTACAAATTATTAGGTCTTGAGAGTTGCAGAGCTTAACCAACTCAGTACTAAAAAAATTCTCAATTAGGTCTTCAGAGCTTCTTTTGTAGCTATTAGATAAAACAAGGTCCTCATCTAGCCATAAAGGATTATGGTTAGAGTCATTACTTAAAAGAGTAGCTTGTTTAGTTGCAGTCTTAGTGTTAAAGTCTCATAGCAGGAAGATATTACCTTCAGTTTTCAAACCATAAATATCTTGTTCTAAATTATTATAGGGACAATTGTTATCTAGATTGTTTTTCTTATAAAAAGTAGAATTAATAGGTGCAAAATAGAAAATTGTTATATCCATCTTCTTAGCATTGGTTCCTGAAATTTCTGTCCAAATGTACTGATTGAGAGGGCCAATCTTATGAAGTTGAATGTGAGGAGAAATTCTTTTTCAATATAAAAATATATGCCTCTTATCCCTCTACGGTGGGATTTTTTGTTCCATGCTCACCATAAGACAAATCCTTCTATGTTAGGGACCTTAGACTCCTCATGCTCCCAAGTTTCAAATAGACAGATAATATCAATATCACTTGGGATCCAACTTATCATAGGACCTTTGCGCCATGGAAAGCCACAATAGTTCCAAAAAATGTTCACGAGTGTCCCAAATTCCTATTTAGTATTATCCTTCTAGTCGCTATCCCTAACAATAACTTTTCGATTTCTTATTATTGCCCATTTTCCTTCTTTCATGGCTTCTTTTACCTTTTGAAATTCCTTCCTTAATGCATCTTGGTCTTCGGGAATGAGGTCTTCATTTATAAATATTTCTGACCCTTTTAAGCTCGAAGATTTACTAAGTATGTTATATTTATGGTCATTACAACTTACTTTGATAGGGATCAACCTATCTTTGTGATCAATTATTTTCCATATCTTCTTTGCTTCTATGAGGTAAATTGTATCAATTTGTGATTTATTATTTAATTCTTCTTTTACTATTGATAGTGTATCTTCCTCTTGTTGTTCTTTTATACCAAAAATTATGAGGTTCAGCTCTTTTGTTATGCTCATGGTCCAATTCGATTAGCTTATTCATTTCCTCTTTGATGGGTTTGATATCCAATTTGTTTTCCATATTACTGAGGATCAAATTGTTGGTTAGATTTTCTTCTAGCTCTTTAATCCTATCTCTCAAGTTGTGATTTTCTTCAACCCCTCCTTCTTGGGTTGATTTTTTATGTTTTTCCATTTCTTGAATCATATCCTTCATTGTTTGCACTGCACTCTTGAACCCTAAGAATCTATCCTCTATTTGAGTTTGAATTGTATCTTTAATTTTTTTATCAATCATTGCCTCTAGCTCTATTTGGAGTTTTACGTCTCTTTCTTCATTTCTTTTTTCTAATGTTTCTAAATCTAGTTGGTTTTTGGCATCTCTCTCTTCTATTATTTTTTCTATTGATTCCATATAATCGTAAAGGACCTCTAGGGTAATTTTGGGGGGCCTGCCCTTGTTAGGTTGAGTTTTTGGAATAGGTGGTGGAGTGCTCATATTGAAAAGAAGAGAAAAAAAAATGTAACAATTATTATTTTGGATTGACTTTATCTAAATCAACTTTTACTTATGAAACTTAAAATAAAAAATAAATAAATTATATTTAAGTCTCTTTAATAATAAATATATTTTAAATTAAAATTGAATCAAAGTAAAAAGTGACTCACCTCATTTCATGTGTCCAATTGTTCAACCGGTTGAAAAATGCAGGGAAGTTTCAGAGAAACTACAGAGATTATTCTGGGTAAAAAGGGTAAAAACAAAAGAGAAGTATTATTCCCGCTAAAAACTGTAGATATATAATGTTAAAAATAAAATAGCAGCTTCAAAGCAACACAAAAATATTATTCTCGTTCAAAATTGTAGATATATGCTTTCAAAACCACAGAGAAGTATTATTCTCGTTCAAAACCGCAGAGATATAATTTCAAAACCATAGAATAGATGAACAATTAATCATTTGAGAAATACCATACATTACTTAATGATTTATTAAGTTTGTTAAAAATATTTCCTAGAAATCATATTTGATTTATTTAAAATTTTATTGATGATGATTAATGTTTAGTGAAATTGAATTGGTCTATCCGACCTTAAAAAGGTAAGTGATTAAGTGAAATTCTTTAGAATTTTATTTCTATGCTCAAAAGTCATAAATAAAAGCGTTCAAAAATCACCACATTTTTTGTGAGATTGATTATAAGTAAAATATCATTCAAGACATTGCAAATATTTCTAAATATTAAATAGAATTAAAATTTAAAATTTATATTTTTTAATTATATTATAAAATAATTAATAAAACTATTTAGTGCATTACTTTAAAATACATTGTAAATGAGATATATAACGTAAATAAATTAAAATATATAAATAATTTGTAACATCCCCACTATAATTCATGATTTAATTAATGCTTATATAGATATAGAGTGTGACTACCACCAAAGCGATGTAATATGTGAATTGTATTTCTATGTTTTTAATCATAAAAATCTCGTGAATTGTATTTCTATGTTTTTAATCATAAAAATCTCGTGTCAGCTGCTAAGGAGACATAGACACAGAAGGGGGTTGAATTAATCCATAAGAGAGCGGACTGTCTAGGAGCATGGACAGGAGGAGTCCAAGGGGGAATTACTCATGTATATTAATTCAACCCATTTTCCTAAATTTGTTAGTTGTATATGACCCTTCTAAATTTATGATTGATTTTTCTGAAATTCAATCATTAAATACATGTAAGAAGGTGAGTGTGAGTGGTCACATCCAAAATATATTGGGCACATGGGGTTTGAGTACAATCATCTTGGGGAAGAGTGTGAGTCAAGAAATACAAGCCAAAGAGAGGAAATTTGTATGCGTTGGGAAAACAATTTTAGTGAGTCAAGTTTTGTGCATTAGGAGCAACTAGAGAGAAAGAAAGAGAGCTTAGAGCTAGTGCAGCCATGGAGGATGAATTCTAGAGAAAGTTGGAGCATATTTGGAGCTGGAAACTAATGAATTAGGTTGCCAGGCCTGAAGAGTGAAATCCTGAGTGAGTTTCACTAAAACAACAAGTGTTTGTTTTTGTTTGTTGGTAGCTTTCCTAGTAGCAGGTTCCCTTGAGTTCCCAGCTGAGAGATTCCTAGCTACATGTGCCAGAGAGACCCTGATAACCGAATGGGACACTTGAGGGACCGAGATCAATGAAGGGGTACATTCCTTGGGTGTAATTCTCCCAACCAAATCTAATATATAAATCATATATGTGTCGTTGAGACTTTCGTCAAACACTTTGATGTGTTTTCTCAACAACCTTGACTAAACAATGTTTCCTGTTGTCCAAACTTCAAGGAAGTTTTCTGATGATTTTAGAAGGTCAATAGGATGGGTTATAACCTCCTTATAACCCCAAAATATTTTTTGTAATGTTTATTTCTTTGTTGTCATGTTTATGACAGTGTGTTTCATTGGGACATTTTGACAAACAATTTGCATGCATTGGTTGTAGCTTTCAATTTAACCATGATTTCCTAATTATATTGATTAATAAAAGCATTAAATACTCATAACAAACATACCACATGAATACAAGAAATGATACCAAGATTCATAACTTGGAAAGAACAAATACCTTCAAAATCCTTGCTTATTTATTGAGAATTTAGGGTTGTCCATGGAAGTAATTTCCAGATCTGATCCAAGGAATATAATAGCTAAAAAAAGGGTTGTAATGCCCTCAAAATGAAAGGAAATATCAAGAGTAATCCTCCTCAAGGATCCATTAATGATGGATTCCCAAAATGGTTGATATAATGCTCCAAAATCAATTCTACTCTACCAAGAAATGTGTCCTCCTATTGAAATTCACCCTGCTGAAATATGCACAATAAAAGCTTATGTAAAACATTTGGGAAATAGATGCAACTTGTATATATGATGATGTTTAACTCATATGTGAAGATCCACCAACTATAAATGACAAATATGCTCATAAATCATGGGATCTCAAACCCCCAATGCGCCCTCTTTCATGAAATTCGCCCAGCCGTCAAAATAAATAAATATGGAGGTTGTAAACCCCCCACGATTGCCAAACGGTTCTCCCTAATGATGGCCAAGAGTCCCAAATCGATATTTGGTCCAAACCCAACCTCCTAAGACCAAATTGAATATCCCTTGGCTGAGTGTTGCGCCCTCTCTACAGAAAACCCTCTATGACGTGTCCTTCTTCACAAACCGATGGTTGAAGTAGTTATGAAATGATGTAGAATGGTGAGGGAGGAATATTTCACCTCCTTGGCCAATATTGGATCAGTAAAGGTGGAATATTTCACCACCAAGATGATCACTAGGGTTTTTTCAGTCAAAACCCTCAAAACCCCCAAATATCATGGGCTCTCTAGAAAGAAGCCAGACATCAAAATGATAATCAACATAATAAAAATAATGAGATAATAGAGGCCCCTATCTCTCTTTTATCCCCCATTTTCACCTTTTCCCTTCAAGTGACTTTTACTTTATTTTTATTATTCTTTAATTAAATTACTTTGTTAATTAATTGGCCTTTTTGCCTCTAAAACATGATTTATTCATCCCTATGTCTTTTTTAGCCATGAAAAGTCACTTCTTATCATCTAATATTGTAGTGCTCTTCCTCCCGATTTCGATGAGCTATTATACTAAGAGGTTCCTCCAAGTATTATTCCAAAAATGACCTTCTTAGTGAAATTAATTAAGATATGACTCATAATAACTCAAAATTACTGAAATCGTTGGAATGCGATGGAACCAAAGCCAAGATGTGTGGAATGGATTCTGATGATGAAATATGATGAACGATGCAAGTTGGGCCAAATAAAACCCCTCAATAACTCTTGAGCTCAACGTCACCCCCATCTGGCTACTCTGGTAGGCATAACGCTCTGTAATATAATAATTTCCAAAAATGGGGACATTACATTGGGTTGGACAGGTCAAGTGGAAGAGAGCTGGTGGAAAAACGAGATAGTTGTATGAATATATCACTAGGTTGTGAGTTTTTCTACCATGTGAGTGGATAATGAGAGACCACCCTATTTTGTGGATTACTAGCCTTAGCTCGGGAGTGACTGACTGTTCAGATTTGGATCATTTAGTCTACGGTTGGGTGGAACGTCTGTCCCAATCAGTTTGTTGTACAAACATTGTTGAAAGATAAGTGTTTATCTATTTGTTGTCTTGTATTAATGAGCTAAATTGTTGTGCATGATATTTGTAAATGAGAATTATATATATGTTGTTGTAATGAACTATTTTTTTTTTGTAAATAAAAAGAGGGACCTTATATTAAATCACAAGTTTACAACTTTGCAATGCTTGGTAGCCACCTGTTCCGCCATAGTAGGGAAACCATAGCAGGTGGCTCCAAGCAGTTTTGAGTCTATCATACCTTACAAATTTTTTACAAAAATTGAGCAGAGAATTGCTAGTGTTTGCAGAAACCTTGTTCCATCTATCTAACCTAGGGTTGGCCTCGTTCAAAGTCACCATTACTGAGAGAATTGCACAACCAAAAGGAGTGAAAACTATCTTAACACTATCTACTTTATGACTGAAATTGACAAAAAAAACTGAGATCTGGGGTGAGCCGCGTCATGCCATGGGAGAACTTGGATGTCCATGAATGGTGTATGCCAAGATGAATCTTTTCTTTCATGTTGGACAACGGGATTGTGCTGGAGCATTTGTGAATGTCTCAAGAAACATGTCCAGTCGTTGATTGATGATCCCACGGCCATGAACCTATTCGTCCTGCCGCTAACGGATGTCAAAGAGAAGCTCAAGATGCTCCTCTTCCAGATGATAGGCAAAGTGCAAGCCCTCTTCTCCCTTTTCCGTTCCATCATCTGCTGCAACTGAATCCTTGCCTACTTCTATAAATTTCCAACTTGGAGGGATTTACTCCTCCACGATGCAACTCTCATCCCCGTAGTAAGGCTCGCCCAGCTTGAGAACTCGGGGTCGAGAAGGCTGGTGGCAATGGGGAGGCACACCTCTAAGGGTGGCGTTGTCATGTTCATTAATCTTGGGCCATGATGCAAGGATGGAGGTGGTGCCTCCTCTTTCACAGTGGTGAGGCTAAGGTGCGAAGGAGGAGGAGTCGCCTCTTCTTTCACAATGTTATGGCTATAATGCAGAGGCGGCGGTGGAGAGTTCATTGAGGAGGACGAGGTCTCCATTTTCATCTTATGCAGGGTTGTCTGAGTGCTCCAGGTGGTGTTGTGGGAATGATTAAAGTGAGCAATAAGAGCACGTTGAGAGGCAGTGAGTCTAGTGGCCCGAGTGAGGGCGTTTGTTTTTTTTGGTGCCCCTCTTGGGCTTCCCATGCTCTCGGGGCATGATGGGAGGAGAAGGGGGATAGAGGGGGTGAGAGGGGGTGGTGGGGGGACGTTGGTGGATATTTGAGGCCAGGAGGATGCACATTGTGCAAGCAGTGATACCATAAAAATCGTGAGGGCCGAAGAGCTATGTGTGGTGTGTAGAGCAGGTGAAAACAAAATAGAAATGCATGTTGGGGTTGCCTTTAACTCTATGAGGAGCCAAAGATGCCTATCCCATCGCCATTGATGGACAACGGGACTTCTTCAAGTATATAGTAACATAAGCATGGATGGATCGCTCATCCGAGAGGTCAGCCAGGCACACTAAATTAACTCTTTGCATGGTGTAAGCCATGGGAAGTTATTGTTGTGGGGGTGACGGCTTGGGATAATAACTCCCTCGACCAGTCCGATCCAGATGTCCCCCTCCTCATTCCAAGTGGCACCCCATCCGGGTGAGGGTGGTCCCTTCGGGCCATCTCTTTGCAATGAGTCCAGATTGTTGAGTTATGGGGCCTCCTAGTATTTGTGAGGGTGATATGTTGCTTGAGGTCCACTCCTGCATTGGCTAGTTTGTCTGCCACTTTATTTGAATCATGTCTCATGTGAGAGGTGATAATAGTTAGAGAGGGTTTGAGGAGTGATTAAAAGTTGTGGAGGGGACCCAGAAGGCGCCATATAGGGGTGATCCTTTCCGGATTCCTTCCATTGAGGATTTTGGAAGCCAACTCAATTATGACTTTGGAGTCTCCTTCAATGACTAGGAAAGTGAGATTTTGGTCTTGAGCTAGTTGAACTCCTCTGATTAGACCCCATATTTCCACTGATTTGTTGGGGTCAAAGCCCATGTTTTTAGCTATGATGTTGTGGATTCAGCCTTGGCTGTCCCTTATCACTACTCCCGCCCCGGAGGGGCCTGGATTTCCTTTAGAGGTATCGTCGAAGTTGATTTTGTGGAACCTTGGCGGAGTGGGAGACTAGTTCGAGGGGCTGACAGTTAGGGAAGAGGGGGGGATCTGGGGAGGGGAAGCAGAGGAGGAGAGTGTGAGGCCCCAGGATTTGAAGATCAAGGTCTCTCTGGGGTCAGTAGGGAGGTCTTCTTTGGTCCAAGGATGGAGATGGAGGGTTTCTTGAAGGTGTGAGTGAATGGTAGACCAAATGTTGGTTGAGGGGGAGGGTTGTGAGTGAAAGAATATTCTGTTTCTTTCTTTCCAGAGTTTCCAAACTAAGAAACTTGGTAAAAGTTTCCATATTTTGTTCAATAGTTGGATTTTATAGGGTCTTGATCACCAGTTTATGATCATGTTTATTATGTTGCCTTTATCTCGATTTTCTCTTCTCAGGAGCTGAGTGGCATGGTCCCATATTTATTCACTAATGGTGCAGTTATTTAGGAGGTACTCCATAGTTTATGCCTGTTGATGATAGAGATGGTAGATAGAGGGGCCGATAAAGCCTCTTTTCTAGAGATTATCCCAGGTAAGGATCTTGTTTTGGAGAAGGAGCCTGAGGAACATTAAGATTTTAGGCAAGAACTTGGATTTCCAGACTATGGTCCAGATGGGGTCCTTTGGCAGAGATTGAAAACCTTCCTATAGAGTGTATCCTTCTTTGAGAGTGAAGTTTCCATGAGGTGAGTTCCCCCATCATAGAATGTCAAGATTGTTTCTTATGCGTATTCTTCATGGGGAGATTGCTTGTGTCCAATTCTGCAGGTTGCAGGTCTCTACTACCTGTAAATCCTGATGCGTGATAATATTTTGTATTTAATTTGCTTCTCAGTGGAGGGGTGGAAGTTGTTGCCAAGAGTCAGTCCAAAACAAGGCGTTTATACCATTGTGGATTTCCCATAAGGCATGTTCCTGGATGAGTGGTCTATTCCTCCACACCGCGTTCCAGATGTTAGAGCCTTGTATTTTGTCCTGCATCCTGATCCAGTGGTCTTGTTCAGTATCTGGAGCATATTTTTGTTTCCAGAACTTGGCCCAGATTTCTGTGGGGGTTTTGAGCCATCTCCACCAGATTTTATCTCCCATTGTGTTGTTGAGTTTGCCAAGGTCATGAAGGCCTAGGCCCCTTAGATATTTTGGTTTCCAGACTTTTTCCCAGCTGACTAGAGCCCATTTTTTGTCTAGGTTGTGACCATGCCAAAGGAAGTTTCTCTCTAGATTCCAAATTTCATTTATTACATATTGGGGGGCGGATTGATCCGAAAAGAGGTAGGCAGGTATGGCTTGGAGAACAGATTTTAGAAGGGTGTCTCTTGCTATGAGGTTGAGGGAGAAGAAGGTCTAGGTGCTGAGACAATTGGAAATGGAGAGTAGGAGGGAATCCTAGGAGAAGTTGTGGGCTGCTGAGTCCGAAAGGGCGAGGCCTAGGTATTGAGTTGGTAGGGTACATACATGAATGGATAAAAGTTGGGAGATATGTTGTTGGATGGCCTCTAGTGTGTTGAAGAAGAACAACTGTGATTTATCCAGGTTGAAGGAAGTACCAGTGGCTTCGATGAAATCATTAAGGATGGAGCTAAGCTTGTTAGCTTCTTGCGTGGTGGGGGTGTTCATGAGCATTGTGTCATATACAAATTGACTATGTGAGGCCACAGGTTGAAGTCCCTGGAGAGGGAGGCCTTGCAGGGATCCATTTTCAATGGAGGATTTTATGTAGCATCATAGGCCCTCCACTATTATTACAATTAAGAGGAAAGGGGAAAGAGGGTCTCCTTTCCCGATTCCCCGAGAGGGAGAGAAGGGTTGGGAGGGGGTGCCATTGACCAGGATTGAGAAGAAGGTTGAGGTAATGAGGTTCATGATCCAGTCTATCTAGTTGGTACTGAAACCTAAGGCTGTTAAGACAACTCTTATGTATTGCCAACTTAGTTTATCAAAAGCTTTGGAGAGATCAAGATTTAGAAGCATACCTGAAGTGCATGTGATTTTGAGCGAGTGGATGATTTCGTGGACCGGAATGATGCTATCCAGGATTTGTCTTCCCACAATGTACCCCGATCGCTCCTTTGAGATGATGAAGGGGAGGATTGGTTTGATTCTTAGAGCTATGACTTTGGAAATGATTTTATAGATCACATTGCAGAGCGCTATGGGCTTGCAATTATTCGGATTGGTGACCCTCTCCTCTTTAGTTATTAGGGTGAGGAAGGTGGCATTGAGGGCTGGGAGGACCTTGCCAGAGCTACGATATTCCTCAACCAATTGCCAGACTTATTCCCTTAGCATTGGCTAGCAAGAGTGGAAGAAGTTTGTTGTGAAGTTGTATCGACATGGATCCTTTCCTGTGGGTAGCTCCTGTATGGCCTGATTGACTTCAACCTGGCTTATGGGAGTCATGAAGGCCTCGTTTTGTTCCTGGGTAATGAGTGTCGGGATGTTAGTTGTAACTCTTCTGATTGCCTCGGCGCGATCCTCTGGGGGCTCTGAGAGGATATCATTGTAGTATCCAGCGATCTCCTGCGTGATGTCCTGGTGGGAAAGCAAGGTGGTTCCCTAAGTGTTTTCTAGCTTTGTTATGCGGTTGATAAAGCGCCTGTGGATCATGGAGTGATGGAAGAATTTTGTTTTTTTTTCCCCTTCTTTGAGACATCGGACCCTGGATTTCGACCTCCAGATAATTTCTTCCTGTTTGAGCCTTTATTCCAGCTGTTGCTTGATGTGTTGCTACTCCTATTGTTGAGATGGAGTGTACCCAGTTTGAATAGCCTACATCTGTAGGGCTTCGAGTTTCTAATCCAGGAGTTTTATTTCTTGGAAGATGTTTTTGAAGACTTCTTTGTTCCACTTTCACACTTGTTGTTTGAATTATTTAAGCTTCTTTTGAAATAAGTACATTTTGGTTCCCTTCTGAATTTCAACCATGTTCCACCAGTGACAAGCCATTTCTTGGAAATCTGGATGGGAAAACCAGAACTTTTCAAATCTGAAGGGTTTAAGCTTCGGGGTGGCCGTAGTGTCAACCTAGAGATGAACTGGCCAATGGTCTGAGCCTGCTTTGGGGAGGATGTTGGACTCTATTAGGGGGCCTTCCAAGAGAAGGGTCTCCGAGAGAAGAAATCGATCTAGCCTGCAAGTGATTTGTTGGGGCCCTGATCGCTTGTTAGTCCAAGTGAAGGTGCCATTGCCATTTTTGATATCTACCAGTTTGTGTTGATCTAGGAGCTCATGGAATTTTATGTTGTCTTGTTCCAATATTTTCTTCCCAACCTCTTTTTTCCTCCAAATTGAGGATCATGTTGAAGTCTCCCCCAATGATCCACCTCTGTTTTTCGACTATAGAGATGATATAGGCTATGTTCCAAAGAAAAAGGTCTTTTTCTTGAATGTTCTGCGGTCTGTAGGCATTAGTGATCAACCCATCTTTGTTAGAGCCTATGGCCCGATAATGGGCTATGAGAGTTCCTGAAGTGGAAAAACCTTGGTCTAGAATGATCGTATTTGGGTCCCATAGGATAGCCAAGCCACCTGTAGTGCCTTTTGAGTCTGTATGGTATGAGTTGCAAGTGCGCCAACATCTTTTGAGTATTTCTTCCACGACCTTCCCCGCGCATTTGGTTTCTTGGAGAACGAGGATGTCTAGGTCTTCCATTTTGATGCAATTTCAGAGAATCCTTTGGTTGGATCTTCCAATTAGGCCTCTGATGTTCCAAGTGATGACCTTCATGGTTAAAATTTTGATGGGTGGGAAAAGGATCTCTCTGAGAACTTATTTTTCTGTTCCGAGTTGATCATGTAGTTACCGACTTCCTTTATGAGCTGCTGCACCATTTTTCTACCTTGTCTTTTGTTCTCCTTTGGGTTTCTTCTCTGGTCTGATTTTGGGTCTCCTCTAATGCCTAGCCGTATGGTGACCCCTAATGATGAGTCCAAAAAGACCTTGTGGACTTTTCTGAGCTGATCCTCTGATAAGGTTTGTAGGTATTTTTTGTTGAGTGCTTCTTCCAGTCTCTCTAGGTCTATTCCTACTAGGTCATGTTCATCCATTTCCATGATTGTGTCTTCTTCCTTTTCTGGTGCTTTTCCAGAGTCTGGGCGTATCTGTGGATCGTTTGGGATCCCTGGG
Source organism: Picea engelmannii (assembly GCA_009831015.1). Classification (NCBI taxonomy): domain Eukaryota; kingdom Viridiplantae; phylum Streptophyta; class Pinopsida; order Pinales; family Pinaceae; genus Picea; species Picea engelmannii. Next base: position 1,188,620 of record ML781506.1, read on the forward strand.
GTTAGGTGCTCCTTCATTTGCTGGTTTTCCTTATTGTTGTTGCCTTCTGTCCCCGTCCCCTTATGGGGGTTTTCCACTTCTTCTTTTTCTGAGAGATTGATTAGGGCTTTGAAGGAGTTGGTGTTGGGATTTTTCCTACAATTGTTGGTAGTTGGTTTCTTCTGCGTTTTCCTCCTGCGATTATGCACCCGAGTGAATCCATCTTTTGGTTTTTCTGCATCTGTTGTCTTCAGGGGGGCATTGAGGGGGAAGTCTTTGAAGAGATGTCCATGCTCATGACACTTTCGTCACCTGAATGGTATGTGTTCGTAGTCTATGGTTTGAGCCCATTCCTCATCCTTGTCTTCTAGGGTAACCGTTCCTGGGAGGGCTTTAGATATGTCCATGTAGACACATATTCTGGCGTATGAGGTGTATTTCCTTTACTTGGTAGCTTCTTAAGACTTGACATGCTTTCCTAGAGTGTTTTCGATTCCTGATAAAATTTCTTCTAACCAAAACTCCTGAGGCAAAGAATAAAGGCGGATCCATACTGGGGCATAGGCAAAGTTTTCCTTTTCTAGGAAAAAGCATTCAGTCCAGAAGCGTAGATAGAGTCCCATCGAGTTGTAGAAATAGGGTCATCCTTCGAAGACGCGCTATTTTTCCTCCAAGTTGTAGAATATGACTGTGAAGAACCCTTTGGAGCTCAGTTGGAGCTCGTAATCCCCCTTGGGGTTCCACCAGGCTTTGATCCATCAAGCCAGGTCTCTTTCCGGGGGCCAGAGGCCTAGGAACTTGCCTATGAGAGCGTGGTCTCTCATGAACTGAGTGTGTTCACCTATTCTGTTGATATTTATGACGTATCGGGGCACAATCGTGGCTTGCGAGATGCATTTCCCCGGTATCCAGGCCCGAGCTTCTTTTGGATGCGAGGTATCTGCATCCATGTTCGTACCTATCCTTCCATGTGTTTCTTCCTGCAGGTACTATTCTCATAGGTGTGGAGGCAGTTCAAAGGACATCCGGCCCGCGCGAACATTCTCAGGGTCATTTATTGCAATATTGCGATATGAGGTGGCTTTCAACCCCCCTTTTGCGTTCATTCTGTTGATCCGGTCAGAACTTCTGTGCAAAATGTGGCAGGTGCATGCAGAGGTGGTCGACGGATGAAGGGGTAGGGGTGCGCTGAAACATGAAACCCTAATCGCAGAGCTGAGGCGTGTAACTTAACACACAATGCAATGTTCTTCTTGTAATGAACTATTTACTACATTCATGTGTGTGTTTAAGACGCTGCAGATGCATCTATTTTATGGAACTAGATGGTAGCTAAATCTTTTAAATTCGTATTTGAAAGCTATAGGAAATTAATTAACTTTAAATGAATTAAATTAGTAATCAGAAATTTCGTATTTGTGAGTATTCTGCACCATAATGTCACTCGGATGGGCCGAGGGACATTACATAATTAAAAATAATTAAAGTACATAAAAAATTTAAATATTAATTGTAATAATTAAAAATAAATCAATATAATTTTTTTAACCTTAACCTAAAAAAAAACCCTAAAAACTTCTAAGATTTTCTATTATATACAAAATAGAGTTACACCTGTATGGGGGAAAGTACCAAAACAGAAACCAGATTCCTTCTAGAGAGAATTTAACTAGGTTTTCATCATAATGTTATCAGGTATGGTATCACCAAAAATATCTGTAAGTCTCGAGATTGATGATATATTGCTAACACTATCTATCTAGGTTTTATGTACTCTATTCCTACTATGAGAACTAAAGCATAAAAACATCCATAAATAAGTTATATCAAACCCTTGGTTTCTTCTTATTCTTCCACGCCAATTGGGCAATTTTTTATCCCGATGAGCTCGTTCTTGTTGCTTAGGTCGATGACCTCCAAGGGTGACATCGAAATGAATTCCATGTTGAGACTTGTAGAATAACTGGAATATGTTTACTCTATCTTGAAGTACTTAGTTTTTCTAGTCCTGGAATAATATGGGGAGTTTTTCTAGTCCTGGAATAATATGGGGCATCTACTCAATCATGAACTTCCTTTAGAATCTCCTCTTCTGTTAGTGTATTCCTTTTCCCTCAGACCACTTCCCTCTACGTCATAGACTACCTTATTTTCTACTTATCAACACTTGTGATATTGGGATCTCGCTAGCCAAGCCTCTCGAGTTGAGCAAGTGTTATTCGCAAATTCGTGGAAAGAAGAAGCTTCTTCTTTATTACCCCCTTCCAACTAAGATTCTCCTTGTTTACCCGAAGTCTAGCCATAGTAGACACACTTATCCCTCTAAACTTACGATTCAAACACCTCAAATTTTTTGAAGAGCTAAATAGGAACTTCTAAATTGCACCCCTGGCCTAGGTATTGACCACCCTCAACTCTCGCCTCCCGACCAAACCTACCATGGCCCCTTTGATTTTCGGAGACCCTTTCTCCCCCTTAGAGGCCTAGGGTTCTAGGCCTTGTCTAACCCACAACTGCATCACAAAAATTCCCCCAATGACACAGAAACAAACCTTCAACTTTTGTTTATCTGCAGTGGGAGGTCCTTTGAGAACCACCCTCCTATTATCTGTACTGCACACATAACCCATCGGCCCTGCATTGAGAACCTTCCCCTCACCTATGCATAATTTCCCAAGGTACTCTCCATTCTCTCTTCCCGAACCTTCGCCTTATTCATTAGTGATGGCTACATAATCCCACTAGGTAAATCACCACTAACTTCCATCATTTCCCCGCATGGTACGGGTATGTACGAGACCGTCTAACGTTGAGCTTCTACCTTTTCCACTCGAAGTTGTATCCTCACTCGAGCCTTCAGATGTACCGTACTCCTAAGACGTCACGTCGATCCCCTATGACACCACGTGGGCGTGCGAAGTATCGATAGGTATCATCCATCCTTGAGTTCACCTTAAATTTTAAACACCAATAAATTAATCACTTATTAAAAACCAAACTAATTATTTTTACTTAATATCTGAATGTTGCTTAATTCATTCGTGAGGTTTAGAATGAGTTTATCCTTTGCTATATTATATTTTTATAATTTGATATATATATTTCTGTAAATGGACCAAATGGACCAACCAAAGGCATGTCATTCTTTCCTTCTTTTCTAGGCTCCATTGCCACCACATACTAGTCCATATTCTGCCAAAATGTTTCCAAGAAATAAAAAAAAAAAATTGAAAATGCTTCAAGAACATTTTCTGCAGCCAAATACTGGAAATTAACACGTCATCGTGCAAAGAATCGTGTAAAAATAAAATCGATGATATAAATAATCAAACACGAACAAACCTATAAAGATGCACCAAATTTTGAAGCTATAGATTTCTCATGATCGAAATCTTGCAACAATTGTGTTTCAGTGATTTAAGCTAACTTTGTAGTTGAAAGATATACAGTTCTGAATTGTAATGAGATAATGTGTAGTAGGTGACAACAATAATGGCAAGCTACCGTGCAAGAAATGTATTTAAGGTGATTTTAATACTATCTGTAACAAGCACACATAGCATGTGCAATACATGTCGAAGTAAATTTTGAATCAAAATGAATGGAGAGAAACCAGAGAAAGGATGAAAATGAGCCATTATTGTTGAAAGTGGGAGGATAGAGTTGATGCCTCTGGGAAAGTATAATAATTCCATGGTTCATTACTTCAATGTCGTTTCCATTGATGATTTCAATGTCATTTCCATGGACTTGATATTTTTTATAAGAAAATATATGTTCCTGTTTCATCAGTGTGATATATGTTCCTCTTTCATCTGTGTGATATGTCAGTTCAGAATCACTATCCTCTGTCCAACCTGTTATGATAATCCACCTCAGCGAAACATAGGTGAAGAGCATCTTCTGTATAGGGAGAAGCGTGAAACAAATGGAGACGTCGGGTTGTAGCTACCAAACCTAATACTTGTCTTCTTTCTGTCGAGTATCTTGAACTAGTGGGCGCAGTCTCACTTTTCCACCTGCATTGTAACTCTGTTTTGTTGATAATGAACACTAAGCATGCCAATCGAATATGGTTTTTCCTTGTATCCTCCAATCAATAACGAATGTTGATATCCCTCCCCATCTGGTAGTTGTTATTCACATGATCCCCATATTTTCAAGTATCTTTATGATTGAGAATTTGACATTTTTTTTGGTCTTATATGCTCATGGATGTGACGTTCACCATGGTTGGGTGGGTAGAATTAGTTTCAAACAAAGGTTTTGGGTGGGTTCATTCTTGTCCTACAATAAGGGAACTATTAAGGAAGGATTGGACCAACGATCCATGTGGATAGAGCCCCTACCTCTTCGATGTATGACATGAGTTGTGATTATCATCCTCTTAACACATATTTTTCTAATGTGACCCCATATTTTAAGGTGGAAGGAAGCTGGAATTACCACAACCTCAACTCACTGGAATTTTCTGCAACGAATATTTGGAGTTTAATGCATCAATGCTAATGCTCATTGAAAAGTATTGAGTTTCTTCCCCACCCTCTGTGACTAATGGATAATTTAATTAACCAGATGTATAAATTACAAGATATTATTATTTTTATTTGCCATGTTTTGCATGTGGGAATGTGAGTCTACGTGCCAATATTTTGGAGGAATGAATGTGCGTGCCACGGAAGAAACATATTACAGTATCCTGCTACAGAAATGGTAAGATATTTTATTTTATTCTCCAGGTAGGTTTTTCATGTGGGAATGTGAGTGTGCGTGTCCATCTTTCGGAGGAATGAATCTGCATGTAACATCCCACTCTTGCGAGCACATGTTATTGACTTATTCTTTGAGGACATGTGTGTGTGAGTGATCCGGTTATAGTATATGGTTATTTTTTTCTCTTATGGATTCTTGTGATGATGTTGATGGATTATGATTTATGTTGTTTGATATCTATGTATTGATAGATGTTATTAACGAGTTTACCCTGAGTGTGCAGGACACTTGACAGATATCTTGATGGAATCACTGGACCTCATTGGACTCTGGATTGAGTCAGGGAGTGTATTGTATTGGTTTGAGTGTTTCATTTATGCATATGTGACATATAATCGATAATATTATGATGTTGTTTATGGATTATTGATAGTGTTTCATTGATGGATGTAGGTTGACGATTGCTTCCTAATATGACTCACATAAGGAGTAAGGGGGCCATGCACATAGACCAGATATTGAGGGAGAGGTGTACTAGAGTCCCTGACACAACCTAATAGAACTCCCTCCATGGCTCGAATTATATGTTAACTATTACCTAGTTCGAGAGATCCACGATGTCGTGAGGGCAGACTTAGACAGTCGCTCACGAAGATTTCTAAGGGGTGCGCAATAAGGTAGGGTCCTTATTCATCAGAAGCCATTAATCTCTCACAAGGTGATGAAGGAGCATCGTAAGCAACCAACCAAGCGAGCATGAAAGCGAAAGACAACTGGAAGAGCGCAACACACATTTTTCACATTTTGAAATGTTTTTGAAAGAATTAATGAACAGATGTTAATGTAGTAGTTAAGGGAAACGTACTTGCATGTTGTAAACATATCTTGAGCGATTTTCTCTCATCTGTCAATGTAAAAGGCATTTAAGCCCAGTTAATGAAAGTAGCTAGATTTGAATTCATAGATTAGACAGTTAGAGCGTAGGAGGGAGAACGGATATAGACACCCTCGCCTTTGTATCATAGTAATTTTTTATTGTATCATAACATAGAAGAAGAGAGCTGTAGCAGAGAGTTGTAGAGAAGAACCAATGTACAGGAGCTTTGAATTAATATATGAAGCTTTGAATCATATTTCATGGTGTTATGATGCTTTTTGTTTATACATGGTGAATGGTATGCTTATGGTTGTTTTATTCTCTCTGTTATGTATTTGTGGTGATGCTATGCTGTGTATGTATGATTTCATGTTGAATGTTTGAAGTCTGAGAGAGAAAGAGAATGAGTTTCAATTGTTTCTCATCCTGAGAGAGTTCCTGCAAGGAGTGTGGTGAAACGTCCACAAGGTGTGTGTTGACAAGGGTTCTGAGTTTTATCTCAGAAAGCTCGGGAGGGATACCGTTGTTCTCATTCCAGTAGAAGTGCAGGTGAAGCACAAAATCCATGCAAGGTGTGCGCGGGCTAGTTGAAGCCTTATAATTTATCAACTAAGGTTGAAAGGGGAAGAACTGTTGTTGCAGAAAGTGCATAGAGTCGAAAGATCAAATACCCAAGAGTATTTGAAAGATTGTCGCAAGGATTGCATGCAAGAGTCCTTTTAGAGACTAGAGTTTACAAGTTAAAGATCAGGAGGATCAACGCCTTTCAAGTGTTCAAAGAGGGAGACAAGGAAGTGAACCATCGCGCATAAGGTTAAGTTTCGGGGAAAGAACCTTGGCTCGTTTCACAGGGATTCTTGAGGAAGAAATTGAACGGTTGGAATTCTCCATGGAGAACTCGTGAAGTTGCGAGGGCCGTAGGATCCAGAGGAGTTGCAGGGTGGATAAAGGTTGGACGAACCCATTACGTTGGTGTCAAGGATTAACGAGGACTGTCAATCGTGGTTAGTTTGGGCTGTCGGATCATTTCGCGAACTTGGGGTTTGTGAGTTTGGAGGCGAAAGACCAAAATCTTGGAGTCGCGAAGTTTTGAGTTGCGAGAAGCGGAGGAAGAGATCCAAACCATTGGATCCAAGCCGTGAGACAACCGTCATATCTGAATCTTCACGGGTATTGCCTATTGTAAGTTCGGAAGATAGACCAAATCTTTTGGTTGTGCGAATTCTCGAATAGCGAGAAGGAGGAAATACCATTGGATCAGAACCTCTTCGCTATATCACGTATCGAGGTTTCAGATATTGGGAGGAATCAGTTTCAACTGTAGAAGTTGCGAATTGTCGAGGGCCGAGATTTCTGGTGGACACGTGGCGCGACCATCAAGTGGGGACCGCGTGGTTGACAGGTGTACACTCGTCACCTGGGAAGGAGTCAACGCCCTGTTGACTTCTCATGCTTTGGGTTCTCATAAGAAAGGAGCACAAAGGATCAACAACTCAAGTCGCGAAGTTGCGAGTTCTGAGAAGCGCTGAAGGAGTCAAACCTTCTCTGACTTTCGCGCCTCAGAGTTTCGTAAAAGAAGCGCCCGGAGCTTCAACCTTCCAACTCGCGAACTCGTGAATTGCGAGTAATACTAGTGCTTAGCCTTAGCTGGTGGTTGCGCATGGAAGAGACTAACAAGGAGGATCCATATCCCATCGTGTCTCGGGTATCGGCGTTTGGTGAAGAAAATTTGAGGGTCTTCAACCCATGAATACACGAGTTGTGAAAGGCACTTGTGCAAGGACCAGGTCGTGGTCATATGGAAGTGTAAGACTCACCCTTGGTGTTAGTTTCCCAAGGTGAGTTTTCACAAGAACCTGTGGATCGGATTTGTTAAAGGTTTCAGCAAGGAGCCAAAGAAGTCGTTTCGGCTTAAGGAGAATTTAGAACGATCCTGAGCAGATCTTGACCCGAGGGTTGGGGTCTGCACCAGTTGATGGTATCAGAGCTTGACTCTGTTTGTATATTGCAGGCAGAGGAAGCAAGAGGAGAAGGAGTACTCTAATACACCAAATTGTGGTATCAGAGCTCAGAACAAGTTCTTTGCTTTCTGTAGCAAAGAAAAGAGGAACATTTTACAGCCATGCCGCCGAGGAGAAGAGACAGACCAATGCCTGATCCAGCAGTGGAAAGAGAAATGCATGAATTAAATGCCAGGATTGATCCCATGGAGACAACACAAAGGCGCACAGTTGACGCTGGGGATATCAGCGAAGCTGAAAGTGAAAATGAAGCTGGACACAAAGGAGAAGAAGTTGTAGTCGAAGATGCTGCGGATGAACGCCTATTCAGGGTTGTTGCAAGGATAGGTGCTAGAGAAAAGATGGAGATTCCCATGTATGAGCGAAACTTAGATGTTGAAGAGCTTCTAAACTGGATTAGAGCTCTGGATAAATACTTCGACTATGAGGATGCCGAGGAAGATAAGAAAGTCAAACATGCCGTAACTAGACTTAAAGGGCATACAACTCTATGGTGGGATGAACTGCAGGCTGAGAGACGCTGCAAAGGCAAGCAAAAAATCAAGAGCTGGGATAGAATGGTTGCAAAGATGAAAGCCAAATTCATACCCAAGGATTATCAAATCACTCTTTTTCGAAGGATGTAGAATTTGAGATAGAAGCTGATGTCACTGAAAGAATACACTGAAGAGTTCTACCAGATAAACATCAGAGGAGGTTATCGGGAAAACGATGATGAAAAAGTTGTCAGGCACATGGATGGTCTGCGATATGACATTCAAGATGAGATGAGCATGATGACCATGCGAAATGTGGAAGATGCTTATTAGATGGCTCTGAAGGCTGAAGAAAAGATGAGTCGGAAGAAAGGTCAAAGAGGCTGAGGTAGAATTCAGGCCAGAGGCAAACCAATTGCCCAAGATAGAAATCAGAGACCTAAAGAAGAGAGAAAGAAACGTCAAACTCAACCTAAGAGAGGAGGAAGCTCACAGAGAGGGCAGTATGCTGATAGAAATACTTTTCCTCGAGCCAGAGGAAGAGGAAGAAGCAGAGGCGGTGAAGTGAAATGATTTGTCTCAGGGAAGATCGGACATAAATCCTATGAATGTCCAAATAAGAAAAATGATGGTGGTGAAACTCACATTGCCGAAGCTCAAGGATGGAATGTTGAGGCAGAATATGCTGAGGACAGAAGATCTTTGATGATGAGGAAAGTTCTCTTGAATCCAGAGAAAGAGGCAGAGAACCCAACCCAAAGAAACAGTCTGTTTCAGACTGCTTGCAAGACCAAAGACAGAGTATGCAAAGTCATAGTCGACAGTGGTAGCACATACAATCTTGTATCTACAGAGATGGTAGAAAAGTTGGAGCTGGAAACTATTGTACATTCAAGCCCATACAAAGTTTTGTGGCTACAAAAAGGACATTAGGTAAATGTCACTAAACAATGTTTAGTTGAATTTAAAATAGGGGGATATAAATATGAAATATTATGTGATGTCATTCCCATAGATGTTTGTCATCTATTGCTGGTTAGACAGTGGGAATATGACAGGAACGTGATTCATGATGGGAGAAAGAACACGTACACCCTGGAGAAGAATGGTAGGACTCACATGTTGCTGCCGATTAAAAACCAAGAGGTGAAAACAGAGATGAGCAATACTATACTTCTCATGAGTGGGAACTAACTTCTTAATGAGGTTAAGAACAAGTAAGACACACAATTTATTGTGGCCAGGAAGCCTAAAATTGTTTTAACCAATACAAGGATAGATGATCTACCAGAAGAAATCCAGGAGTTGTTGGAAGAGTTTGTTGATATAGTAGTGGATTTGAAAAGCGGGTATCATCAGATCCGAATGAGAGAAGGTGATGAATGGAAGACAGCATTGAAGACGAATGAGGGGCTATATGAATGGCTTGTCATGCTATTTGGATTAACAAATGCACCCAGTACTTTCATGAGGTTGATGAACGAAGTCCTGAAGGATTTCATAGGGAAATTCGTCATTGTATATCTTGATGATATATTAATTTTCAGCAAGACAGAAGTAGAACACTTGAGACATTTAGCTGCAGTGATGAAGAGATTACAACAAGAGAAATTGCTGATTAATATGAAAAAATTATCATTTATGAGGACATAACTCATTTATTTGAGTTTTTTTATCTCTGTAAATGAGCTGAAGATGGATCCAGAAAAGGTAGATGGAATTAAGAATTGACCATCGTCGAAGAGTGTGTTTGAAGTTCGAAGATTCCATGGTTTGGATAGTTTCTATAGGAAATTCATTCGAAATTTCAGTGGAATTAGCGCACCAATGATGGATACGGTGAAGATAAGACACAAAACTTTTCACTGGACAGAAGAAGCCGAGAAAAGTTTCAATCTGCTGAAGAAGAAGATCACGAAACAACCAATTCTAGTTTTGCCAGATTTTAGCAAGACATTCCCAGTCAAGTGTGACACGAGTGGATTTTCAATTGGAGCGGTCTTGAGCCAAGACGACAGGTCGATCACATATTTCAGTGAGAAACTGAATGAAGCGAAGATCAAGTACTCAACATATGACAAAGAATTCTATGCAGTCATACAAGCACTGAAGAAATGGAGACATTATTTGGTTCCTAAAGAGTTTGTTTTGTACAGTGATAATCATGCTTTGCAATTCGTGACTCAACAGAAGAAGTTGAACCCAAAACATGTTAAATGGGTTGAATTCATGCAGAATTTTACTTTTGTGATTAAGCATTTTTCTGGAACTGCTAACAAAGTTGTTGATGCTTTGAGCAAGAAATGTTTTCTTATGCAGGAATTCAGAGTCAAGACTTTGGGTTTTGATAACCTCAAAGAAATGTATAAGGATGAACCAGATTTTAAGGAGGCATATGAGGCATCTAAGAATCCAGTTCTCAGGGACAAGAGCCAATGGACCGAGTATATGATCCAGGATGGATTATTTTTTAGGAGAAATCCGTTATGTATTCCAAAATGCTCCATGAGGGAAAATCTGCTGAAGGAAAAACACAGTGGAGGATTGGCTGGACACTCCAGTCATGATAAGACGTTATCAAAGTTGAATGGCTCATATTTTTTGCTAGGGATGAGGACAAATGTTAAGAAATTTATGGACAGATGCAGGTTTTGTTAGCACACAAAAGGGAAAAGACAGAACACAGGGTTATATTAACCATTACCCATACCAGAAAGGTCGTGGGACGCAATGAGCATGGATTTTATATTGGGACTACCAAGAGCACAAAGAGGATATGATTCAATCTTTGTGGTAGTCGACAGATTTTCAAAGATGGCACATTTCATACCATGCTAGAAAACCAGTGATGCAACTCATATTGCGAACCTATTTTTCAAGGAAGTCGTCAGACTTCACGGCTTGCCAAGGAGTATCATGTCTGATCGGGATACCAAGTTCGTTGGACATTTCTGGAGGACTTTATGGAAAAAGTTGGGGATAGGTTTATCTTTTATCTTAGCATATCATCCTCAAATGGATGGGCAGACAGAGGTCGTGAACAAAAGATTGGGAGACTTGTTGATAATCTTAGTGACTAAACACCACAGTCAATGGGATCACATTCTGCCACAGGCGGAATTTTCTTACAATGATTCACTCAATAGAAGTAAAGGACAGAGTCCATTCCATATTGTATATGGAATGCAGCCAAGGGGAGTTTTTGAATTGAAAGATGTGGAACAAACTGAATTCAGAAGTGCTAGTGCGGAGGACTTTGCAGAAGCAATGAAGGAGCTTCATAGCTGAATTAGGGAGTGGTTGCAGAATTCAAGTCAAGAATATAAGTGCAGAGTAGATAAACACAGGCGAGAACTTCAATTTGAAGTTGGTGATCTGATTCTTGCACATCTGAGGAAGGAAAGGTTCCCAAGGGGAACATATAATAAGTTGAAGATGAAAAAGATTGGATCGTGCAAGGTCATGAAGAAATTTGGGGCAAAATCATATGAGATTGAATTAATCGATGGGATCGGAATCTCACCGATATTCAATGCTGCGGATTTTTACCCTTACAGAGCTGAAGAAGCAGGAGTAGAAGAGAAACAGAAAGAGGTTCAATGGACCAAAAAAATGCCTGTAGTTGAAAAGCCATAGATGGAAAGTATAATTGGAAAGAGGGTCAGCAAAAAGACCTAGCAAAAAGAGTATTTTGAATACTTGGTCAAGTGGAAAGGACACCCAGTTGAAGATGCCAGTTGGGAAGATGAAACATAAATTCATAAGCAGGGACAAACTCTGCAGGAACTCATGAACAGGAGTTCATGAAAATTTTCAAGCGAGAGAGTATGATGCAGGAGCATCGTAAGAAGCCAACCAAGTGAGCATGAAAGCGGAAGACAGTTGGAGAAGCGCAACACACATTTTTCACATTTTGAAATGTTTTTGAAAGAATTAATGAACAGATGTTAATGTAGTAGTTAAGGGAAACGCACTTGCATGTTGTAAATAGATCTTGAGTGATTTGCTCTCATCTATCAATGTAAAAGGAATTTAATCCCAGTTAATGAAAGTATGTAGATTTGAATTCATAGATTAGACAGTTAGAGCATAGGAGGGAGAACGGATATAGACACTCTCGCCTTTGTATCATAGTAATTTGTTATTGTATCATAACATATAAGAAGAGAGTTATAGCAGAGAGCTGTAGAGAAGAAACCATGTATAGGAGCTTTGAATTAATATATGAAGCTTTGAATCAAATTTCATGGTGTTATGATGTCTTATGTTTATACATGGTGAATGGTATGCTTATGGTTGTTTTATTCTCTCTATTATGCATTTGTGGTGATGCTATGTTGTGTACGTATGATTTCATGTTGAATGTTTGAAGTTTGAGAGAGAAAGAGAATGAGTTTCAATTGTTTCTCATCATGAGAGAGTTCCTGCAAGGAGTGCAGTGAAATGTCTGCAAGGTGTGCATTGACAAGGGTTCTGAGTTTTGTCTCAGAAAGCTCAGGAGGGATACCATTGTTTTCATTCCAACATAAGTGCAGGTGAAGCAAAAAATTCGTGCAAGGTGTGTGCAGGCTAGTTGAAGCCTTAGAATTTATCAACTAAGGTTGAAAGGGGAAGAATTGTTGTTGCAGAAAGTACACAGAGTCGAAATATCAAATACCCAGGAGTATTTGAAAGATTGCCGCAAGGAGTGTGTGCATGAGTCCTTTTAGAGACTCAAGTTTACAAGTTAAATATCAGGAGGATTAGTTCCTTTCAAGTGTTCAAAGAGGGAGACGAGGAAGTGAACCATCACGTAGAAAGTTAAGTTTCGGGGAAAGAACCTTGGCTCGTTTCACAGGGATTCTTGAGGAAGAAATCGAATGGTCGAAATTCTTCATGGAGAACTCGCGAAGTTACGAGGGCCGTAGGATCCAGAGGAGTTGTAGGGTGGATAAAGGTTGGATGAACCCATTACGTTGGTGTGAAGGATCAACGAGGACCATCAATCATGGTCAGTTTGGGCAGTCGGATCATTTCACGAACTTGGGGTTCATGAGTTTGGAGGCGGAAGACCAAACTCTTGGAGTCATGAAGTTTCGAGTTGTGAGAAGTGGAGGAAGAGATCTAGACCATTGGATCCAAGCTGCGGGAGAACCATCAGATCTGAATCTTCACGGATATCGCCTATCATAAGTTCAGAGGATAGAAAAAATCTTTTGGTTGTGCAAATTCCCAAATAGCGAGAAGGAGGAAAGACTGTTGGATCAGAACCTCTTCGCTATATCGCGTATCAGGGTTTCGGAGATTGGGAGGAATTAGTTTTGACTGTAGAAGCCGCGAAGTGTTGAGGGCCAAGATTTCAGGCGGACACATTGCGCAACCATCAAGTGGGGACCGCATGGTTGACAGGTGGACACTCGTCGCTTGGGAAGGAGTCAACGCCCTGTTGACTTATCGTGCTTCGGGTTCTCGTAAGAAAGGAGAAAAAAGGATCAACAACTAAATTCGTGAAGTTGCGAGTTCCAAGAAGCGCCGGAGGATTCAAACCTTCTTTGACTTTTTCACCTCAGAGTTTCGTAAAAGAAGGGCCCGGAGGTTCAACCTTCCAACTCGGTGAACTCATGAGTTGCGAGTAATACTAGTGCTTAGCCTTAGCCGATGGTTGTGTGTGGAAGGCGCTAACAAGGAGGAGCCATATCCCATCGCGTCTCAGGTATCGGCGTTTGGTGAAGAAAATTCAAGGGTATTTAACCCACGAATACACGATTTGCGAAAGGCTCTTGCGCAAGCACCAGGTCATGGTCGTATGGAAGTGTAAGACTCACACTTGGTGTTAGTTTCCCAAGGCGAGTTTTCACAAGGACTTGTGGATCAGATTTGTTAAAGGTTTTAGCAGGGAACCAAAGAAGCCGCTTCGACTTAAGGAGAATTTAGAACGATCTTGAGCGGATCTTGACCCGAGGGTTGGGTTCTGTGCCACAAGGTCTTCTGAATGGAGTGTTGACTCCAAGGGTTGGAAAAATACCAAAACCAGTCAAAGGTCAGTGGCACCCTTGGAGCACGGAGTGTGTCTTGAAGGGCACATTGCGTAATTAAAAATTTGAATCAAAGGTGAGTGGCACCCTTGGAGAACTGTGTGTGTCTTTAAGGGCATGTCATGGAATTAAAACTTGAGTCAATGAATCTAGGTGGCCTAGAAAACCTTGAGTGAATAATTAAACCCTGTAAAATATTTAAGAATTGTTGGCTTTAATTAATTAATGAATTATGGATTTAATTAATTATTTGCGAATCCCCAAATGAAAATATAAGACTATGCAAAAAGTATGCCTAAGTGGGTAATAAGACTAAAACTAATTATTAATTAAATAACATAGGAAAGAGGCATGTCAATTCAAGAAAAGAACCCTATAAAATTTTACCTAATCAATTTCACCATCCCAATGATACCAAATCAAAATTTGTCATTTTCCACTGGGCTCCTCATGGAAGTTAGGCGGGAATGGAGAAATTCAAATTTTCGAAGGAAACTTCAGCTTCCATCATGGTTTCTACTGTAAGCTCTGTACAATGACTAGAGATCGCAGGTATGAGTCTTTTAATTTTTAGTGGTTCTAGATTGGTATCCTGCTTTGAAGGTAGTTAATGCTTTCAGTATCTGTGGATGAGCCAGTAGTTATGGATATCCCTCTTTGTTAAATCCATCAGTCACCTCATCCTTTTCTTCTATCTCCTTATCGCGTGTTTTTTAATCTTGACGGGACGTGTTGATTATTGGGTATTGTTTTGTCTTACTATCTGAAGCCTCTAGAAGTCCAAGTGTCTTCTATAATGGATTATGATGCCAATGCACTCATTAGAGTGGCTGACAAAGTGCATTGGGAGGAGGAGGCTTTATTCATCTTGGTGGATGAGAATTTAATAGTTAATAAACTTACCAACCACCCCGGGGCTCATACCATAAACACCGTGAAGGTGGGATATCCTCTTTTAACTTCTCAGTTTTCCACAAGGCTTTTGCATAGCTCAAACTTACCTTCTTGTTCAGTGTTAGGATGTGCTA
Organism: Picea engelmannii; assembly: GCA_009831015.1. NCBI lineage: Eukaryota > Viridiplantae > Streptophyta > Pinopsida > Pinales > Pinaceae > Picea > Picea engelmannii. The sequence continues at coordinate 1,203,728 of ML781506.1, forward strand.
AATCAGCTCTTGAGGATCTTTCGACTCCACAACAAAGTTTTAAAGTTCAGGACCCTACCAGACATATACCGAAGATTGAATGTGTTAGGATTGGGGTTTTAAAGGGTGAAGCTAAACTGAACAGAAGGAGTTTATCAAGGACATGTCCTCCCTCCTGTCACACAAAAGTATGGAAGCCAAAGAAAACCAAGCGTAGACTGGTCCTTGGAATGAAATTCGGCCTGGAGGAGTCGTGCACTCTGTCACTCCACACTTTGGTAAGAATATTAGCATATATATATCGGTGTTCTTCTTATATAGAGGATTGGATGAATTTTACGTGGTTACCCTTTCTGGGTTACTGTCCAAAGGTCTACTTTCTACCAAAAGGCTATCTTGGCTTTTTGTTTAAAAGCCCAGAAGACTTGGAGATGATCCTGAACACTTTTTGGAGTTATGACGGAGGAAGTTTAATGCTTAAGATATGATGCTTAAGCTTCAATCCCTCTTTCGAATACTTTAGCTTCAGACATATATGGGTACTCCTTCCGAGTCTCCCCCTCCAGCTATGGAATAGGAAATCTATGGAAGTTGTTCGGAACTCCTTAGGACGCTTTCTAAAAATCGAAGAGTGTGACATCCTTTCTCTGAATAAGAAAATGGATAAAATATTCGTTGAAATTGACATCCATGGGGGTCTTAGTGATGTACTGGAGATACAATGGCGAGGCTTTCTTTTCTTCTAGCATCCGGACTACCTGGGATTGTCGTTCCGCTACTCCCTGTGTCGGAAGACTGGACACCTTCGAAAGGATTGCACTCAAGTCTACGGTTCCATGCCGAATGAGTAGTTTATAGGGGATACATCGGCTAATACAGTGACTCCTTTGGAGGAGGATGAAACTACTACATTCTTCCATGCTGCAGACTATTCTGATAGTTCTCCCACAGATGACTCTTCTTTCACAAGTAAGTTAAAAAAAATTGTCGAAAGTTCTTTTCGTCTTTGTCCTTATGGAAGCGTCAACATTTTAAGTCCAAACTTTCGTCCCCCTTGTCTTCTTTATTTAGAGCTCCCTCTATCACTCCTCCAAACCCCCTTCCAAAAGATGTGTCTAACCCTATTCTTTTTGCGAGGGGAACCGACGACGAAAAGTATCATAAGCCTATTATGGACACTCTTTCTATGGCTAATCCCTCTGTCACTCCTCTTAACCCCCTTCCAAAAGATGTGTCTGACCCTAATCCTTCTGTGAAGGTACTTGGTGTTGAAAAGTACCCTAAGACTAACATGGACACTCTTTCTATGGCTTCTCCCATTGTTCCTAGATACATTGAGTCAGATCTAAGTGACAGTTCTTTAGACGATATTTTAGCCGATATGTTACCCACTGGTCATCGGTCTAAAAAACCTATACCACTACCTATTTTCTCGGGATCTTCTTCGATGGAAAGCAAGGAAAACAGGGTTTACACCTCTGATAGTGAAGGGTTACCGAGCACGTCTAATGCTGACCCTGCTTGGTCCAGAGGTTTGGGGTTTGAGGTCTCCCCCTTAAAAACCTATAGTGCTTGTAGGAAGGCTGGAGTTAGTAAAAAACCACAGTCAACACCTTCCACTTGTTCTGAGATAGGGGCGCTTAGAGGTTTAAAATCCCTTGCAAGGGCTAAGATATGATTTTTGTTTCCCTCAATATCATAGGGGTGGGAGGACCCCTGAAACAAAACTCCCTTAGAATAATTTTGATTTCAATTTCCCCCAATGTTAGTTTATTACAAGAGACCATGGTTTCGGTGGAAAAGGAAAGGTTCTTCATCCAAAATTTAAGACCTGATTGGATTTCATGCACTGTGAGTGCAGTGGGGACATCTAGAGGTTTTCTTGCATCTTGGGATCCAAATTATTCTCTTTTGACCCTTTTCTAAACACGGGTGGTATACTTTTGATAGGGCACTCAACTGAGGACAAAAAAGAACTCTCGATTCTGAACGTCTATGGACCTTGCCAAAATAGAAATAAATTTTGGCCTTCGGTGGAGGCAGCAGGGTTGTTAAGGATTTTTCTTTTAATTTTGGCAGGAGATTTATATCTCACTACTTCATCTTCAGAGATTTGGGGGCAGAAAGAAACAAGAGATCCTTTATCTGTTTTCTTTAAATCTATTTTTCAAAGGCATTCTCTCATTGATGTGATTCCGACAAACCCCATGCCAACTTGGAAAAATGGTCGAGCGGGTGATGAAATCATCTCAAAGAGGTTGGATAGGTTCTATATTGATGAGGAGATCTTAGCCTCTTCTCAAAAGTATAGGTCATGGGTACAACTTCTCTATCTATCGGATCATGCCCCGATCTATTTGGAACTCGGACAGGAATTTCCAAAGGTGTCCTACCCCTTTAAATTCAATCCAGGATGGATAGGAGAGGAAGGATTCACCACTATGGTAGAGGAAATTTGGCAAGATGTTGTTTTGTCAAGCATTCCAGATGCTCAAATGAGACTCGTGGAAAATCTCACAAAGATAAAGAGTTGTGTAAAAATATGGGCAAAGAACAAACTTATAAGAGACTCAAGTGAACTTCGAGAGATAGAAGAGACTCTGGAAGTTAAATATGAACAGATGTTTAAAGAAAATTCGGATGGTCATTGTGATCAATCAGTGTTAAATCTAGAAAAGGAAAGAAATAGACTTATGCTAGTAGATGAGGAACATTGGCGACAGAAAAGCCGAGCAATATGGATAAAGAGCGACGACAAGAACACAAAATTCTTCCATAATTTAGTGAGCTACATACGGAATAAAAAATTCATATGGGAGGTGCAAGATGATTCTGGAGCGGTCCACTCAAGTCAGAAAGAAATTAAGGCGGAAGAAACTAAGTTTTTTAAAACTTTCTACCACAACGCAGGACATAAATCAATAATAAAACAATTAATCTCGGTCAGACTCTTCTCGGCCTTTGTTACTGAGGAGGATAAAAAATCGATGGAACGATCTGCTACAAAGGAAGAAATTTTAGTCATTTTGAAAGAATTCGCCAAGGAAAAAAGCCCTGGTCCAGATGGCTGGACATAAGAGTTCTTCCTTTATTTATTTATTTGGTTGGATAGGACTTGTTAGACTGTGTGGAGGATTCTAGGGTAAAGGGGAAGGTGAAAAATTCGATAAAATCTACTTTCATTGCTCTGATTCTGAAAGGAAACAAGCCAACTGAATTTATGGATTATCGGTTGATAACTCTGTGAAAATTTTTCTATAAGCTCATTGCAAAGGTGATTTCAAATAGATTAAGGATGATTTTGTCTAGAGAATTATCAATGGAACAATTGGGCTTCCTCAAAGGAAGATAAATTCTAGATGCCATCGAGAGGGTTCTAGAATGTTTACATAGAATCAAAAGTAAGAAGTTGCAATCAATTATCCTGAAACTAGACTTGAAAAAATCCTATGACTGTACAGACTGGGACTATCTGAGATTATTATTGTTAAAATGTGGTTTTGGTCTACCAACCATGAAATGGATAATGGCGTGCGTTTCATCCAAAAATTACGTAGTTCTGATAAATGGTGAACCCACAAATTTTTTTAATAGAAAAAAAGGTTTACATCAAGGTTGTCCGATGTCACCTCTCCTTTTCATCTTGATGATGGAAGGCCTCAGTACTGCACTCAAAAAAGAAAAAGATGAAGGTTCTCTTACAGGTATAAAAGTGTCTAGAAATATAAATATTCTTCTGCTCCTCTTTGTAGATGACATTCTGATTTTATCAAAAGCTTCTCTTTCTGAATGGAAGGTAATACAAGGCATTCTTAAGGATTTATGCATGGCGTCGAGGATGTTCATAAATGCTCAAAAATCAATTATTCTCCACATAAATGTTAATATTGATTCTCTAAAAGCCATAACAGATGTTTTTTCTTACCCAAGCAAAGATCTGGAACTTGGTTTTCATTATCTAGGATATTATCTAAAACTGGATAGCTATAGAGCAATGGACTAGAATTGGTTATTAGAAAATTTTGAGGCTTGGATAAATCATTGGGGGAACAAGTTGTTATCATTGGGCGTCCGTCTTGTGATTCTAAAGGTATTTATTGAAACTCGACCGGTGTACTAGTTAGCTTTGGTGCATGTTTCGATTTCTGTTCTAAACACTATCTGTAAGTTATGTTTTGATTTTCTATGGTCACGTGTTAAAAAGAAGAAAAATCTCCATATTTGTAACTAGATGTCAGTCGTGAGGCCAAAGTCATATGGTGGATGGGGCCTCCGTAATATCATGTTGTTTAGCAGATCGTTGGCAGCAAATACGATGTGGCGAGCCATAATGAATATAGGGATTTGGAAAAATGTTCTAAAAGACAAATATTATCCACACTTCCCAGTTTGGACTTGGCTTCGATCAGTGGAACCTCTTCGCCAAAAAGGATTTCAAACCTGGAAAAATTTGTGAAATACTTTACCTATTATTATGCATTGGATGGCATGGAAACCGAGCAGCGGCCATTCAATCATTCTGGGCAAAGATGTGATCCTGGGCCTTGGTCAAGGATCCATTTTATCTGATGAGTTAGTGCATAGTTTAAATAAAAAAAGTATATATTTCATTTACCAAGCTACGACTTAGGAATTCGGTGTAGGAATAGGTAAGAGGTGGCTCAGCAGTGAATATCTGGAATTAACTCATAATCTTGGGGAGGAATGGAACATCTACAGAGCATTGTTGGCATAATCGAGTATCTCTCTAGTCAAGAAGCCAGACAAATTGATCTGGATTGGAAGAGATAGTTCAGGTGTTATCACGGTGAAGAATATTTATGAAGCCATGTTGAACCAACTATGGAAAAAAATACAAGAAAGATGGTGTAAGAAGCTATGGAAGTGGGATTGTGCCCTGAAAATAAAATTATTTATCTGGTTGTTAGATGTTGATATAGTTTTATCATGGAAAATCCTCCAAAAACGTGGATGCCAAGGCTCGGGAATCTTCATTCTGTGTAAAAACCATGGTGAGTCCACTAAACATATTTTTCTAACTTGTAATTTTTCCAGGTCAGTTTGGGCGGATCTAAAAAAAACATTGGCTTTGGAATGCTGTTGGAATGGTGTTACTGTAGTTGATTCCTTAAAATTATGGCTATGCAAAATCATATTCTGCCAACTCTGCTAGCTTTTGTGTTAGGGTCCTAACCCGCACATAGGTAGAACAATATATTCAGATGTAATAAAGGTCAATATTAATAAGGCCTTTCAATAAAATAGAATAAGGCAGATGTATGAAGACCTAATAGAAGCTTCCTCTTCTAGAAGGATCTTCCTCTAGATGCTTCTCTTTAGTATAAATAGGAGTCGAGGGTATGAAAACCCTAGCTTGGATATTATTATAATAGAGCTCTGCTCAACTGGAGGTTGCCCCCTCGAAGAGGCCCGTGAACATTGCTTTCAGATTCAAAGTGTTATTTCTATTGTTATTCTTATATCATTTCAGTGTTATTGTGGTGAATGTTCTAGTTATATTGTTGTTATTCTGCCATTACTAGCATTTTATTTCTGTTCTGCATACATTTTATATCTGGTATATTAGAAGTGGTATTAGAGCACTTTCCTCTGCAGAAAGTGTGGGTTAATTTTTTTTCAGGGTAGAGAAGTATTCCGGCGTCTTTAAGCCACAGAGATTTGTCGTTACATGCATAAACCCACGGTTGAGAGATTCATACACACAGGAAATACAAGTGGTACTTAAGCGCACATCTGTTGGCCACCCTTGTAAGCTCTGTTGGTACCCCTTCGAGTGGTAGCACATCAAACAACACCTGTGTATGGATCGGCCTAGATTACCTGAAGCCCTCTGTAGATAAATCAATCGGTTGCTTGATTGTTATAGTGTCACCAAGAACAACACTCGGGAAGATACTCTCTAGTACCTGGGTAGTCAGGTAGTACGGATACGGGTATGGTCTATCCTCCTTAGTTAGTTCCCTGAGATATTGGGCCGAGTACTACTGTTGGACCCCGCATGTATATAAGAGAGATATATCACAGGGCAAACCCTTGTCTGTAGAACCCTTGAATACCTAACCCTTGGGGACAGAAACATAAACAAATTAAAACAAACAAGATCTATTGCCGCACAACTGTGTTCGGGTTGCCAAGTAAATACACATTTCTTTCTGGTTAAACATTTGGGCATTTCCTCTCTGCAGTATTCTTCAGACCGGAGTATAACTCCGTAAAAAAAAATGTCTGGAATTTTTTTCACCATTATTTCAGACCTATTCCATTGGATTCATCTCTTCACCCTTATCACATTCATCCATATCATTTTTTCGGAAATTTTTTTTACCCCGCCCACCCTTTTTCAGTTCCCCCATCCTCATGGCCCATACTCATAGCCAAGACTTGGAAGCTCACTTAAACACCTTGCAATATGGTCTCATTGAGACCCAACAAGAAGTGAAACAACTCAGTGCCAATGTTGCCACCATCAATACAACCATGCAGTCCTCAATGGGAGAAATCAAACAAGACCTCACCACCCAGCTTGAATCAGTCTTTTCGGCACTCTGCACCAAAATGCATATCCCTATAGATAACCCTTCCTCTTCCTCACCCCCACATACTGAATGTGACCATTCCTCTTATTCCCATACCTTGCAGAACCATCACTTTCAACGTGACCTATGCCTTCCATGGGTGGATGTGACCAAATTTGATGGCTCGGACCCCACTGGTTGGGTAACCCAAATGGAACATTACTTCTCTTTATACAACATTATAGATGACTTGGCCAAACTATGGTATGGTGTTCTCCATCTAGATCAAGAACGTTGGCAATGGTGGCAATGGAGAAAAAATTCTCGTCAAGGGTATATTGCTTGGACACAATTTGTGGCGGATCTTTATGAATTCTTTGACACTGACACCAACCATTTAGGCCATTTGAAAAAGATGAAACATCTAGGAACAGTGGAAGACTTTATAGCTACCTTTGAGCGCCGGGCTTTTAGAACAGAGGGCATGTCTGATGCATTTTTTCGAGAGTGTTTAATCAACGGCCTCAAGGATGAAATTTGGGCCCATGTCCTCATGGCTCGGCTTGAGAGTTGGGTGGAGGCTACCAAAAGAGATAAAGAAGAACAACAGGTTGTATCTTCTCAAAACCAAAAACCCTCCTTCATCCCTCTCCCTAAACCAGTAAATCCCACTACTCCCTCTGCTCCACTAAAGATCCAAAAATTGACCCGGGCTGAAATGGTTGAATGCCAACTCAAAGACCTTTGTTATAATTGTGATGAAAAATATTTCCCAGGCCACAAGTGTAAAGAACAAAATCTTTTTATGGCCATATCCGAGGAGATTTCAGAAGAAGATGAAGAAACTCCCTCTATGTATGAATCACCTGAATCCACTAACATAACCCCTCCCTCAGACCCTCCCAAAGTAGAACCAGTCATTTCCCTCAATGCTCTCACTGGCTTCTCTTCTCCCTAAACCCTCAAGCTAATTAGTTACATCAAGCATCGAAAGGCAGCACCCATAATTTTATTCATCCCCACATTACCCAAGAAACTCATTTCTACATCCATGTCGTCAATAATTTCCAAATCATGATTGCCAATGGTGGTTCCATGAAATGTGGAGGGCATTGTGAAAATGTGCATATCCAAATTGGTGACTACCACCTGAAATCCCATATGTTTGCTATCGACGTAGGAGGTTGTGACATTGTGCTGGGTGTAGACTATCTAAGGACTTAGGGTCCCATTCTCATGGATTTTAAAGACTTAACCATGCAATTCGACTAGGAGGGCCACGAATATAAGTTCCAAGGCATCACCACCGGATCACCTGAGATCATTAGTTCCCATCGCATGGAAAAGATGCTCAAAAAGGGTCATTCTGGTGTTATCACCCAACTCCATGCCATACAAGCAACAGAGACACCCTCCGTACCGCAAGACCTCCAAGCCATCCTTTCTAAACATCAATTGGTCTTTTCCACTCCCCAAGGCCTCCTTCCTTCCTATGGTTTTCATGATCATTCCATTCCCCTTGTATTAGGAAGCCATCCTCCCAATATCCGTCCGTATCATCACCCCTTTTCCCAAAAAAATGAAAATGAGGAAATGGTCGAGGAAATCCTTAATGCAGGTGTTATCCGCCCTAGTACAAGCCCCTATTCATCTCCTCTGGTCATGGTCTTGAAGAAAGAAGGTTATTGGTGAATGTGTCCTAACTTCCGTGCCCTCAACACACTTACCATCAAAGACAAATTCCCCATTTGTGTCATTGATGACCTCCTGGATGAATTGAGTGGTGCCCAATTCTTCATTAAACTAGATCTTTGTTCGGGCTACCACCAGATACGTATGAAAGAGGCAGATATTCCCAAGACTTCCTTTAGAAATCATGAGGGCCACTATGAGTTTTTGGTCATGCCCTTTGGCTTGTGTAATGCCCCCTCCACCTTCCAAAGCCTCATGAATCATGTCTTCCGTCATTTTCTCCGCCACTTTGTCTTAGTTTTCTTTGATGATATCCTCATCTATAGAAAAACCTGGATAGACCATATTTCTCATGTGGATTGAGTTCTCCATCTACTCTCTCAGCACCAACTTTTCCTGAAACAATCTAAATGTGATTTTGGTGCCTCAGAAGTAGAATACATGGGTCATCTGGTTGGAAAAGATGCTGTCAGGGTGGATCCTAAAAAGATTGAAGCTATGAAAGACTGGCCTCACCCAAAGACTCTTAAGAGATTGTGTGGATTTCTAGGCTTAACAGGGTATTATCGCAAGTTTGTTAAGAATCATGAGAAGATTGCAACACCTCTCACTCCTCTCCTAAAAAATAACTCTTTCACTTGGACTCTAGTCATTGCTCAAGATTTTCAAACCTTGAAGATGGCCATGTACACCACTCCAGTCCTCGCCCTTACCGATTTCACAAAGACCTTTGTGTTGGAATGTGATGCCTCAGGGAAAGGAATTGGTGTTGTCCTTATGCAAGAGGGTCGACCTTTGGCCTTCACCAACAAGCAACTATCTGAAATAAATATGGGCAAATCCATCTATGAAAAGGAAATGTTGGCTATTCTGCATGTCGTGGATTAGTGGCATCCTTATCTATTGGGGCAACGGTTACAAATTAAGACAGACCATCAAAGCCTCAAGTATTTTCTGGAACAAC
>ML781506.1:1221255-1281510 GCA_009831015.1 Picea engelmannii
GATGGGAGGATGAATACATATACCTTAGAAAAGAATGGGAGGACTCACATGTTACTTCCAATTAAGGATAAGGAGGTGAAACCGGAAGTAAGTAACACTGTACTTCTCATGAGTGGGAAGGAACTCCTTAATGAGGTCAAGAATAAGGAGGAACCACAATTCATTGTGGTCAGGAAGCCAACGATTGTTTTAACCAGCACAAGGATAGATGATCTACCAGAAGAGGTTCAGGAACTGCTGGGAGAGTTCGCTGACATAGTAGTGGACGAACTACCTCGTTCGTTACCACCAATTAGGAGTGTGATTCATCATATTGATCTCATACCTGGAGCTAGTTTACCGAACAAAGAAGCATACAGATTAACGCCGCAGGAGAATGAAGAGGTCAAAAGACAAGTTCAGGATTTATTGGATAAAGGGTTGGTTAGAGAAAGCTTGAGTCCATGTGATGTTCCGACAGTACTCGGTCCAAAGAAAGACGGAGGCTGGAGGATGTGTACTGATTCAAGGGTGATTAATAAGATAACAATCAGGTACAGGTTTCCATTGCCAAGGATGGATGACCTGATGGATTGCTTAAGTGGAGCAAATTTTTTTTCGAAGATTGATTTGAAAAGTTGTTATCACCAGATTCGCATGAGAGAGGGTGATGAATGGAAAACAACCTTCAAAACTAACGAAGGGTTGTATGAATGGCTTGTTATGTTGTTTGGATTAACAAATGCGCCAAGTACTTTTATGAGATTGATGAATGAAGTCCTGAAAGATTTCATCGGAAAATTTGTTATCGTATATCTTGATGATATACTGATTTTCAGCAAAACAAAGACTGAACACTTGAAACATTTGGCTACAGTGATGAAGAGGATACAACAGGAAAAGCTACTGATAAACATGAAGAAATCCTCATTCATGAAGACAGAGCTCATTTATTTTGGATTTGTTATATCTACAGACAAGTTGAGGATGGATCCAGATAAGGTGGAGGTGATTAAGAATTGGCCATCACCAAAGAACATATTTGAGGTGAGGAGTTTTCACGGATTAGCTAGTTTCTACCGAAAGTTCATCAGGAATTTCAGTGGAATTAGTGCAGCAATGATGGATATAGTGAAGAAAAGACATAAGTCTTTTCACTGGAAAGAAGAGGCTGAAAGGAGTTTTAATCTGTTGAAGAGGAAAATCACGGAACAACCAATTTTGGTGTTGCCGGATTTCCGAAAGACATTTCAAGTGAAATGCGATGCAAGTGGATTTGCAATAGGGGTAGTCTTAAGTCAAGAAGACAGGCCGATAGCGTATTTCAGCGAGAAGCTGAATGAATCGAAAGTGAAGTACTCCACATATGACAAGGAATTTTATGCTATCATTCAGGCATTGAAGAAGTGGAGACACTATTTGATTCCGAAGGAGTTTGTCCTATACAGTGACAATCATGCACTGCAGTTTGTGACCCAACAGGAGAATTTGAATCAGAGACATGTAAAATGGGTTGAATATATGCATAATTTCACTTTTATGATTAAACATATTTCTGGTACTGCTAACAAAGTTGTTGATGCTTTGAGCAGGAAGTGTTTGTTGTTGCAGGAGTTCAAGGTCAAAACATTGGGTTTTGATGATCTGAAGGACATGTATGCAGGTGATCCAGATTTTAAGGAGGCGTATGAAGCAGCTGGGAATCCAATTCTCAAAGATAAAAGCAAATGGGCAGAATACATGATCCAGGAAGGATTGTTGTTTAAGGGCAATCAACTTTGTATTAAAAAATGCTCCATGAGGGAGAATTTGTTGAAGGAGAAACACAGTGGAGGATTGGCTGGACACTTCGTTCATGACAAGACATTCGCAAAACTGAATGAGTCATACTTTTGGCCGAGAATGCGAGCAGAAGTTAAAATATTTGTGGACAGATGCATAATTTGTCAACATTCGAAAGGAAGGAGGAAAAATGTTGGATTTTATCAACCATTTCCCATACCTGAGAGGCCATGGGATGCAGTCAGCATGGATTTTATATTGGGGTTTCCAAGAACACAAAGAGGATTTGACTCAATCTTTGTGGTGGTGGATAGATTTTCTATGATGGAACATTTTATTCCATGTCAGAAAACCAGCGACGCAACTCACATTGCGAACCTGTTTTTCAAAGAAGTCATTCGACTTCATGTCTTACCAAGGAGCATAGTTTCGAATAGAGATACAAAGTTCATAGGACACCTTTGGAGGATGTTGTGGAAGAAGATAGGAACTAACTTATCATTTATTTCAGCTTATCATCCTCAGACGGATGGACAAACTGAAGTAGTGAACAGAAGTCTCGGAGACTTGCTGAGGAGCATGGTGATAGAACACCACAGCCAGTGGGACAACATGTTACCAAAGGCAGAGTTTGTGTATAACAACTCAGTTAACAGAAGCACAGGGAAGAGTTCATTTTAGATTATTTATGGCATATAGCCGAGAGGTATTTCTAAGTTGAGGGATACATAACTGAATGGAACTAGGAGTGCTAGTGTAGAAGATTTCGCAGAGGCGATGAAGGAACTTCACAGCCAGGTGAAGGAGCGATTGCAGAATTCAAGACAGGAGTATAAACGTAGGGCAGATCAACACAGAAGACAACTTCAATTCGAAGTTTGTGACTTGATTCTAGCACATATGAGAAAGGAAAGGTTCCCAAGGGGAACATATAATAAACTAAAGATGAATAAAATCGGACCATGCAAGGTCTTGAAGAAATTTGGGACAAATGTTTACGAGATTGAATTACCCGATGGGATCGGAATTTCTCCAATATTCAATGTCTCATATTTGTACCCATATAAACCTGAGGAAGTGGGGATAGAAAATGAGCAGCCAGAGGTGCAGTGGCGAAAGAAGATGCCAGTTGTAGAAAAGTCGCGGATGGAGTATATACTGGACAAAAGACTGAGTAGAAAGACTAGGAAAAGGCAATATTTTGAGTATTTGGTCAAGTGGAAGGGCCATCTAGTTGAAGATTCCAGCTGGGAGAATGAAGAAGAAATACAGAAGCATGGATAGACCATGTGCGAACTCATGGACAGAAGCCCATAAAAATTTTCAAGCGAGGGAGTATGATGCAGGAGCATCGCCGGCGTCAAGTGAGCGTGGGGCAGGCGCCAATGCATTTTGACATATGATAAAGTTATTTGAATTGTTTTGAAAATTTGATGTGCCAAACATAAATGTAATAATTAAAGAGGGAGGCATACTTGTAATATTGTAAACATACCTTGAGCGTTCGGATCTCGTCTGAAGTAGATAGAAGCGTTTATGACAGTTAATGCAAGCAAGTAGAATTGAATTCCTAGATTAGACAGTTTTAGAAGGAACGAGGGAAATGGGATATAGACACCCTCACTTGTATCATTGTAACATACAGAGCAAGAGCATAGAGGAGAAGCAAAGAGGTGTGTAGCAGACTCCATGTACAAAAGTTATGAATTAATACAAGAAAGCTGTGATTCAGACTCATGGTGTTCATGTATTCTCTGTGTATGCATTTTTGAATGTTATGCTCATGAATGTTTTACTCTTTCTGTCATGCAATTGTTTTTATGCTATGTTTGAATGATTTATTGTTGAATGTTTGAAATCTGAGAGAGAGAGAGAGAGTAAGAGAAATGAGTTTCAATTGTTTCTCTATTTGAGCAAGATTTCCTACAAAGAGTGCAGTTGAATTTGTCCGCAAGGAGTGCGTCGAAAAAGTGTTCAGAGGTTTGTCTCTGAAAGCTCAGGAGAGATAGCTTTTGTTCTCATTCCTCGAAAGTGAATTTGGGCATAAGAGCCGTGCAAAGTGTGCGCAGGTTGAAGATAGTTTCAAGGTTTGAAACCCGAGGAGTTGTTGACAGACTATTGTTGCAAGGAGTGTGCAAAGTCGGAGGTGTTCAACACTTGAAGTATTGGAAGGGTTTCCGCAAGGAATGCGTGTAGGAGGTTCTCAAAAGGTTTTGAAGTTGTGGAAGATCTTAGAAGGATTCAAACCTGATAAGTCATTGAAGGGAAGGAACGAACGGTCAAAATTCCTGTGTGGAGGATTTGTGAAATCCCGTCAGCCATCCGATCTGATAGAGAAGCAAGGAGGTTACGGCCATTTCTAGAGTTTCAAGCTCAGGAGATTGTGAGTCGTTGGATCCTCACCTAATTACCCGTCAGCCATAGGATCTGACTGGAGTTTCACAAGGGTTAAACTCTCACAGATAGAGTGAAGGTCCCAAAAAGCATTGGGATATCGAGGTGTTGGAGCTCGGGATATCGGAAGTCCTGTGGACAGGAGATCGGGTTACTTTATGGTGAAAACTCCAATTTTGATCTGGACCGTCCATCTTGAAGGGACACGTGGTGGAGATAGAGGAGTCCATCGACATTTCGAGAGTTCCGAGGACAAGAAGTAGGAGCATTTCAGCGTCGAAAACTCTGAAATCGTGAGAAGTGATCAGGACCGTCCATCATAGGAGGACGCATGGCAGAGATCTAAGCATTCAGGAAATTTACCGAAAAGAAAGCCATCTATCGACATTGTGGGATTCAGAAAATCGGGAATCCTGAGGACAAATCGTTCGCGCATTTCAGAAATTTGAAGTCTAAAACCCCGACAAGGAGGAAAGCTCCACTGTGGGGCCAGCTGACGTCATATCGGGATATTAGGGATTTCAAGGACAAATTGTCCATGCATTTCGGCATTTGAAAGCCCGAAACCTCGAAAGGAGATAGGACTGCGGTCACATAAGGGGAGGCCGTGTGGACCAAGAGTCTAGCCCAGGGGACTAACTGAAGTCGAAGCATCTCGGGATATCGAAGATCGGAAAATCGGGAAGGCAAAGATTTACGACATCAGGGATTGGAAAACCCCGAAGTCCGAATTCTACTTTTCTGTCATGAATGGAGAAGTGATTAGGCCTAAAGGCTGTAAGGAGCAGAAAAAACCTGTGGGTTGATTTTATCAGAGATTCCGAGGAGGGATCAAAGAGCCACTTCAGCTCGAAGGTGGAATTAGAACGATCCTTAATACCGAGAGGTCAGTGCAGAGGCCTTTGCCGAGGCAGAGGGTGTGTCTACGTCAGTTTTGTAGAGGTAGAAGTAGGAACTTAAGAATGCAAAGAGCTTGGTGTCGGTGGCGTTGGAAATTCAAATTTTTTTTTTCACCATAGTTAACACCGGATGGTAACTTCGCTTGAATACCATAATTCATGCTAATAGCTGGCTCAGAATCTACTAAAGGCCTCTTCGATTTGACTCTTCAGAGAATCAAAAATCCATTACTCTGAGCTCTGACTTTTATTTTTCATGAGGTCTACCGACCCCCTTCTCACCTTTTCGATTAGCTTCTCCCTTCACCCTACTCGGATTTGGTTAAGGGTGTATCTTCCTTCTCCTTGAGATCTCAACACACAGGAATGTAAGCCTCTCACCCATCTTACTTAACCAGTTATCGTTGAGTTGAAAAGGGATTTGGTCGTTTTAAAAAAAAAAAATAGTAATATTTCATGGTTATGTATATTTACGAGTGGGCGTCTTCTCATTGCCTTGGCATAATAATCCAATGTCCTTTACCTTTACACAATTAGATCACTTAACTATTTCATCTATATTAGGACATTTCAACAATAATATTTTAATAAGTAGATATGCTATGACTTTATATGATTGACCATATGGTGATTATATACTTTTGTCATTTTTTATTAAAACTATTGTTATATATATATATAAGAAGTGTTTAAAATAGTCATACGAAATATAACAAAAACCATTGTTTTACAAATAAAAAGGTTTGAGGAATTACTATTTATTGAGTGATATATAAGATTATTATATGAATCCATTATGGGAATATAGTAGTCTAAAATATTGCATATTGTTTATAATGGATATACATATTATATCATGTTTCTTATATAACTAATAGAAAAGGTAAAAGTTTCTCAAATCTGTAATTCTATATGGGGACTCTGTTGAGCGAAGTGAGCCCTCCTTTAGAACCTACTTTCCCAACCTCTTTAATAGGTGAGTTAGTCATATTCAAAATTGTAATTTAGTGAGTAGTGATTCTTTTTAAAAGGGGGCCGCCATTGTGTTTTGTTTTACTCAAGAATTAGAGGTGTATTTCATGGTTGTTGATCATCAAAGGTTAGTGAAGAAACCTGTCACGGTAGCTTAAATATGCATGTAAAGTTCCTTCCTTCAAGGATAGTTACCCCTTGACCTTTATAACTGAATCAAGAGTCTTCTTGACAACCCTATTATTATGGTGTGGGACGAATGCTCTCCTTGTAGTTCCTTTTGATCATAAATGTAAAATAGATTAAATTCCTTTTACCTATCATTGTCATGCTGTGACCCTTTAATCCTAGTGTATGGATAGGTAAGTTGGTCTGGATCCCTCATTCTAATACTTAATTTATTGATATTCTTAGATCCTTGAATGGATGTATAAGGCAATTGAGTTCCTTATTTATCTATTGTCGTAATTGATTTTCTTTGGCTCCTTAAAAGAATATTTTTCAATGGTTTTGAATCCTAAGGTGTTCTCATGGATATTTGGGGACCTCACCCTTAGGGTTGTAAACGAATATTAATCTACTTATGCTTCACTTAAAGGAGTTGAAATTTGGATGGGAATGTTAATTGGATTACCATTAATTAAAGTCAATTAAAAATTTTAAACGATTCCTAAATTAAAGGAGGGTATTGTTGAGCTATAATTAAGGAGATGTTTGTTACAAAACCTTGAAACCCTGGATAAGAATTTCCACACCTTAATGAAATGATTGGAAATTTACCTTGAGGATTAGATTAAATTTTTATTCATAGAAAGGTTGCACTTATGATTGGGTGGTTTTTTTATTTGGCTTTGTCTAATTAGTTTACTCCCCGCGACTTGCACCATAGAATTGATAATTACTTGTGTGCCATGAAATAAATGTGGTGTATTAATGGTGATGTGATCAGATTACCTTGCGCCATGAATTAATGTTGAGGTATGATTAATACAATGATTAGCTTACTTTGCGCAATGAAATAAATGTGATGTATGAATGGTTATGTGACTAGGTTACCTTGCACCATGAACAATAGAATTGATAATTACTTTTGTGCCATGAAATAAATGTGATGTATGAATGGTGATGTGATTATATTACCTTGCATCATGAATGAATGTTTATGTATGAATGTGTTGGACAAATGAGAGGGGGGGTGAATCAGTTTTCTCGTGCTTAAACAATTATGCTTCTTTTAAATTCTTTACAAGGAACTCAATGATAATCACAATAATGTAGAGAAATAAGCAATGGCACATTCAACATCAGTCACATCTATGAGATACACAGAGACATATATTTCTCAAGGAAACCCATAAAGGGTAAAAACCTCTTCTTCTTTATATCATAAGTATTATTTACATTCTTTACATTATCAATCATATGAGCACCAACTCATTGTGAGGCTACAACCTCTGTTTTTGCAAGATGCAACTTGCTGAGAGAACCAACTCTTTGTTTTCTCTAGCACCCACTAGAAGGAAGCACCAACTCCCTGGTTTCTCTAGCACCAACTAGAAGGAAGCACCAACTCCCTGGTTTCTCTAGCACCAACTAGAAGGAAGCTACAACTCCCTAGTTTCTCTAGCACCAACTAGAAGGAAGCTACAACTCCATGTGTTCAAGCACCCACTTGAACCTCTGAGGACACTCGTCCTCCCTAGCACCTCCCTACCACCCTGGCTTATGAATATGAATTACTGAAACTTATTACAGTGATATAGTGTTCAACAACAACTTACCAGTATCATCACTGTTCTGCAAGATTTTGCTACTTTGTCTTCCTCACTGTCTTCCTGAACACATCCATTACACTTCTCTATTCTTCTGCCTCTTGTGATTTCTACGCCATTCCCATTCAATGCACCTTTTGTCTTCTGTCCATTTTAGCTGCTACACTCCACCTTCTTCTTCACACATGCATCACTCACAAAAGCAACAACCCCGTCTCTTCTTTTCTCCTCATTCTTATACTCCCTGTGCATCTTGTGCATGCTCTCTATGCAATGGTTCTGCCTCCTTTGCATGTCGAGTTCTCTACCTTTTCATCATGGAAACTCTTCAGCTTCTCAGTTTGTTAAGCCCATTTGTCCATCATCACTGGGTGTCATGATCAAATTCCTTCGCATCACCAGCAGCTGAGATTCTTCATCTTCTGTTGCCATCGACCTCAACCTCTCTGTCGTAGTTAACAACTCCAATGCTCTTCCCACTGTCAATAGATTACTTGTGGCCCTTTAGTTCCTCTGGAAATCACACAGAAGTCTCTTCGAGTCCTCTGGCAAAAACCATCAGTGGTTTCTAGTAGTTACACTGAGAAGTGCTACAGTAGCCCTCTGATATTCTTCAGTTTCATCTGCACCGTTGGATTAACTTCTCTAAATCTTGCGTTCATTTTGGCATTCTTCTCTTTAGCATTTCAGGATCAGCATGGTGGAGGATTTTAGTCTTCTCCATTTCCCGACCCCCAAAACTCCGAAAAGGAGCTTGTCTTGACTAACTCCCTCCCCCATCTTCCACCGATGTGACCAACAATTGTGACCTAGGGCCGAGCCTAAACTTGTTTCGCATTTCGGCATTTCGACAATATTGTTGTTAGGTTTCTCGACTTTCCAAGTCAGGGTCCCCGAAACTCCGAAACAGGAGCTTTACTCTTCGACAATGTGACCAACGACTGTGCCCACAGCCTTAGTCAAAACTGCATTTCGCAATTTCGCATTTCGGCATTTTGGCACTTCGACACTCTTGGTGGTGAAGTGTTTCAACACTTCAACTCTCGGTATCCAGAACTCCGAAATGGATTCAAATCAATGGTCCGGTACTCCAGCGTTTTTCATTTTGACGAATCGTCATTTCGGTATTCTTGTGGTGAAATACCTTGACATCTCCAACTCCCGGTATCTGAACCTCCCATATGTAGTCTATGACATTTCGCGACTTTGGGTTTCGCGATTTCAGGACTGTTGTGATAAAGATTCTTCACTCTTGACTCCTCCTACTCCTGGTATCTGAAACTCCGGTATGGAGTCTTTATCATTTCATGACTTTGGGTTTCATGACTTCGGGACTCTTTATGATGAGAGTGTTTGTCATTTCCATCTCCCGGTATCCTAAATCATGGTATCCAATACTTCGAAATGGAGTCAGATCAACGGTCCACAATCTCCTTGAACCAACGGCTCAGATCATTTCACCATTTTTCATTTCGCGATTTCGGGACTCCTGTTGATGAGAGTCTCTGACATCTCCATCTCCCGGTGACCGAAATCCCAGTATTCAATACTTCGAGTGGTGCACATGTTTCAGGTTTTTGGGATTTCACATTTCGGCACTTCGGGACTCCTAATGATGAGAGTCCGTGACATCTCTATCTCCCGGTATCCGAAACTCCAATAGCAGAAACTTCGAGCGATGCGCCTATTTCACGATTTTGGGGTTTCGCATTTCGCGACTTCAGGACTCCTATGTTAGAGAGTCTCAACTCTTGACTTCTCCATCTCCCGGTAACCGAAACTTTGAAATGGAGTCTTCGTTGAGGTGCATGTTTTGGATTTTTCAGGGTTTCGCATGTCACCTTGCTCATTAAAGAGTGTGCAGGTTCTCCTAGATCCAACGCATGTCGGACCTCTGGCTCAGATCTAATGTTCATCGGGAAATCTCAATGAGATCCATCGCTGCATACTCTGATCTTGTTGAGCTTGCTCTGCATCGTCTTCCCAAAATACTTATGGAGCCCGCCTAGCACATCCTTCCTGTACTCAAGCCATCATCGTTGTTGTACTTTCCATCAATGACAAGCATACACTGCCTGTAAAACATGCCAACAATCTCCCCCTTTGGCATTGATGGCAACAAAAGGCACCCGAACCTGTTCTTTTCTCCCCCTTTGACATCAATGTCAAAGAAAACACGCCCCCCCTGAGATGTTGCAGTATTTTTAGGACATGTCAGATATGCAATCAATATAAGACTCCACCTAATAGGATGGACTCTCTTAGGCGTGAGGTGGGATGACACCCAACTTTTGTCGTAGATATTCAAAAGGGGTCTTAGCTAGGGGTTTAGTAAAGATGTCTGGTATTTTTTCTGTCGTTGGAATGTACTGAACCTGAACAACCTGATTGGTGACCTGCTCTCTCAGAAAATGGTATTTTATGGGTATATTCTTGGTCTTGGAGTGGAATACTAGATTCTTAGACACACTGATGGCACTTGTGTTGTCACAATGAATTGGGATCGGTTCAGTGTATTTTACTTCCAAGTCTGCAAGTGTCTGAATCATCCATAATACCTGAGTGCAACAGGTAGCAACATCAATATACTCTACCTCTGTAGTTGATAAAGAAATGGAACCCTGCTTTTTACTAAGCCATGCTACTAATGAGTCAACCAGGAAGAATGCTCCTCCACTAGTTCTTTTTCTCTCATCAACACAATTTGCCCAATCTGCATCTGAATAAGCAGTTAACTGAAAATTCTGATTTCTGGGATACCACAGACCATAAGTCATTGTTTCTTTCAAATACCTAAATATTCTTTTGATAGCTTGCAAATGACTCTGTTTAGGTGCAGACTGAAATCTTCCTACCATTCCTACAGCATGCATTATGTCTGGGCAAGATGTTGTGATGTACAACAAGTTGCCTATCATTGATCTATATGAACTTTGATCAACATCAGGTGAGTCATCATCCTTTCTTAATTTGCATCCAGTAACCATAGGTGTACCCACAGGATTGGAGTCTTCCATTTGAAATCTTTTCAGCATTTCACTTAGATATTTTCCTTGAGAAATGAACATCCCTTCAGACCTTTGAGTAATTTGCAGACCAAGAAAAAATGGCAGTTCTCCTATCATGGACATTTCAAACTCAGATTCCATGGAAGAAGCAAACCATTGTACCAATGGATCCTTATTACATCCGAAGATGATGTCATCTACATAGACCAATATGATGAAAAAATTATTATCCTCTGTTTTAATATATAGATTGTTGTCAGTTGTTCCTCTCTTGAACCCTTTGTCTTTGAGATACGTATCTAGTCTATGATACCAGGCTCGAGGGGCTTGTTTTAACCCATATAAATCTTTCTTCAGCTTGCATACTAAGTAAGGGTTATCAGACAGTTTGAAACCCTATGGTTGCTCCATATAGACTTGTTCACTTAAATCTCCATTTAGAAAAGCTGACTTGACATCCATTTGATAGACTTTAAACCTTTTATGACAAGCATAGGAAAGAAACATTCTGATAGCTTCTAATCTTACTACGGGCGCAAATGTTTCATCAAAATCTAGTCCTTGTATCTGAGCATATCCTTTACAGACTAACCTTTCTTTGCTCCTGACAACTTGTCCTTGCTCATTCAACTTATTCTTAAAGATCCATTTGGAGCCAATGACATTTTTACCTTTAGGTCTATGAACCATCACCCACGTATTGTTTTTCTCAATCTGATCAAGTTCATCATTCATTGCTTTAACCCAGAGGTCATCTTTGTTGGCTTCATTGAAATTCTTGGGCTCCAGCATGGATATGAAAGCTATATGAGATTGTTCGGTGGTTTTGATTAGATTCCTCCTGGTTTGTACACCTTTGTATTTTTCTCCAATTATCTGACTTGAAGGATGATTCTTCTAAATGATTCTGGAGGAGGAATTTGAAGTTGATTGTTGATTTGAGTCCGTCTGAGTGTCTGAGTCTTCACCTGATTCAGAGTTTTCATTTTCTGATTCTTGGACCTGTTCATCTTCAGCTTTAGCAGTGTCTTCTGTAGAAGACTCATTACTATACATCTCTCTTGTTGGGATTCCTTCATCAACCTTTACATCAATACAATCAACCATTTTATGCAACCTCTTATTATAGCATATGTATCCTTTACTGTTTGTAGCATACCCAAAGAATATACCTTCATCAACCCTATCATCATATTTGGCAAGGTTCTCATCATTATTCTTTATGTAGCATTTACTCCCAAAGACTTTGAAGTGTTTAATTGAAGTAGGTCTCCCAAACCACAATTCATAAGGTGTCTTTTCACTTTGTGGTCTGAGGTGGGCTTTGTTAATAACATGGACAGTTGTGTGTATTGCTTCTACCCAGTAACTTTGACCAATGTTCTTCTCATTCATCATTGACCTGGCCATTTCCTGCACTGTTATGTTTTGCCTCTCAACTACTCCATTTTGTTGTGGAGTTCTTGGGATTGTGTATTCTCTCTTGATCCCATGCTTATCAAAGAATTCCTTGAAGTCACTTGACATAAAATCTCCTCCTCGGTATGATCTTATTGCCTTTAACTTCTTGCCTGTTTGAGTCTCAGTTAAAGCCTTAAATATTTTAAACTTCTCAAATGCTTCAGTATTTTCTTTGAGAAAGGCAACCCAAGTAAGTCTGGAGTAATTATCAATAATCAACATGAAGTAGTTTTCTTTCCCTGTGCCTTCCTATCTTGATGGCCCACATAAATTCATATGAACTAGTTGGAGTGGTTTCTCTGTTGAAGTAAAGCTCCTGGACTTAAACTGTGTCCTGTTTAGCTTTCCTACTTGGCAGGGTTTACACATTAAATCTTGGGGCTTTGATATTCTTGGAAGATCTTTTACTGCCTCGAGATTTCTAAGTTTTATTAAGTGGTCAGAGTTTAGATGTCCATGTCTCCTATGCCATAACAAACTTTCATCATGTTTGCTTAGATGACATTCTTCTCTATTTTCTTTCAGCACATATACGGTATTTTCTGTCCTTATGCCTTTGGCCACCACTTGTCCTGAGTTTACAGACTTTATCTTGCAGTCCTTGAACATGAACAACACTTCGCATCCTGTGTCACACATTTGAATTACACTAAGCAGATTATGTTTCAGCCCATCCACAAGTAGAACATCTTGGGATTTTCCTTTTCCATTACCTAAACTCACCATCCCTTTACCCTTTATTTTACCTGGAGCATCATTTCCAAAGGTTACGTTTCCTGATTTGATTTCACTTAGAGATAGAAACTTACCTTAGTCTCCCGTCATATGTTTGGAGCATCCACTATCTATGTACCAAGGGTTCATTTTTCTTTGAGCTGACAACACTAATCCACACTTGTCACTTTCTTTCTTCTTCCAAAACTTGATATTTTCAGCAGGGGAATTCAAATCTGGTTCATAGTTCTTTAATCAATAGTCAACAGATTTATGTCCATAGTTATGACAGATGTAGCATTCAATATCATTGATCAATAGGTCAAACTTATTGTTGTAGAGTTGTCTACTCATTGACTGTTGATTATTTCTTCACCTCTTTAGTTGCATGTCCCTGGAATTAATTTGGCAATTGACAATCTGTGAAGGTTTGTTACTTGGCTGCATCATTCTTTGTTGTGGAAAGTATTTATTCCTTTGAAATCTTAATTTCTCATGTCTAAGTCTTAAGGAACAATTTACATCTTTGTGACCAAAGTTAGAACAGTAGAAACAATAGCCATAGAAAAATTCTTTGTACCTGGAAAATGGTTGTCTTCTTTGAGAAAATCGATTTCTTCCATGTTGATGACGTCTTTCAGCAAGGAGTGCATTATTTATTTGTTCTACAAATTCATCCTTGGCACCTTTTTCCTTACTCATCATGGGAGGATGATTGTCTTCCTTTGTTTCTACTGGTTTGTGGTTGTCATTGGTTGTACATTTGACAAACTTGATGGGTTATTCGTTTCTTGGCTTCCCACTGCTTGATCCGTCTTCATAACCCAAACCAGTTTTCATCTTTGGATTCCTTTGCTGATTCAGAATGGTGGCTAATCCTTCTGAGGCGTTGATACTTGAAAGATTCTGATTATACAAGGCTTGAAACTTCTCCATCTCTTTCCTAGTTTTCACTACTTCTTGTTCTAATGCTTCACATCTTGCTATCTTTTCTAATAGCTATCGTTTCAGAATGTCTTCGATTTTCTTTGCCTCTTCTAATTCTACTTTTAGTAGGACAAGTTCATCATCAGGTTCTTTACTGTCTTTCTCGAACTGTATCAACAATTGTCTTTGCTTTCTATTCTTGATTCTTAGTCTGTCAATCTCTTCCAGTGCACTGATCAATTCTCCTTCCATGTCAACCACAACTTCTTCTTCATTAACATCACTCCCTGCGTTGTTATTATCATAATCCTCTTTGGACATAAGTATGAAGTCATTTAGTTTATATTCAATAGAGGAGTCATTGCCTTCATCATATGAAGGATCATCATCATTGTTTACGCACATATTTTTCTTCTTAAAGTTATTCTCTTTAAAGAAATTTCTGTGTTTGTACTTCTCCTTATCATCACATGTATGATCCTTTCCTTTGTGGGGACATTTATTTGCAAAATGACCTATCCTACCACTGTTGAAACATTTGAAAGGCAGTTTGCCTTTGTATTTTCCTGATCCCTTCTTCAATCTCTTCACAATTTTTTCTTCAATTTCATCGGGCTCAGAATCCTCATTCTTGTCTTCTTTAAATGATGCTTCTCTGGAGGTGGGTTATCTTTAACTATTCTCATTTCATATGCAGTCAATGTTCCTAGAAGTTGATCAAACTCCAAGGTTTTTATATCATTAAGTTCTTCTATAGCAGAGACCTTCGAGTTGAACCTATCTGGGAGAGATCTCAATATTTTCTGAACTAAAGAAGGTTCCTCATTTGTTTCACCAAGTGCCTTCATTGCATTTACCATTTCTTCTACTCTTAGAAATTATTTTCCAACAGTTTCATCTTCCTTCATCTTCAGCTGTTCAAATAGTATTCTGTAGTTTTGAAGCTTGGCATCCTTTACCTTTTCATTGCCTTCATAACTGCTAATGAGTTTGTCCCACATTTCTTTGGTAGTTCCTAGTTGCATAACTTTTACGAATTTTTCTTCTGCAATCCCACTCAAGATATCATTCATAGCCTTAGCGTTGACGCTGAATTCTAGCTTGTCATCCGTATTAGCTAGTACAATTGGCTTTACATAACTAGTGTCTACCACATCCCAGACATCTACACCTAAAGCCATTATGTAGGTTCTCATTCTAACTTTCCAGAAGGCAAAGTTTGTTCCATTGAACAGAGGGGCCTTATTGGTTGAATTTCCTTCATGGCTTGACATGTTTAAGCTATAGGATCTACCCTTAGATAAAAGGGGATGGATCTGATACCAATTGTTGGACAACTAAGATGGGGGGTGAATCAATTGTCCCGAGCTTAAACAATTATGCTTCTTTTAAATTCTTTACAAGGCACTCAATGATAATCACAATAATGCATAGAAATAAGCAATGGAACATTCAACATCAGTCAAATATATGAGATACATAGAGACATATATTTCCCGAGGAAACCCATAAAGGGTAAAAATCTCTTCTTCTTTATATGATAAGTATTATTTACATTCTTTACATTATCATACATATGAGCACCAACTCATTGTGAGGCTACAACCTCTGTTTTTGCAAGCTGCAACTTGCTGAGAGCACCAACTCTCTGTTTTCTCTATCACCCACTAGAAGGAAGCACCAACTCCCTGGTTTCTCTAGCACCAACTAGAAGGAAGCTACAACTCCCTGTGTTCAAGCACCCACATGAACCTCTGAGGACACCCGTCCTCCCTAGCACCTCCCTATTGCCCAGGTTTATGAATATGAATTAATGAAACTTATTACAGTGATATAGTGTTCAACAACAACTTACCAGTCTCATCACTGTTCTGCAAGATTTCACTGCTCTGTCTTCCTCACTATCTTCCTGCACGCATCCATTGCACTTCTTTGTTCTTCTGCCTCTTGTGATTTCTATGCCATTCCCATTCAATGCACCTTTTGTCTTCTGTCCATTTCAGTTGCTGCACTCCACCTCCTTCTTCACACATGCATCACTCACAATAAAAACAACTCCATCTCTTCTTTTCTCCTCATTCTTATACTCCCTGTGCATCTTGTGCATGCTCTCTATGCAATGGTTCTACCTCCTCTACATGTCGAGTGCTCTGCCTTTTCATCATCGAAACTCTTCATCTTCTCTGTTTGTTAAGCCCATTTGTCCATCATCACTGGGTGTCATGATCAAATTCCTTCGCATCACCAACAGTTGAGATTCTTCATCTTTTGTTGCCATCAACCTCAACCTCTCTGTCGTAGTTAACGACTCCAACGCTTTTCCCACTATCAATAGATTCCTTGTGACCCGTCATTTCCTCTAGAAATCACAAATAAGTCTCTTCGAGTCCTCTGGAAGAAACCATCAGTGGTTTATAGCAGTTAGACTGAGAAGTGATACAGTAGCCCTCCGATCTTATTTAGTTTCATCTTCACCGTTGGATTAACTTCTCTAAATATTGCGTTCATTTTGGCATTCCTCTCTTCGGCATTTCGGGATCAGCGTGGTGGAGGATTTTATTACTCTCCATTTCCCGACCCTCGAAACTCCGAAAAGGAGCTTGTCTTCAATAACTCCTTCCCCCATCTTCCGCCGATGTGACCAACGGATGTGACCTTGGGCTGAGCCTAAACTTGTTTCGCATTTCGGCATTTCGGTAATCCTGTTGTTAGGTTTCTCGACTTTCCAAGTTGCAGTCCCTGAAACTCCAAAACAAGAGCTTAACTCTTCGACAATGTGACCAATGGCTGTGCCCACAGCCTTAGTCGAAACTTCATTTCGCAATTTTGTGTTTCGACATTTCGGCACTTTGACACTCTTGGTGGTGAAGTGTTTTGACACTTCAACTCCCGGTATCTGGAACTCCGAAATAGAGTCAGATCAACGGTTTGGTACTCCAACGTTTTTCATTTCGACGAATCGGCATTTCGGTATTCCTGTGGTTAAAGACCTTGACATCTCCAACTCCCAATATCCGAACCTCCAATATGTAGTCTGTGACATTTCACGACTTCGGGTTCCACGATTTCGGGACTCCTCTGATGAAGAGTCTTCAATCTTGACTCCTCCTACTCTCAGTATATGAAAATCTGGTATGGAGTCTTTATCATTTCATGACTTCAGGTTTCGCGACTTAGGGACTCTTTATGATGAGAGTCTTTTTCATTTCCATCTCCTGGTATCCGAAATCCCGGTATCCAATACTTTGAAATGGAGTCGAATCAATGGTCCACGATCTCCTCGAACCAATGTCTCAGATCATTTCGCCATTTCATATTTCACGATTTCGGGACTCCTGTTGATGAGAGTCTCTGACATCTCCATCTCCCGGTAACCAAAATCTCGGTATTCAATACTTCGAGTGGTGCGCCTGTTTCGGGTTTTCAGTATTTCACATTTTGGCACTTTGGGACTCTTGATGATGAGAGTCCATGACATCTCTATATCCCGGTATCTGAAACTCCGGTAGCCGAAACTTTGAGCGATGTGCCTGTTTCGTGATTTTGGGATTTCACATTTCGCAACTTTGGGATTCCTGTGTTGGAGAGTCTCGACTCTTGACTTCTCCATTACCCGGTAACCGAAACTATGAAATGGAGTCATCATTGAGGTGCCTGTTTTGGATTTTTCATGGTTTCTCATGTCACCTTGCTCATTAAAGAGCATGCAGGTTCTCTTGGATCCAACGCCGGTCGGACCTCTGGCTTAGATATGATGTTCATCAGGAAATCTCAATGAGATCCATCGCTGCATACTCTGATCTTGTTGAGCTTGCTCTGCATTGTCTTCCCAAAATAATTATGGAGCCCGCCTGGCACATCCTTTCTGTACTCAATCCATCATCGTTGTTGTACTTGCCATCAATGACAAGCATACACAGCCTGTAAAACATGCCAACAGAATGATACATGGATTAGCTTACTCTTGCGCCATGAAATTAAAGTTGATGATTACTTTTGCACCATGATTACTTGATGATTAGGATTGATTGATATATCTAGTTAATTTCGGCTTGATTGTATTAGTGGGATCTAGACACGTCCTTGTTCCTCAGAATAGTTGCTAGCCCTGAGACCTTAAATGGTCAAAATCAATCGGATGAATCTTGGGCCTGAGCATTGCTTATGTGCCCTGGACATCCTAACCATGTAGGATAGGTTGGGTGGGTAGCTATTTTAATATTCAGTAATGTGGTGGATCATGATTTGTATTTCGATTCAGTTGATTGCGATGTGTTAAATTGTGTCGTTGTTTATGTTGTATGTTGATCGTGTGTCGCTATCATTATGTTAATTCCTTGGATGTGCTATTATTTAATTTTGATGATGTGTAACTTGTGATGTTATTAATTATGTCATGATGATTTAAATTTCTAATGCAATTGTTTTTTACCTATTTTACTTCATTTTTCATCATAACGGTGGGGGCGTTACATATGGTATCAGAGTGGGTTCAACCCTGTGACTGTGGATCCTCACACCTTCCAATCTATTAAAAACTTGATTAATAACTTATCATTAATTAAAATTGAATTTATCCGTACCGGTCATCATGGTTAGAGGGCATCGTGGAGGTAGACGACATGGTGCTAGGGGTAGAGGGGAGACACCTCCAGTAGCATCCACGCCAGAGGGGTCTAACCCCCAAGGAGAAGAGAAAGTCATTGGACAAGAGAAGATTGTTGTGGGGCTATGTGGTTGTTTTGATGAGGTCCTTCCTGAGGATTTCAGAGGCCTTGACGAACCAACTAGATAGAGATGAGGCCAGGGCACTTGTACCCAATGAGGGTTCCAATTGGCAGTGGTAGGATTCCCAAAGAAATCGAGAAGGTTAATTTTCTCGAGATCATGGGTGCCACGAACGACTTAGCCGTCAAGTCTTGGTTGGAAAATGCGGCGATGTGCTTCACACTTCTTCTCTATACCTCTAACATGAAGCTCCACATTGTTATATTTCAGTTGAAGGGGGAGTGCTCTTCTATGGTGGAAGGAGCCCCTACCTCAACTAAACATGGACATCGAAGACGTGTCATGGGAACTGTTCGAGGAACAGTTCCAGGAGAAGTAATTGTCAAATGGATTCTTTGAGTGCCAGCTCACTGAGTTCAATGCCTTACAAAAGGGTGGTCGTAAGGTGCCAGAGCATGAGGCCAGATATATGGAGCTACTTTGGTATTCCCCACATCTGAATACGGAGAACCTAGAGCTCAAAAAGTTTTTTTTTGGCCTCAACTCCAACATTCATGCGAAGGCGAGGATCCTAATGCCTCAGACGTTTCCCGATGTATCCCAGAAGGCCCTCATAGCTGAGGAAGAGATTACTAGCGAGGGTCAGGGCATGATTCCTACAATACTATTTGGACAGATGAAATCCGAAGTGCAGCAATGAAAGTTAGGCCTGTTCAATAGAACAGACCGGGATCACAGGTTGTTAGGTCGAAAACTCCTACTTTGGGGACCAGGAGTACTAGACCAAAGACTAGATGTTGGAAATGTGCTAAGCCACATTATGAGCGAGATTGTCCGAATGAGAAGGACAAAGCAACCAGATCATTAGGGCCCACTACCGTGGAAGATACGGGCAAGGCCCACATGATGCATGCAATGGTAAACAACCATCAGGCTGAGCATCAGTCCACTGTCTTAGAGACATCAGGTACAATTGCAGAAGAGTATGAGCAAAGTATGTAAGTTATATGCCATCTTGGCACTAAATGACAAGGGCGGGGAGGAATGGTTAGAAAATCTTCTAGAAGTATGAGAGTTTTCCAACATGTTTCAAGAAAAGTTACTAGGCTTTCCACTCGAAAAATAATTGGAATTTGCAATCAACTTGAAACCTGGAACTAAACCGATAGTAAGAATGCCTTATCAAATGTCAACACCTGAGTCACATGAGTTAAAAATGTAACTGAAGAAGCTATTAGACCTAGGACTTACACATCCAAGTGTGTCACCTTGTGGTGCACCTGTTATTTTCATAAGAAAGAAGGATGGGTTGTGGATACTTTGTATCGATTACTGTCAATTGACCAAGGCAACGATTAATAACCAATATTTGATGCCAAGAATAGACAAGTTTTTTTATCAAATTAAAGATGCGACAATGTTTTCAAGGATCGACTTGAGATCAGGATATTTCTATTTATGTATGAAAGAGGAATACATTCCTAAGACCACATTCAAGACAAGGTTCATACATTATGAGTTTAGCGTTTTATTGTTTGGACTGACAAACACCCTGGGGGTATTCATGAGCTTGATGAATGGGGTGTTCCATGAATACTTGGACAAGTTTTTTCAAGTATTCATTGATGCCATATTGATTTATTCTCGGATGACAAAAGGACATGACAAACATTTTCACTTGGTACTACAGTTCTTCTGAGAAAAAAAATTATATAGGAAACTGTCGAAATTCTCTTTTTATAAATAATGGATTCATTACTTAGGGAATGTTATATCCAAAAAAGGCATCACTATGGATACAAAAAATGTAGAGGCTGTTATGGAATGGACTGCGCTGACCATCATACCAAAAGTATGCAACTTTATGGGTTTAGCAGGATATTACAGACGGTTCATCGAAGGTTTTTCGAAGATAGCAAATCTGATCACGAAATTGCAAAAGAAACAAAATAAGTTATTATGGAAAAAGAAGTGCACGTAAGCATTTAAAGGGCTCAAGGGGCTGTCAACGACTTCTCCAATACTAAAAGTCCTTGACATGGACTAGGAATTCTTGGTATGCACAGATGCATCCAAGCAAGGTCTAGGCAGAGTATTGATGCAAGACGATCGAGTGATCGCTTACATTTCAAGGAAATTAAGGAAGCATGAGGAGAACTACGCAACGCATGATTTGGAGTTATTGGCAATTGTGTATGCCCTTATAGTGTGGAGACACTATCTGATTGGAAGATAATTCAAACAAAAAAAATAGATCACTATGGAATGCAACACTTATTACGCAGAATGAATTGACTAAGCGATAAAGGCGTTAGTCAGAATTACTTATCAAATACGATTTGAGATTAAGTACATTAAATGAATGGTAAATAGAGTGGAAGATGTGTTGAGTCATAGACCACACATATTATCGATGATACCTCTTCATACTAATCTATGAGAAAGTATTCTAACTATATAGTTTGATGATGACTGGTGTAAATAGGTTAAGTAAATTATCAGAAAAGACACCATGACGGTATTGAGTTTGAAGGGTATACAATGGACAACGACGGACTGATGAGGTAGAATAACCAGAATTGCGTACCTCCTAAAGAAAAAATGAGAAATTTGATCTTAAGAGAAGCTCATAGAGCAATATACATGGCTCATCCAAGAGTCACGAAGATGAGGGCAGACCTTAAGCCCTTATTCTTCTAGAAGGGATGAAGGTGGACATAGTTAGCTACGTGGCGAGATGTCTAGAATGTCAGCAAGTGAAAGTTGAACATAGAAATTCAGCAGGGTTACTACAGCCACACGTTGTTCCAGAATCAAAATAAGAGGTCATTTCGATGGAATTCATTGTTGGATTGTCGCTGACGACAATGAGGCATGACTCAATTTTTGAGGTAGTTGACACTCTAACGAAGACTAGAAATTTTATTCATGTTTGTACGACGTATCAGGCACCAGACATAGCTATAATTTTTGTCAGCAAGATTTTGAGACTTCCCGGTGTGCCAAAAATAATCATATCTAATATAGGGTTAGTGTTTACAGGATGATTGTGGACTAGTTCCCAAGAGGCCTTGGGAACATAACTGAACTTTAGTACATCATATCGCCCTAATACAAAATGGGATGACAGAAGGAATGAACCAAATTTTGGAATATTTGTTTCGTATATATGTATGTGTTGGACCAACAAAAATGTTGGGAGGATTTCTCCCCACTGGTAGACTTTGCGTACAACAACAACTATCAAGGTACCGTTAAGATGACACCATTTGAGTTTCTTTATGGGAAACTATGTCGAATGCGATTGAGATAGGATCGACATGAAGATATGGTCTTGGTGGGACCAGAAAGGATCCAAGAAATGGAAGAAAAATTGAAAATGATAAGACAAAGGTTTAAATACGCAAAATATCAGCAAAATTGTTATGTTGATGTGCATCGCCTAGACCGCAACTATGAAGTTGGCGATCAAGTTTTCTTGCAGGTGAAATCTCACAAGAATTCGATTAATTTCGAAAGGGGTGATAAAATATCTCCTAGGTTGTGGGGCCTTTCGAAGTTGTGAAGAGGAAAGGACCCATGGCCTATCGACTACTCGTGCCTCATTCTTTGAGGCGTTTGCATGATGTTTTTTTTTTATCTATTTTGTGACATTACGTTAGTCATCCTACACATGAGATTGACATGAGTTCCTTGTGGTGTTGGATGAGGATGCACTCACGACAGAGTCAATCCGCATTCTAGACCATCGCATTCGATAACTATGGCATCGAACAGTCCATCAGGTCAAGGTCCAATGGGACAATTGTAGTCCACACTCGGCTACCTAGGAGGATGCATATGATATGCTCAAGAAGTTTCCATATTTATTTGATAGTTTATACATATAAATCTTGTCAGCTGATTTATTTACTTCCTTTTATAGATTGTACAACTTCGGGATGAAGTTTAAAACAAGAGGGGGTGTATGTAACATCCCGCTCTTGCGAGCACATGTTATTGACTTATTCTTTGAGGACACTTGCGTGCGAGTGATCCAGCTATAGTATATGGTTGTATGTTTATTTTATGGATTATTTTGATGATGTTGATGGATTATTGTTATAACCCTAAATTTCTCTACACATGCATACCTAGCATTAGGCCCTCTTACTTGCTATTTTTTCTAAGCCATCACTGCATTTCTCTTCTTAAAAACACTAGTTTTGAAGATGTACGTGCTCTGCACCATTACATCCCATGTATGTAATCTTTTTGCACCACTACATCCCACTTATGTACACTAGTTTCACCACTACATCCCGTGTATACTCGCAAAAGTTGCAAGGAATTTGTTGAGATTACGGGCTATTGGGTAGTTTCCCAACTGATCCACCACCCATAACCTGTTACCCAACCAAATAACCATCCTTTTTTCATATAAAATGAGGTGTTGGGTTCTCATTCCTAATATAAGCATAAGAATAGTGAAACTCTACCCATTTCACATCCCCTCCTTGCCCCAAGAATTTGCATCCAGCTTGTGAGATTTGTATCAGAATTTCCCATTTTTCCCTTTTTCCTCCATCATAAGCCTATCCCATTTCCCTAGAATAAGTGTGAGAAGAGAAATATACACAGAGGTGCAGTTGGAGCTTGATAAAAAGGATCCCAGACTAGGTTTGTGGAGCAGTCGTCGACCTTGTTGTAAGTAAACATTGTGATATCAATAGAACAAATACTTTTTTTGTCCCGAAATATGATGTGTCAAATATTTGTATTTGATTTATGATTTATTCTAACATCTAACCCATGATTTACATATGAGATGCATGTTTGTAGTTTCCTATTTATCTATTTCTGAATGTAGGACAACCTTGGAAGGAGGTTTGCAGTCAGAAGATCTATCAAGCGCGAGAGGATCGACACCGGACGTGGAGTAAAATGTAGAGTTAACTGGTCCATCTCACCTTGTCTTTCATGTATGAGTATGGGACATATTCGAGGCAGTTAGAAAAGTAGGAGACTTTTAGACGGTTAGGATATTCCTACATTTTGAACCCTAGTGTAGTCCATAGGGGAGTTTTCCCTACTAGCAGAAATGGAGACCATACTGGGGAAGCCTCTAGGGTTTTAGGGTATTTTTTGGGTGTTTAATTGGTTTTATTACCTTTTTTGAGTTTTTGTAAGTCTTTTGAGTCTTTAAGAGATTTTGGTTACCTGTTGATGTCATACCAATTCTCCCTGCCCTATCAGTCTGCATGTTTGTTTTCTTTTTTTGAGAAGTTACAAAGGTGTACAAGCCCTACTGTGGGTTTGCATGTGTACATACATGCCCTGCTTATAGACAACCCCTGTACATACGCAAGCTACTTAAGTATCAGTTGCATACCTGTTTCAAGAAATATTTTTTAAAGAAGAGGCAGTCAACCTCTTCCTTGATTGAAGTTTCACTTCTCAGGGTTTCTTGATAGAGTCCAGTGTTTCTATTTTTACAGTCATATCTTGGGTTAGACGTCAAATCGCTTATCGTTTTAAATATTTCTTGTGTTTAATTTGAAAGGGTTTTAGATGAGCCTGTGATTCTTTGACCAACCTATTTGGTGTGTTCAGTGACTCCCTACGATCCGCAGTGGGCTAGAGGTTAGTTTTTGGTCTTGTCTTGTTTTTTACTTTTTCCCCTTTTGCTTTCTTTAAAGAAAAAGAAAAAGTATTTATTTCAAGTTTCTTGTTTGAAACATAAAAAAAAATAGAAAAATATTTATTTTCTTAGTTTGGTTAAGTAGTTGGGTTAGTTATTTTTCTTGTTAGGAAAAAGAGTTATTTTCTTAAGTTCTTTATTGATTTCTTAGCACATTAAGTTTAACACACCCATGACGGGGCATAAAAAAATTCGCCTTTCTTAAAGGACAAAATCTTCATTCATGGTTTCTAATTTGCAAATTCAGGGAACCACTTTGACCTCCCGGTCAAGGATCTTTGATTTTGAAGCCAAACAACTCTCTGAGACCTTGATGGTCTTATTCTGTAATTAAACACAGAACCTTTCGGCTTCTTGGTGAAGGTTTAAGGGCACCCGTGACCTTCCCTTTCACTCCCCTGCAAAATCTTAGAGTACTGGGCATTAGCTCCTTTTCTGGATAAGCACCCTCTTGATGTGACCTTGGGAAATGACCTTACGGGACCACTTGATTGAGGACACGCCCAAAGGCGGTTTGAATCAAACTTATTTTCAATCCACATTTCTCCTCGAGCCTCCACGTGTCCTCTTTTCGAATCCACGGTTTGAATTGCAGCTCGCCCTCAACTTTTTAACGTCCATGCAACACCTATCCCCGCAATGCTATGGGAACATCAATCTTTCGATATTGATGGTACTTCGAAAAATGGCGGTTCATATATTCCCCTCTCAAACCTATGGTTTCAAAATCAACGGACGAGATCTCCTTCATAATTTCAGGTTTCAAGAGTTTCAACTCTCAAAACCTTGCTCTCTTTCGTACTTCAATATTATGAGTTGATGATCTACGGACACCTGTCCTCCTAATCAATGGCCCTGCCTTTACTTAAGGTGGTTGACATTTCAACTGGATCAATGGTCCTACCTTTACTTTAGGTGGTTGACCTTTCAACTGGATCAACGGTCCTGTGGCCCTCTTCTCAATCAACGGTCGAGATCTCCTTCAGGTTTCAGACTTTTGAGATCTCAAATCTCAAATTCACCCTTTTACCAATGGATTTTATTCGGAGTCTATAATCCACTGATGTGTGACGATCAAGGATTACTTTGGGTATTTACCTGGAGTCCATAGATTTTCTCCACGTCTCCTTTAGATCGGATGGCTACGAATTACTTCGGATAATTATATGGAGTTCTCAGATTCATGCCACCTGTCCTCTAGACCTGACGGTTAAGATCTTCTTTGGACAATCTGACGATTGACATTTACTTCAGGTCTTCAATCGGGGACAACATATCTCGACCATGTGTCCATTTCAATCCGACGACTGAGATTTACTTCGGGACTCTGGCTCTCCAGGCTTCGATAGTTTCAACTCTTATGCACCCATTTCTTCGGAGTGCTTTTACCCGAAATATACGATATCCTAACGCGTATCCCCCTGGCGATCAACGACCAGGATTTAGTTTGGTTGTTTGTACTCCTCCTTTTCTATAAACCTCTGAAGTTATGGATCTTATGCCACATGTCCTCCTTAATGATGAAAGGTCCCAAATTACTTCAGGACTTCAGGACGTTGACAATTCCACTCTCCTGTGCACCTTTAGAGGGTTAGACCTCATGCACTTTCCTTGGGATCTAACGGTTGTTGGTCCTCGCACTCAGATTTGATGGTCTAGATCTGATATACTCTACGCTCGTTCCTCATTGTTTGGAATTTGATCTGACGGTCCAGGTTCTTCACAGTGCTCGATCCAAAGACCATTGTTTCTCCTCCTCCTGAGCTTTCACTTTCTTCCCTGACTTGGAAGATTTCAAATGTTTCAAAGGCTTCACCTTGGAACTTCCTCCTATGAGCCCTGTGGCGTTGGATCTCGTATGTGCTTCTGAAAATGTTCTCTCCCGATCTTCGAGACTTGGAACCATTCTGCCTCTTGTGCCCTCTTAGCACTATCTCTTGAAAGCTTCAACTGCTTAGACCTTGAAGGTCTTTGTCCCTTCTATTTATCAAAGGGATATCCATGCCTTCCTGGAAACATTCGATCAAGCACTCCTTACTGA
The DNA here is from genome assembly GCA_009831015.1 of Picea engelmannii. Classification (NCBI taxonomy): domain Eukaryota; kingdom Viridiplantae; phylum Streptophyta; class Pinopsida; order Pinales; family Pinaceae; genus Picea; species Picea engelmannii. The sequence goes on from ML781506.1 coordinate 1,247,613, forward strand.
GCTGCAGAGTGTTTGATAAATTTGTGAGGGTCTCCTAAGTTCTCTATAACTTTGCCTTCGGGGTTTGGGTCACTCCAACACACGATTCTCCCGAGGCACGGACTCTGAATCTCATAGATCATACGGTCGATAAGGATACCGAAGTATCCAGAGATCCACGGTCCATATTAACTTTGGGACTTCAAGACTTCATGGATTTTTACTTCCCTTACTACAAACTCACAATTCTCCGAACTCACAAAGTTCAAAGGACTCAAGGGGTTAGCTCCCACACTCCTTTTCATATCAAATAGTCAAAATGGACCTTGTATCTTTCCAAATAGTTTCGCGTTCGTTCGTCAGCTGAACAAAGGAGCCTTCCCTTTCGATACTTCAATCTCAATACTCTTCCTGAGCTTTGTTAGTTCTGAAAGGCTTAAGATTTTTGTGCTCTTTCTCTTGGATGTAACACTTGAAAGAATCCTTTCGTGCACCCCTTACGTTCATTCCTCAACTCTAGAAATTAAATGGTTCTCAGTCTCTGTTTTCCTCGTAGAGAGCCTGTGCATACGTTCACTATCTCTCCTGAGCTTTAACAGACTCCATCCTCCAAGGGACTCAGAACGATTAGGAGGGTCGACATGCGTACATGAAACTATGCCAAAGGTCGACGAACTCACAAATTGCGGCTCTAGCTTTTGCCCCACAAGACGCAAGCATTTACGAGTATAAAACATATCCCATCCATATAATTTCCTACGTGCCTAATTATATAATCAAGCAGACACCAAAAAGGGGTGCAGTATAAATCATTAAGAAAACATATCTATCCCTACAACATTCGTACGATATCCAACTTTAATTCATATTACCACTTAAATACACAAGATATGTGATTACTTATCTATTACAGGTGGTAGCCAACTAACCGACTATTCGTGTTCGTCCTTCCACCTGAGCATAGGCTCAAAGGAATTCATTCATAACACTCTGACCACCCCCATTCCAATCCATGATATGACCAGGGACCTCTTGCAGTTCTCAAGGACTCTTTCTCTGTTTCAAATTCTTCTCGGGTTCTGTTCTCTGCAAACTTTCATATATTTCCTTCTCTGTTATGGCCTCAGCAAGGTTTATCAGATGCTCACTCAACATCAATATCGCGGCCTTATGTTCATTATCTGCTGGAGAACTCTGTGCCTTCTCCTTATTGATTTGTATATATTTCTTCCAGGAGGGTTATCAACCCATCCTATTCCTTCTGCCAGAAGGGATCTCCAGTCAGCTTGGTCTGCCATACCCAGTGGTACTTTGGGCTGACATTCTACATTTTTGGCCATGATTCCATTTATGGGAGTGGTTGATAATTCAACCACTGGTCCTTTCTTCATTAATGGATTTCTCTCCTTGGGATTTGAAGGAGGTTTATTATCGTCGTCAAGGGAATTTGGGGTTATTTAATATAATGACCTTCCCTTATAATTTTCACATTCTTTCCTCTAGTGATATCATGGCCAGTACTTTCAAGGCTTCACCCCCATGGTAAGTTATTGGCAACTCAAACAATAATAAATTTACACTATCCACATTCCTTAGCATGGTAATCCTATTTTATGATTAATTACAAGTTGGGGGAAACAGGGGTGTTACAACTCCCTCCCTCTTAAAGGAACATCGTCCTCGGTGTTCTTTCTCAAAACACCCGTCATGCCTTTCTCATTCAGTTGTTTCAAAAATCATGATCCTTCTTCCTCAGTCAGGTCCTTTTTCATACCTTTAATATTGGTCACCTTCTTTCAATAATTCTTGGACAACAAGCACGCTATTCATAGTCTTATGCAAAAACATTGCATAAAAAAAATCTAGGAAAATTTCATAATCTTAGCACAATAATTATCTGTGCAGTTTGTGGATTTGTATCCACATGGTTGTTTTGTTATCCAAGATCATTGTTTTTATTTGACATACCCATTGGGTGCATCATCCCAACTCAATAGTTTACAAGAACTATCATGGTTTCATCTTCCTTCCATTCACTCACCCTCTAGGCCCAGACTCAGGCATCCCCTTCTCTGCTATATAGTCCCTCGGGTGATCCATCTTGCCTTGCCAAGGTTTTATCTCACAGGAAGAAATACCCATCGTGTGCATGATCCTGATCAATAGTTTACAAGAAATATTAATCTCTCCTCTTCCTTGCGGTCACTCACCCTCTAGGCTTAGGCTCAGGCATCCCCTTCTCTGTTATACAGTCTCTCGGGTGATCCATCTTTCCTTTCCAAGGTTTTCTCACACAGGAAGAATTCCAAAGACTCTTTAGAGTCTTATAGTTGAGGCGTCCCTCAGACTTTCTCTGCCGAGGTGTCCCTCTGTCTTGTGTTACCTCAACACAATATATTCTAGGCGATCATGGCTTACCACGCGATTCTCATGGCTCAGCAATAGCCATTTTCCATGCTTTTACAGCTTGACAGCCTTCCGACTCAGCTAAAGTTAGGGACAAAGGTTACTTTCCTTCTCCCGACTCAATCATAGATAGGGATGAAGGTTACTCTCCTTCTCCCGAGTTAGTATTTGTTTAATGTGATCGGATTATACTCTTTCACACCCGTATCACAGGCATATAAATTTTAAATTCAAAATTTCTTGTAAATCTATGACCCACAAATATCCAAATTCCACATTTTGTTTCCATATTTGTTTCGCACAGGACATAGATTCATAATTATGGGACTTTCATTCCCATAGTGGTTTGGCTTAGTAGGCAATTGGTCTTCCTTATGGATTACAACGCTGGCATATTCAAGACTCCTTTTCTTCCTGCACTCTCAACTTCAATCAACCAAACAAATTGTTAGTTTCCATGCACATACATTTTATTGCACCTTTATAATGTCATCACAAACAATTTCAGAATTGTCCATACTAGCAATCAAATTCACTTTCTCAAAAAGGAAATACCATTCCTTGCATTTTGGATCAGTAGGAAATTGGTCTTCCTTATGGGCTTAAAATACTGCCATATCCAAGACCCATTTCCTCCTGCAATTTCAACATTCCTCAACCAAAAAAATTGTTAGTTTTCATGCACATACATTTTCAATATCAAGCATACTAAAAGTCCAAGTCATTTTCATCTATTCAAGAATACCAAGAAAAAAGGATACATCATCCCTTACCTATGAATCATTTCATCCTACCAAAATTTATAGAATGTAATTCAAATATCAATTGACCTTAATGAATGTGCCAACGTTCGTGGCCACATTCATGCCCAATACACCTTTGCATTGATTTTAAGTTTCCCACACTTTACGAAAAGTAATTTGTCATGGTGCATTGGAGCTTAGCCAAGATTTTCACCATATAGTTTATTCATTCCCATTCGTTGTTGCAACAGGACTATGCTTTCGGCTACAAGATGATCACGATTCCAATTCAGTACATATGAAATTACAAGTTTCACATGAATGCCTTTAAGTATTCCTCCTTCACTAATAACTAGGGTGCCAACATTCATGGCCACCCAAATTTGGTTTCCTCTAACACCTATACAATGTAATTAGAAATGTTGGAAGGTCCTCCTTCCTCAATGGAAATCCATTTTCCATCCTTTATGAAAACATGCATTTCCTGGAAGCAATTCCATGCAACGTGTTATCTATGAGCACTTTTGTTTCCAATCGTCCCTTCATTGGTCCATGTATTCATGACATATTAGTTCATGAATTCTTCCGAGGATTACAATTATTCCTTACTACCAGAGGTTCACACCTCCATCATGCAGGTTCTCCTTACTGAATCATGCCCTACTTGGGTATCCAAGGCATACAACTTCCTTTCAACGTTTCATACATAACATTAAGACCGTAAAACATTTCATAAGGGATTCTTACCCAATCCCTTCATACCTTGTGCCACATAGGTATGAACATTTCTATACCGGTTCTGGCTGCTAACACCCCCTCTGATTTTACCCCACCAGTGGTGCTCCATGGGGACTCTTAGAGTCCTTTCAACAATATTTCAACAAGAACATTCTCATAGTCATCCTCTGATTGAGATTGTTCATTATTGGAAACTGTCTTTCTCAATAGTTCCAATCTATTTCTTTCTACACATGACATACATCATAAACACATTAGTCATCATGTAAATTAAAAATTAAAGTACCATAGAATTCAAATAAATAAAACATTTACATACATGTCCTAGCATATCTGTATGCATTTCATCACATTATCCTTAATGTTTTCATGAGTGCAACACAACAGTTTTCAATCGTTTCTACAGTAATAAAACCATCATCACTATGGTGTCAAAACATTTACTTTCATCCGAGTACTAGCTTTCTCATTCCAGAGAAGAACATAAGACACAACAAAAAAAAGAATTGAGGGCTCTCCCCTTATTTAAACTCTTTCTACATCACCTGGGAATTTTCAGCCTAGCTAAGTTATTTCTAAGGCATCACTGTCTTTTCTATGCTTTTGCAACTTACTCCTTGTTGGGATCTTCTTGCTTTGTTCCTTGAGCATCCTTGGTTAGGCCTCACCCTAACCTTTTTGGAATACAGTTCATCATGTTTTAATAGAAAACCTTTTTGTTCATAATGGGTCATGAACCTGTGCATCCTGCACATTACCATTCAGTTACCAGAATGGTCAATATTCATTTATTAGTCTTCTATTCCTTATATGATGTTTTTCAAAATGTAATCTAGGATTCTGGTATATATATATATATATATATATATATATATATATATATATATATAAGCGTGTGTCTCACTGCTTAATGCTCAACAGCCATTAAGTTTGTGACTTTGTTTTCCTGACATAGTCTTCACACAGTTCCTCCACAGGGAACTCCTTCAGCATGTAACTTCCTTATTGCATATCCATCACTATTTGTGATGGCCTCAACCTCAAGTTAGCTTCAATAGTTTACCAAATATCCCATAAGGAATGTAAACATGCATCTTTGCCATGTACCTAAATTATGTATCCATACATATTCTAGTTTTGTTAACTTACGTCTATGATCTACTTAACCATATTCATAATCCTAATCATGCATGTAGCGCTCATTGGTATGTTTCGCAGCCCACCTACATCTCTACTTTTAATATCATTCAAATCAGGATTGTTCACAATCCTTCTCATGTGATTCTCAAAGGTATAATCATTTGCCTCTTATTATGACAATAGAGCATCTTTTCTCATTTACCCTTTTTATCTAATTATGTTATTATTTCCTGAGGAAAGGGAATACATTCCTCCTCAAGATGTTAGTTGGAGCAAAAATTTCATGACTCTTCAGAATGGAGTCAGCCATGCATCCATAGTATTCATTTATTCCGGACAAGAGCAATTCTTGCTTTATATTTTACTCATCAGGGAAACCATATTGTATCTATAACTATATTATTTCATCATACGTGTGCATCACTTGCACATTTAATATCATTCATACCTAACTAGTATTAATATTCGGCTTCATATTAGGAAGCTCCATATTGCATTAAACCTATGTAATCAAGCATAATTAAACACAGATAAGTATTCATCCTGCTAGCTTATTGCTTGCACTTTTTCCCTGTCATTCACACACATGCACATATCAGGCTTATATATCCTTTTCCCAAGGATCTTCCAATCATCCCTATGATCATGTATACACATTCGTGTATAATTAGGTGCATCTCTTTCACCTTTTTACCTCATGCATTCACTTGATAGTTTAATTTCATCATTAGTGTCCTTTAGTTTTGAGATTTCAGTCACTTACAGGACTAATCTCACAGTCATATCTCGTATTGATGTTGCCTTTTCTCAAGGCAATAACCAACCAGGGTCACTCTCCTCTTTATGCAACAAAGTCTATCAAAAAAACCTTCTTTTCTCGGATTCCATAGGGTTTTACCCATCTGACTTTTCTATGGTCATAAATAGTTATATAGTTCGATTTTAATATAAAGCAGTAACTATAAATGCCAAGGATCCTACCTGATCCTATCAAATTCCTTTAAGCCCACAAATTTTTTAACCATTATATAATCCACCATCATCAGTGCCTGAAGTTCCAACCGCCCATGCTTAGAAGCAGTGTTACGAACACCAGGTCATCCGTCCTTCAGGCTTCAACTTCTTTTGACAGAACCCTGCCACCTTCAGCTATCCACATTCAAGTCTTATTATAAATATTAATTAGTATGTACCTACTCCAGTAAGAGTATTTATCACTTAGACAAGGGGCTAAAGGAATTCTTCTGCTGAAATTCAACAAGAATCCCCAAAATCACAAGTTCAATCTGCAGTCCTTCTCCTCGAGGAGTAAATGCAGATAACAATATCTTCTTACGTGACTCATACATGAGCCCAAGAAGGCCAAGTGTTGTAACCATGCTCTGATACCAATTTGTAACACACCCACGACAAGGCATACAACTTTTTGCCTTTCTTAAAGGACAAAATCTCCATTCATGGTTTCTAATTTGGAAAGTCGGGGAACCAGTCCAACCTCCCAGTCAAGGATCTCTGATTCTGAAGCCAAAAACCTCTCTAAGACCTTGATGGTCTCGTTCTTGTAATTAAACAAAAAACATTTCATCTTCTTGGTGCAGGTTTAAGGGCACCTGCGACCTTCCCTTTCACTTCTCTGCGAAATCTCAGAGTACTGGGCATTAGCTCCTTTTCTAGATAAGCCCCCTCTTGATGTCACCTTGGGAGATGACCTTATGGGACCATGTGATTGCAGATGGAGCCAAAGGAGGTTTGATTCAAACTTATTTTCGGCTCACAATTCTCCTCAAGCCTCCACGTGTCCTCTTTTCAAATCCATGGTTTGAATTGTGGCCCACCCTCAAATTTTTAATGTCCATGCAAATCCTATCCCTGCAATGATACATGACAGTCAATATCCCGATCTTTATGGTACTTCAAAAAATGGTGGTTAAGATCTTCCCCTCTCAGACCTACGGATCAAATCTGACCTCTTGCAAAATCAATGAACGAGATCTCCTTCGTGATTTTGGGTTTTAGGAGTTTCAACTCTCGAAACCCTACTCTCTTTCGTACTTCAATATTCCAAGTTGACGATCTGTGGACACCTGTCCTCCTAATCAATGAACCTGATTTTACTTCGGGTGGTTGACCTTTCAAATGGATCAATTGTCTTGCCTTTACTTTGGGTGGTTGACCTTTCAACTGGATCAACAGTCCTATGGCCCTATTCTCGATCAACGGTCGAGATTTCCTTCAGGTTTCAGACTTCCGAGATCTCAAATCTCAACTTCAACCTTTTTCTCAATGGATTTTATTTGGAGGCTATAATCCACTAACGTGTGATGATTGAGGATTACTTCAGGTATTTACCTAGAGTCCACAGATTTTCTCCACATCTCCCTTAGATCGGACAACTACGAATTACTTCATATATTTATCTAGATTTCTCAGATTCATGCCAACTGTCCTCTAGACCTGATGGTTCATATCTACTTTGGACGATCTGACGGTTGAAGTTTATTTTGGGTCTTCACCTGGGGACAAAGGATATGTACCACGTGTGCCTTTCGATCCGACGACTGAGATTTACTTCGGGACTCTAGCTCTCCGGGCTTCGAGAGTTTCAACTCTTATGCACCCATTTCTCCGGAGTTATTTTACCTGAAATATACAATCTCCTGACACATATCCCCCTGGCGATCAATGACCAAGATTTACTTCAGTTGTTTGTACTCGCCCTTGTCCACAAACCTCTAAAGTTGTGGATCTTACGCCACCTATCCTCCTTCATGATGGATGGACCCAAATTACTTCGGGACTTCAGGACGTTGACAAGTCCACTCTCATGTGCACCTTTAGAGGGTTAGACCTCGTGCACTTTCCTTGGGATCCAATGGTTGTTGGTCCTCGCACTCAGATCTGATGGTCCAGATCTTATATCCTCTACGCTCGTTCCGCATTGTCTGGACTCTGATCTGACGGTCCAGGTTCTTCACAATGCTCGATCAAATGGCCATTGTTTCTCCTCCACATGAGCTTTTTCTTTCTTCTTTGACTTGGAAGATTTCAAACATTTTAAAGGATTCACCTTTGAACTTCCTCCTGCAAGCCCTATGATATTGGGTCTCGTCTGTGCTTATGAAAACTTTATTTCTCCCAAGATTTGAGGCTTGGAACAAGTTCACCTCTTGTGCCCTCTTAGCACTATCTCTTCCAAGCTTCAACAACTCGGACCTCGAATGTCTCTGTCCCTTCTATTCCTCAAAGGGATATATGTTCCTTCCTTGCAATGTTCGCTCAAGCACTCCTTACTGAGTTGCAGAGTGTTCGGTAACTTTGTGAGGGTCTCCTAAGTGCTCTATAACTTCACCTTCGGGGTTTGGGTCACTCCAACACCCGATTCTCCCAAAGTGCGGACTTCGAATCTCATAGATCGGACGGTCGAGAAGGATCCCGACAAATCCAGAGATCCACGGTCCAGATTAACTTCGGGACTTCGGGACTTCTAGAATATTTACTTCCCTTACGATGAACTCATAGTTTATTGAACTTGCGAAGTCCAGAGGAATCAAGGGGTTAACTCCTACACTCCTTTTCGTATCCAATGGTCACAACGGACCTTAGATATTTCCAAATAGTTTCTCGTTCATTCTTCATCCGATCAAAGGAGCATACCATTTCAATACTTCAATCTCACTACTCTTCTTGAGGTTTGTTAGATCTGAAAGGCTTAAGAGATTTTCACTCTTTATCTTAGACGTAACACTTGGAAGAATCCTTTCGCGCACCCCTTACGTTCATTCCTCAACTCTAGAACTTAAGTGGTTCTTGGTATCTGTTTTCCTCGCAGAGAGACTGTGCATACATTCACTATATCTCCTGAGATTTAACAGACTCTATCCTCCAAGGGACTCAGAATGACTAGGAGGGTCGACATGTGTACATGAAACTATGCCCAAGGTCGACGAACTCACAGTTCGTGGCTCTAGCTTAATCCCCAAAAGACGCAAGCATTTACGAGTATAAAACATATCCCATCCATATTATTTCCTACTTTCCTAATTATATAATCAAGAAGACACCAAAAAGGGGTACAGTATAAATCATTAAGAAAATGTATTTATCCCTACAACATTCATAGGATATCCAACTTTAATTGACAGTACCACTTAAATACATAAGATATGTGATTACTTATCTATTGTAGGTGGTAGCCAACTAACTGACTAGGGGTGTTCATCCTTCCACCTGAGAATAGGCTCAGAGGAATTCATTCCTATCACTCTAGCCACCCCCATTCCAATCCATGATATCACTAGGGACCTCTTGCAGTCACTCACCCTCCAGGCCCAGGCTCAGGCATCCCCTTCTCTGCTATACAATCCCTCAGGTGATCCATCTTGCCTTGCCAAGGTTTTCTCGCATAGGAATAACTACCCATCGTGTGCATGATCTTGATCAATAGTTTACAAGAACTATTAAGGTCTCCTCTTCCTTGTGGTCACTCACCCTCCAGGCCCAGGCTCATGCATCCCCTTCTCTGCTATACAGTCGCTCGGGTGATCCATCTTCCCTTTCCAAGGTTTTCTCACATAGGAATAATTCCAAAGACTTTTTCGAGTCTTACAGTCAAGGCGTCCCTTAGACTTGGTCTGTCGAGGCATCCCTCCATCTTGTGTTACCTCAACACAATATATTCTAGGCGATCATGGCTTACCACGGGGTTCTCATGGCTCAACAGTAGCCATTTTTCATGCTTTTACAGCTTGACAGCCTTCTGGCTCAACTAAAGTTAGGGATGAAGGTTACTTTCCTTCTCCCAACTCAATCATAGATAGGGACGAAGATTACTCTCCTTCTCTCGACTCAGTCTTTGTTTCATGCGATCAGATTATGTTACAAGGGAAAAACTCTTTATGTCCAAGGGTAAACCACAACAAACAGGTATGACTGCAGAAATCAACTCAATTCCAACATGTGCTATATAAACTAATGTGCAATATGAGGAAGAATCCTACCTCAATCCAATCGTTTGATTTCATTCCACCGTTGAGAACTTTGACCCAAAGCTTTACACCTGCAAGAAGTTCTCAACAAACAAGCGATGCAAGTATATAGTGACAATATATAAAATGACTTAGCACATCAGATAGGACAATCCATTAATAAACATTAAAAACATGCCCATGGATAATAATCATATATTTGCAAGATATCGATAGGACAGGAAAGGAGTATTTTTATTAATAATTGATCAACAAAAGTATCAACATTACAGACTTCCGTGTTGGCACGGCTCGAAACCAAGAAACCAAGTTACTTCCAACTGGGTCTCCACCACTTCAATCCTCCACCAAAGGAAAGCTCATAGAAAAGAGGTAATGAGGTCCTCTCGACAATAAGGAAAGAGCTTGGGGGTTGAACACTGTGTTTAGACTTGAGGGACAAAGGCATGCATATTCAATATGAAGTAATTTCTCCAGAGTAACTTTGCTCTCAAAGTTGAATTCTTTCTCCTTTTTTCCATAGCTTGAAATTGTGCTCTTATAGCCTCCAGAATGCAACTGAAGGGTCGAGTCGGAACGTTTCCAGTATATGGAAGGCCAAATATCAGAGATATTCTGTTGTGACATGGAAACCCGACCTCATTTTGTATTTTTTGGCACAAATACCGATATACGCGAGCTATAGTGGAGCAGCAAGCGTATACACATCTTGCAAAGCAGTTAGGGAGCGTATATGTGGAAAAATATATATTTTTGGCTCTATATTTATCAAAAGGTGGTTGATAATTATGCATAGGGAAATGGAAAAAGGCCCTCTGTGCAAGATAGCAATGGTGAGTCAAATCTTGCTATAACAAATTATACTCTTTCTCACCTGTATCACAAGCATATAAAAATTCATGAGACATCATCATAAATTTTAAATTCAAAATTTTCTTGTAAATCTGTGACCCACAAATATCCAAATTCCACATTTTTCTTCCATATTTGTTTCACACAGGAAACAAATTCATAATTATGGGACTTTCCTTCCCATAGCGGTTTGGCTCAGTAGGCAATTAGTCTTCCTTATGGATTACAACAATAGCATATTCAAGAGTCCTTTTCTTCTTGCACTCTCAACTTCAATCAGCCAAACAAATTGTTAGTTTCCATGCACATACATTTTATTGCACCTTTATAACGTCATCACAAACAACTTTAGAATTGTGCATACTAGCAATCAAATTCACTTTATCAAAAAGGAAATACCATTCCTTGCAGTTTGGCTCAGTAGGAAATTGGTCTTCCTTATGGGCTTACAATATTGCCATATCCAATACCCATTTCCTCCTTCAATTTCAACATTCCTCAGCCAAACAAATTGTTAGTTTTCATGCACATACATTTTTAGAATCAAGCATACTAACAATCCAAGTCATTTTCATCTATTCAAGGATACCAACCAAAAAGGATACATCATCCCTTACCTATGCATCATTTCAGCCAACCAAATTTTTCAGAATGTAATTCAAATATCAATTGACCTTAATGATTGTGCCAATGTTTGTGGCCACATTCATACCCAATGCACCTTTGCATTTATTTTAAGTTTCCCAGACTTTACGACAAGTAATTTTTCATGGTGCATTGGAGCTTAGCCAATATTTTCACCATATGGTTTATTCATTCTCATTCTTTGTTGCAACAGGACTATGCTTCCAACTATAGGATGATCATGATTCCAATTCAATACATTTGAAACTACAAGTTTCATATGAATGCCTTTAAGCATTCCTCCTTCATTAATAACCAGGGTGCGCACACTAATGGCCACCCAAATTTTGTTTTCTCTAACACCTATAAAATGTAAGTAGAAATGTTGGAAGGTCCTCCTTCCTCAATGGAAATCCATTGTTTGTCCTTTATGCAAACATGCATTTCCTGGAAGCAATTCCATGCAGAGTTATATCTATGAGAAATTTTGTTACCAATCATTCCTTGATTGGTCCATGTATTCATGACATATTAGTTCATGAATTCTTTCGAGGATTACAATCAGTCCTTACTACTAGAGGTTCACACCTCCATCATTCAGTTTCTCCTTACTAAATCATGCCCTACTTGGATATCTAAGGCATACAATTGCCTTTCAACGTTTCATACATAACATTAAGACCGTAAAACATTTCAGAAGGGATTCTTACCCAATCCCTTCATACCTTGTGCCACATAGGTATAAACATTTTTATACTGGTTCTAGCTGCTAGCACCCCCTCTGATTTTACCCCACCATTGGTACTCCATGGGGACTCTTAAAGTCCCTTCAACAATCTTTCAACAAGAACTTTCTCATAGTCATCCTTTGATTGAGGTTGTTCGTTATTGGCAACTGTCTTTCTCAACAGTTCCAATATATTTCTTTCTACACATGACATACATCATAAACACATTAGTCATCATGTAAATTAAAAATGCAAGTACCATAGGATTCAAATAAATAAAACATTTTTAGACATGTCCTAGCATATCTGTATGCATTTCATCACATTATCCTTAATGTTTTCATGAGAGAAACACAACAGTTTTCCATCGTTTCTATAGTAATACAACCATCATCACTATGGTGTCAAAACATTTACTTTGATTCGGGTACTAGCTTTCTCATTCCAGAGAAGATCATAATACACATCAAAAAAAAGAATTGAGGTCTCTCCCCTTCTTTAAATTATTTCTACATCGCCTGGGAATTTTCAACCTAGCTGAGTTATTTCTAAGGCGTCGTTGTCTTTTCTTTTATTTTGCATCTCACTCCTTCTTGGGATATTCCTACTATGTTCCTTGAGCAGACTTGGTTAAGCCTTACCCTAACCTTTTTGGAATACAACAACATGTTTTAATAGAAAACCTTTTTGTTCATAATGGTTCATGAACCTGTGCATTCTGCACATTACCATTCGGTTATCAGAATGGTCAATATTCATTTATTAGTCTTCTATTCCTTATATTATGTTTTTCAAAATATAATCCAGGATTCGGGAATATATATATATATATATATATATATATAAGCTTGTGGCTCACTGTTGAATTCTCAGCAGTCATTAAGGTTGTGACTTTGTTTTCATGACAAAGTCTTCACAAAGTTCCTCCACAGGGAAATCCTTCAGCATTCAACTTCCTTACTTCATATCCATCACTATTTGTGATGGCCTCAACCTCGAGTTAGCTTCAACAGTTTACCAAATATCCCATAAGGAATATAAACATGCATCTTTTTCATGTACCCAAATTATGTATCCATACATATTCTGGTTTTGTTAACTTACATCCATTATGTACTTAACCATATTCATAATCCTAATCCTTCCTGTAGCGGTCATAGGTATGTTTTTCATCCCACCTACATATCTACTATTAAGATCAGTCAACTCAGGATTGTTCACAATCCTTCTCATGTGATTCTCAAAGGCATAATCATTTGCCTCTTATTATGACAATAGAGAATCTTTGGTCATTTACCCTTTTTATCTAATTATGTTAGTATTTCCTAAGGAAAGGGAATACATTCCCCCTCAAGCTGTTATTTGGAACAGAACTTTCATGACTCTTCGGAATGGAGTTAGCCATGCATCCATAGTATTCATTTATTCTGGACAAGAGAAATTCTTGGTTTATATTTCACTCATTAGGGAAACCATATTGTATCTATAACTATATTCTTTCATCATACATGTGCATCACTTGCACATTTAATATCATTCATACCTAACTGGTATTAATATCAGGCTTCATATTAGGAAGCTCCACAATGCATTAAACCTATGTACTCAAGCATAATTAAACACAGATAAGTATTCATCCTGCTAGCTTATTGCTTGCACCATTTCCATGTCATTCACACACATGGACATATCATGCTTCTATATCCTTTTCCCAAGGATATTCCAATCATCCCTATGATCATGTATACACATTCGTGTATAAGTAGGTGCATCTCTTGCACTGTTTTACCTCATGCATTCACTTGATACTTTAATTCCATCATTAGTGTCCTTTAGTTTTGAGATTTCAGTCACTTACATGACTAATCTCACAGCCATATCTCGTATTGATGTTGCCTTTTCTCAAGGAAATAACCAACCAGGGTCACTTTCCTCTTTATGTAACAATGTCTAGCAAGAAACACTTCTTGCCTCAACGTCCATAGGTTTTTACCCATCTCACTTTTCTCTGGTCATAAGGAGTTATATACTCTAATTTTAATATAAAGCAGTAACTATAACTTCCAAGGATCTTACCTGATCCTATCAGATTCCTTTAAACCCACAAAGGTATTAACCATTATATAGTCCACCATCATCAGTGCCTGAAGTTCCAACTACCCATGCTTAGAAGAAGTGTTATGAACACCAAGTCATCCATCCTTCGGGCTTCAGCCTCTCTTGACAGAACCCTTTCACCTTCAACTATCCACATTCAAGTCTTATTATAAATCTTAATTAGCATGTCCCTACTCCGGTAAGAGTAGTTATCTCTTAGACAAAGGGCTAAAGGAATTCTTCTGCTGAAATTCAACAAGAATACCCAAAATCACAGGTTCAATCTATAGTCCTTCTCCTCGAGGAGTAAATGCAGATAAAAATATCTCCTTATGCGACTCGTACATGAGCCCAAGCAGGCCAAGTGTTGTAACCATTCTCTAATACCAATTTGTAACACACCCACGACGAGGCATAAAAATGTTCGCCTTTCTTAAAGGACAAAATCTCTATTCATGGTTTCTAATTTGGAAAGTTGGGGAACCAGTATGACCTCCCGGTCAAGGATCTCTGATTCTGAAGAAAAACAACTCTTTGAGACCTTGATGGTCTCGTTATATAATTAAACACATAAACTTTCAGTTTCTTAGTGCAGGATTAAGGGCACTCACGACATTCCCTTTCACTCCCCTACCAAATCTCAGAGTATTGGGCGTTAGCTCCTTTTCTGGATAAGCCCCCTCTTTATGTGACCTTGGGCAATGAACTTATGGGACTGTGTGATTGTGGACGCGGCCAAAGGCGGTTTGAAAAAACTATTTTTTGGCCCACAATTCTCCTCGAGCCTCCACATGTCTTCTTTTCAAATCCACGGTTTGAATTGCAACCCGCCCTCAAATTTTTAACGTTCATGCAACTCATATCCCCGGAATGCTATGGGACCATCGATCTCCCAATCTTGACGGTACTTCAAAAATTGGCGCTTCCTATCTGCCTCTCTCAGACCTATGGATCAGATATGACCTATTGCAAAATCAACGGACGAGATATCCTTCATGATTTCGGGTTTCGGGAGTTTCAACTCTCAAAACCCTGCTCTCTTCCATACTTTAATTTGCCAAGTTGACAATATGCACACACCTGTCCTCCTAATCAATGACCCTGCCTTTACCTCGGGTGGTTGATGTTTCAATTGGATCAATGGCCCTACCTTTACTTTAGGTGTTTGACCTTTCAACTGGATCAATGGTCATGTGAACCACTTCTTGATCAACGGTGGAGATCTCCTTCGGTTTTCAGACTTCTGAGATCTCAAATCTCAACCTCACCCTCTTTCCCAATGGATTTTATTCGGAGGCTATAATCCACTGACTTATGACGATCGAGGATTACTTCGGGTCTTTACCCGAAGTCCACAGATTTTCTCCATGTTTCCCTTAGATCGGACAACTACGAATTACTTTGGATATTTATTCGAAGTTCTCAGATTCACGCCACCTATCCTCTAGAACTAACGGTTCAGATCTACTTCGGATGATATGACGGTTGATGTTTACTTCATGTGTTCACCCGGGGAAAACAGATCTCTACCACATGTCCCTTTTGATCCAACGACTGAGATTTACTTCTGAACTTCGGCTCTCCGGGCTTCGGGAGGTTCAACTCTTATGCACCCATTTCTCCGAAGTGATTTTACCCGAAATATACGATCTCCTGACACATATCCCCCTAGAGATCAAAAGCCAGGATTTACTTTGGTTTTTTATACTCCTCCTTGTCCACAAACTTCTAAAGTTGTGGATCTTACGCCACCTGTCCTCCTTGACGATGGATGGTCCCAAATTACTTTGGGACTTCAAGACATTGACAAGTCTACTCTCTTGTGCACCTTTGGAGGGTTATACCTCATGCACTTTCCTTGGGATCCAACGGATGTTGGTCCTCGTGCTCAGATATGATGGTCCAGATCTGATCTCCTCTACGCTCGTTCCTCATTGTCTAGACTCTGATTTGACAGTCCAGGTTCTTAACATGGCTTGATCCAATGACCACTGTTGCTACTCCTCCTGAGCTTTCACTTTCTTCCCTGACTTGGAATATTTCAAACCTTTCAAAGGCTTCACCATTGAAATTCCTCCTGAGAGCCCCATGACATTGGGTCTCGTTTTCGCTTCTGAAAACGTTATCCCTTCTGAGCTTCGGGACTTGGAAAAAGTCTGCCTGTTGTTCCCTCTTAGCACTATCTCTTTTGAGCTTCACCTTCTCGGACCTAGACAGTCTCTATCCCTTCTAGTCCTCAAAGGGATATCTATTCCCTCCTAGAAATATTCGCTCAAGAACTCTTTACTGAGTTGCAGAGTTTTCGGTAAATTTTTGAGGTTCTCCTAAGTGCTCTGTAACTTCACCTTCAGGTTTTTGGTCACTCCAACACGCGATTATCCCGAAGTGCAGAATCTGAATCTCATAGATCAGACGATCCAAAAGGATCATGATGGATCCAGAGATCCACGGTCTATATTAACTTAGGGACTTCAGGACTTCATGTATTTTTACTTCCCTTACCATGAACTCACAGTTCTCCGAACTCGCGAAGTCCAGAGGAATCAAGGGGTTAACTCCTGCACTCATTTCCATATCCAATGGTCACAACAGACCTTGTCTCTTTCCAAATAGTTTCTTGTTCATTCATCATCCGAAAAAAGGAGCCTTCCCTTTCGATACTTCAATCTCTCTACTCTTCCTGAGCTTTGTTAGCTCTGAAAGGATTAAGACCTTTGTGCTCTTTCTCTTGGAAGTAACACTTGGAATAATCCTTCCACACACCCATTACGTTCATTCCTCAACTCTAGAACTTAAGTGGTTCTCAGTCTCTGTTTTCTTCACAGACAATATGTATTTTTGGCCATGCTTCCATTTATGGGAGTGGTTGATAATTCAACCACTGGTCCTTTCTTTATTAATAGATTTCTCTCCTTGGGATCTGAAGGAGGTTTATTATCCTCATCAAGGCAATTTGGGGTTATTTGATATAATGAAATTCCCTTATAGTTTTCACATTCTTTCCTCTAGTGATATCATGGCCAGTACTTTCAAGGCTTCACCCCCATAGTCACAAATTGCAACTCAAACAATAATACATTTACACTGTCCACATGCCTTGGCATGGTAATCCTATTTTATGATTAATTATAAGTTGCGGGAAACAGGGGTGTTACATTAACTAGCTCATAGTCGAGCAAAATTTCGTTTTAGGTTTTCCTTTAAAATATCTTAGAAAAATTAGTTATGAAAATTTGGTTAAAGAGTTAGTTGCAAATCTTTATTGTTAACTAGAAGTAATTTTGCTTTCAGTTTCGTTTACTTCTCCTCTTTTTCGTCTCTCAAAACACATCACTAGTTTCACAACCATTTCCTTGACTTAAAAATAAGTCATTTAAAATAAACACTAATTAAAATCAACTAGGATTTATGTTTGTAGGGTCAATCAACTAGTCTAGGCTAGAGCCTTGAATTAGGTTGGAGAGGAAACTCTTCAAGGCTTACAAACAAACATTGGAGTCAGATCTAGGGAGTGTAAAAAGTCCAGTAAACGTGAAATTTATCTAGGACCCCCCTCTAACAGAGAGGCTAAACATGAGGTCGCGTGCGGAAAGGTAGTGGAGATAGCCCCTCCAAAGTCGGACCAAGCATAGTGGGGAATGAGTATAGAGGACTTTTCATGGGATACTCTCGATTTCATTTCCTACGGAGCTTCCTGGATATTGAATCCGTTCGAGGTCCTCAGTTGTCTTTCAGACCACTTTATTTCGATACCCTCGATAGGTTTCGGGCTTGATACCATGCTCATTGCGGTCCACTCGACTGTCGATTGTACCCGCCTGGTGATTGTTCATGAGTTGGAAACTTAGTTTCCTTTATTCTAGAGACTTGCACATGTGACTACGGGGGTATACCATGGTACCTAGGGTAGATGTTGGACCACTCTTTGCAGAGTATACCTGGAGGGTGCTTCCGTGTTCGAGTTGCACTTGCACCGGTAAGTTTCTCTAGTGTTGGCTGGCGTATCTGTTCTTCCAACTAGATAGTGGTTTGCTTTCTTTATCTCATAGGAAATTTTCTAGTGTGTGCTTGGTTTTCAACGTTAGTAAAATCCTTACTGTGTCGTTGATATTTTCACAAAGTCGAGGATCAAGATCTCTGTCGGTCGTGAAGGCTTCTGGGCCTACCGCCGGTTACATTGGAGCCACCACTGCCACCGTTACGATGAAGACTTGACCAACAAGGGTCATTTGAGGCGACTGGGCCACATGAAACTGTGTCAAAGCCATCCTCGAGAGGAGAACACTCAAATCTGGAGGAACTGACTATTTCAACCGTTCGATCACTGACTTCTCAGTGCCAATTTTGATACAAGTTGTCCCTCCAAGGGTAACACATCATCAACGTCAGATAGTCTTACAAGTAGCGATGGAAGAAAATGTTGTTACTTTGTCTGGGAGTCTTGACACTCCCTCAATGGCTGCCACCACAGGGGGAATTCTGCCTCCTAACCCACCTTCATTGGTCCATACCACCATGGTCTTGACCACCTCTACTTTGGGCAGTCGTCTGATCCCGTCTATGTTACACATGAAATTTTCACACCTAGGTACCTTGCCCTAATTGTCGTAAAGTGTCATATAACTGTCTCATACACCTTGACACCATGGAATAACCTATGTCACAATCCCTAGTCAATGTGGAGGAGGGATATATTACATGAAGGCCAAAATACCAAGTACACATGAATTATTATTAATATTCAGGGAAAAGAAATTGATTAAGTGTGATAACCAAGTGCACAAGAATTATTATTAATATTCATGAAAAAGAAAGTAATTAAGTGTGAGAATCCACCTCACATTTGGTTTCCTATTTTTTAGGGAAGGTGGAGGATCTCATGGATGGTTGAAATATTTTCTCCTTAAAATCCTTGAGAGATATTTCCTCCCCAAAATCCTTGAGTGATATTTCCTCCCCAAAATCCATAAGATATATTTTCTCCCTAAATATCTTAGAGATCCCTTTCTTAGTGGATCTGATGAGAGATCCTCTCCATGGTGGTTAAGCCTCCAAATCCTATATAATGAGGGTTTTCCATGGATGAGAGAGGATAGAGAGATTGAGAGATACCAAGCTTATGATATCATGAGTGTTATGGGGGAGAGACATTGTGAAGCATCTAACGTATGATCTCATAAGGGAGATATCGTTGAACATCAACATTCTGTGTGGATTATTTGAGCAAGGGTCTGGACAAAGGGAGCTTGGTGAAGCTACTGCACTACATCCATGGCTGTAAGCACCACTTTGTTCTCATTAATATAAATTCATGCTTGGCATGTTTCCTTTAAAGTTTTTGTACATTTCATGAACTTGTTTCTTTCATAGATTCATTATGAAGCTAATCATAGTAGAGTAGGAAGTATCGTTGTTGTTTCTCATTGTACCATAGGACCTTCTGAAGAACTTGGATATCAATATCAGCTTGGATCAAGCAAGGACAAACATCAGTAAAAAGGTATTTAATATTTTTCCTTCCTCTTCTTTGATAATTTATCTTTATAAAAATGAATGTCAGTGTCCACAATAGCACTTTTTGTCTTGGAGTTAGGGGTCTAGCATCCAAGAGGAAATCCACTTGTCCGTAGGGGGATTCTCCTATAACAGAAATTGGTGACTCCACTGGGGAAGGAATCCTATTTTTATTTCCTTGGTTTTTTCCTACCCTTTTACCACCTCTCAGATCACATTTTCTATTTGTTTATGATCCATCAGCCTTCTCCTACCTTCACTAGCATTTTCACCATTTTTTATGCATTCTCGGTGAATTTTTTGCAAATTTTTAGCTATTTTTCTAAGTTTATGGGAGCATAAACTCCCCCCCCCCTAGGCCATACCAGGGAATTGAGATTTTTCCAGCGCTCCCCCATAGTGTTTTAGGTAGAGTTTCAATGCTCTGTCCCCTTGAGACAGGGAGCGCTAGTCTCCTTTTTTGGAGGATTTTTTCCCTTTTCTGCTAAGATTTTCTCAGCTTGTTTTGTAGAAGTATTTACCCAGACTTTGTGATTGGTTTGTGAATTTATTTAGGTTTATATTTGGTTCTTATCACCCCTTATTTTATTTATTGGATCTTGAAACCTTTTCAGTAATGCGGAAATTTCCCTTTCTAGCTGCTTTTTTGTCAAGACAATTTTGAGTGATTTCTCTTTCTCCCTATCTTTTCTTGGATTCTTCTTTGCATTTTATTTGTGTTCCTCGAATGCTTGATTGGTTGTAGAATCATTGATGGTGTTATTTCTTGTCAGAACAAGTTTCTACTTGTTTTCTTTCATACCTCACTGCCTTGAGTGCATGTTTTGTTTGTAGCCCTTTTGCTTCGTGTCTTTTGCATCTCCATAGGACTCTTTCTCCCAATTGGAAGTAGTGGAGAATTGAAGGTTTTGTATTTACTTTCTGTATACATCATAATCAAACAAATAAGATAAATGTATTCTTGCTTTTGGGTAGTGAAACTAGCTTGCATTTGAAGTAGCATAATTGGATGTTTTCTGGCATTTTGGGACATTGTGCATTTGGAATGATGAATGTTTTCTCTTTCTAGTAGCATAGCTTTCATAGAAATGAAAAGATTGCATACTCATGTCTTTGAATAAATTTCGAGTCGGTCAAAACACCATATTGTCCACGCCATTTTTCCTTTTGAGTAACAACTGCCTTAAAAATCCAGTGCTAAACTAAAATTGATTAGACATTTTTACATTTTCTGGTAGCAAACCTACATTAGATTAGTTGTAGGGCTTTGGAATAGGTGTGAAAGATAACTTTCCAAAGATGCAAAAAAACATAGGATCTTGTGTTAGGGAGTGGTGAAATCCAATTGCTACATTTTTTTCTGGGAAGCCCTTCTCACACAAGGGTCAAAGCTGAGGTCGCATTGAGAGTAGCAGAGTTACTCACCCTTCTGGGTTGTTATTGGTGTATATATTGTGTGTATTATGGGGCTCACTTGAAGGTATACCCATAATTATGAGTGGAAGCCTTTCAAGTTTATTTCGAGCTAGATACCTTGCCCTTGTGTGTGGATCAGACAAGTGTTTGTTTACCCAGGCATCATTGTTGTAGTTGGTAACCTTAGTGGCCTATCTCTTTAGGGTATTTACACAAGGTGACAATGGAGGGCCAAGTATTCACGGTACCTGGAATCGATGTTAGCCAAACTCACTCAATCTCCTTGGAGGGTATACCTATAATTTTTAAACATGTGAAGTAAAGCAATGCATATAGATTCTTAAGCAAAACAAAATTTAATCAATGGCTCATTCACATAGTACACAGAGATTTATACCAGAAACCCTCAACCGAGAAAACCTTTCTTATATTCATTATATCAAATTTCACCATTCACTATACAATATATATACAATTTGTTTAGGTATTTCATAGATACCAAAACCCTAATCCCTTAATCCAGGATTAATTTACAAAACCACTAAAAATAGAAAAAACCGCCCAAAAAGAAATTTCGGGGTGCTGCCCTGGGCTGTCGCTCGTTGCCGAACGCTACATGTAACCAGGGGGGGAATACCTTCCCCCCCTGGGACCCCCCTAGGAAAGCGCCCAACGCACATGACACAAACAGAACACTAGTACGAAGAATCGTCAGATGCATTCGTCATATCTGACGCGCCCACACACACACATTCAAAGAATATAACACATACCCAACATTCTCCCACTTGTTCTTTTCTTTGCATCTACGGGTCTAGGGGATTATATAGTCAACAATCCAGGGCAAAAATGCCCATTGTTACTCTACACCAAGAGAACTTTTCTGTTCTCATAGACTTTGTCAATGAATCTGCAACATTCTTCAAAGTGTCAACTGTTTCCAGCAACACCTTCTTTTCCTCGACCATGTCTCTCACAAAGTGATACTGAACATCAATATGCTTTGTCTTTGAATGATAAGCTGGGTTCTTTGCCAGAAAGATTTCACTCTGACTGTCACAATCTAATCTCACTACTTGCTGTACCAACCCAATACCTGAACACAATCTTTGTAACCATACTGCTTCCTTGCTTGCATAAGTGGCTACCATGTATTTAGCTTCTGTAGTTGAGAGTGCCACTACAACCTGTCTTTTGTTCATCCAATTGATTGCTCCTCCAAATAGGTTAAACACATACCCACTTGTAGATATTTTACGATCCATATCTCCAGCCCAGTCTGCATCAACAAAGCCATGTATTCCACCACTTTGTCCAATCCTGGTCTTCCTTGGTAGCACAATCCATAACTGGTGGTGCCACAAAGATACCTGAATACCCTCTTTACTGCTGTCCAATGCTCCTTCCTTGGTTTTGACATATACCTGCTCAAAACTCCCACTTCAGGTGCAATGTTTGGTCTAGTACATACTATTGCATACATCAAACTGCCAACTGCACTAGCATACGGAACATGGGACATGTCCTCTTCTTCTTCCTATGTCTCGGGACACTGATTTGCAGATAACTTTACACCTATAGGAATATGAACCTTGACCAGTTTACTTCCATGCATATTAAACCTCTGCATTATTGTCTCAACATATTTTCTCTAATTCAACCAGAGTTTCTTGTTTGCACGATCTCTTTTAATCTCCATTCCCAGAATGAAGTTAGCAGAACTAAGATCCTTCATGTCAAATTTGGAGGATAGCTGCGATTTCACCTCCTTGATAACATCCATGTTATTTCTTACCAACAACATGTCATCAAAATACAACACTACATAAATGAAGTGATTATCAACCTGCTTGGAATATACACAGTGATCAACCCTGCTTCTTACAAATCCCAATCCAAGGATGTATGTGTCAAACTTTTGGTACCACATCCTAGGTGATTTTTTCAGACCATATAGTGACTTCTTTAGCTTACAGACCATCTCTTTCTTTCCCTTCACTACAAAGCCTTCTGGCTACTTCATGTAGATTTATTCTTCCATATCCCCATGTAGGAATGTTGTCTTCACATCCATCTGTTCCACTTCAAGATCAAAAGAAACAACAATAGATAAAAGAAATCTAATAGATGTTAACTTGGCAACAGGGGAAAAAATCTCACCAAAGTCAATTCCCTCTACCTGGGAATAACCTTTTGCTACTAATCGAGCTTTGTATTTCTCCACTTTACCTTCTGCATTAAACTTCTTCTTAAACAACCATTTTCTACCATCATATTTTCTTCTAGCTGGCAACTCAACTATATCTCATGCCTCATTATTATCCAAGGCATCCATTTCTTCAACCATGGCCTTCTTCCATAGTTTACTATCTTCTGAATTCACTGCTTCCCTGACAGTTCTGGGATCATCATCAGTAATAGATAAAGAAAAATTGGAATGGAAATCAGGTGGACTATACCTTTCTGGTTGCCTTCTTTCTCTCACTGATCTCCTCAATATTGGGGTATGAGGTTCTTCTTCTTCGTCTTCTTCTGCTTCCTCTTCTTAAGATGATTCAAATTTTGGATCATCCAACTCAAGATCTATTTTCTCAGTTTTGTATTTCATTGATAGGAATTCCTATTTGGACACATCTTTTACCTCTCTGAAAACAACATCTCGAATGTAAACAATTTTCTTGGTTTCTAGGTTCCAAATCTTATAACCTTTCACACCATCTTTATAACCAATAATGATACACTTTTCAACCTTTTTATCCAGCTTACTTCTATTTTCCTTTGGAACATGTACATAAACATCACAACCAAACACTCTAAGATGTTGAAGAGAGGGTTTCTTTCCAAACCATACCTCATTTGGAGTTTTATCATCCAACGATGATGAAGGTGATCGATTGACCAGGTAACATGATGTACCCACTGCCTCTACCCATAATTCTTGTCCTAACTCGACACTGTTGAGCATGCTCCTTGCTTTTTCCATCAGTGTCCTATTCATCCTTTTTGAAACTTCATTCTACTTAGGAGTGTATGGAGTAGTCTTCTGCCTTGCTATACCACACTTCTTACAGAATTCTTCAAATTCATGTCCGCAGAATTCTCCACCATTATCTGTTCTCAATACCTTTATTTTCTTCTCTGTCTGATTTTCTACTAGAGCCTTAAACTCTTTAAATTTATCAAATACCTTAGATTTCTTTCTAAGAAAATAAATCCATGTGTTCCTTGAAAAATCATCTATGAATGAAACATAATACATAGATTTACCTAGGGATGGAACAAGAACAGGTCCAAACACATCACTGTGTATCAACTCTAAGATCCCCTTTGCTCTTGTAGCACCAGATGGGAATCTTACTCGATTCTATTTACCATATATGAAATGTTCACATAAATCAAAATCCAGAGTGCAATTAGACATACCTTCAACCATACCTTTACCGTGTAGTGTTTGAAGGCCCTTTTCTCCAATATGTCCCAGTCTTTGATGCTACAACATGGTCTTCTTTCCAGGGACAATACTGGTCTTGTCTTCTTTATTTCTCTGTTTAGGGAAAACAAAACTGTTATGCCCATTAGCATAAGTTCTTCCCAGCAAATTGTACAGATTTCCACACCGAACTCCCCTCATAAACACCATTTCTCCTCATACCATATTGCAAGTGTTCTTTATAAATACAATATCCACTCCTGCATCATCCATATTTCTTACAGTTATTAGAATCCTGGCTAGTTTTGGAATGTGCAGAACCCCAGGAAGTGTTCTAATCCTTCCCTCTTTTAGCATAAACGTAACCCTTCCACGTCCCAAGATTTTTGTTGTCGAGTCATCTCCTAGGAAAACATCACCACCATCATATTTTTCATATTCAGAGAACCACTCCCTGTGAGGATTCATATGGTATGGCGGACCTGAGTTGATCAACCATACATCACGGTCTTCATGTGTACTTGTAGATGCCAGGTAAACATCACCTCCTTCTTCAGTGGAGGTTTTCTCCTCTGTGGAAGAGGTACTATCAGATCCCTTTGGTTTTTCAACCTTCTTAGACTTCCAATCTTTCTTATAATGCCTTGTTTTACCACACTTCCAACATTTCCTCAAAGATTTTCCTGGAGACTTAGATCTACCAGTAGATTTAGATCTCCACCCCGAAGGATTACCAGGGTTCCTGTCTTGGGTATGCCCTCTTACAAATAAAGCATCTGTGTTATGACCATCCATGCTTTTTCGCCTCATCTCTTCAGATAACAAGGATGAAACTACATCCTCATACTTCAATGTAGATTGAGTGGTACTACCAATTTCTACAACCAGATTATCCCAAGAGTCTGGCAAAGAACATAACAAAGTAATACACTTATCTTCTTCTACAATCGTAATATTAACAGAGACAAGTTGACTTACCAGAGTATTAAAAGCATTTAGATGTTCTGTCACAGAATCTCCATATTCCATCCTAAGATGATATAACTTCTTTCGAAGAAACAAATTGTTTACCAGGGAATTTGATTGATACAAATTCCCCAACTTATCCCATAGTTCCTTGGTTTTAGATTCTCCCGAGACATTCAACAAAACTGAATCTGCCAGGCAGAGTCGATTAGTACTCCTTTCTCTTATGTCCAACTTCTCCCAATCTTCCTTTGACATACCAGTAGCTGGTGTACTAGTAGTTTGTGTACTGGTAGGTTGTGTACCAGTAGCCTGTGTGCTAGTAGATGGTGTACTAGTAGACTGTGTACCAAGATCCACAATGATCCATTGTTCTTTGTCTACAAGAAGGTCCTCCATCTTCAACTTCCATAGCTCAAATTTTTTACCATTGAACTTCTATATCTCTATTCTAGAAGAGATTTCCATTCCTTTTTTTACACTCAAATCACCACTGCAAAAGCTCCCACTAAACCCAAGTTTATCACAGACCCAAGATAAACTTGATCTATCAAGACCGAGCCAAACCCTCAACAACAAAGGAATCCCTCTGAAGCCAAAAATGAGTTCCGATACCACATGTAAGTTTTAAACCTGTGAAGTAAAGAAATGCATATAGATTCTTAAGCAAAACAAAATTTAATCAATGGCTCATTCACATAGTACACAGATATTTATACCAGAAACCCTCAACCGGGTAAACCTTTCTTATATTCATTATATCAAATTTCACCATTCACTATAAAATATATATACAATGTTTTTAGGTATTCCGTAGACACCAAAACTCTAATCCCTTAATCTGGGATTAATTTACAAAATCACTAAAAATAGAAAAATCTGCTAAAAATAGAAAAAACCGCCCAAAAACAAATTTTGGGGCGCTGCCCCGGGCTACCGCCCATTGTTGAACATTGTGCGTAACCAGGGGGGGGCATACCTACCCCACCCTAGGACCCCCCTAGGAAAGCACCCGATGCACACGACACAAACAGAGAACTAGTACGAGGGATCGTCAGATGCAGTTGTCATATCTGACGCGCCCACACACAGACATGCAAAGAATATAACACATACCCAACAATACCCACAATTATGTGTGGGAGATTGCACCAAGGTGTAAGTTCGTTAAGCAGGTCGTCAATGTAACGTTTCCACCCACTCTATCTTATCCCCTTCTTACTTTGTTCCCACGACGTTGGATTTCATCACCAACTAGTGTGCTCATTGTGAGAAGGTTTTGTTTTCTTGCTTGCTTACTAGATTTTTAGTGTGCGTTGTTTGTTCTCCCTAGCAGAATCTAGGTTGGATCTTTATTTTTATGGCGTCAGTTCCCAGAATGACCAATGTAGGAACCCCTTTTCCAAGGGAACCCTTTTTTTTTCCTTCTTACGGAAACGTTGGTCCTCCTTATGTTGCTACTTTGAACCTTCCAGGTATCACAATTGGGTTACCGGTATGGTTTTTTTCCACTTCGGTGATATTGAATGCAGGTGCTTCAAATGTAAACACACCACCCACACATCAACCTCATGTCGACTTTTTGCCTTCTTCACCCATTAAGTATCCTTCCTTTTCTCCTTCTTTTCCTATTGAAATATCTAAAGCAGGTAGCCAGGTTGATAAGAAGAAGCATAAATAGAAAGAATAGAAGAAGAAGAACCATAGAGGGACCAAGCCTCCAATTACATCAGATGTTGGATCCAAGCAACCAAATATTGTTAATAGTACTGGAAGTGTTGATGAGGTCAACAAGATTAAAACGAAGAATTTGAAACCGAAATTCCCTTGCAGTCTTTGTAAGGGTGACCACTTTCTAAGGTATTTCCCTGGTATTCCCAAGATCTTATAAGTGTGGTCCTCTACGTCATCGGCCCCTACTAGACATGTTGGTGACACCCTATCAACTAGTGACATTAAGGTTGGTAAGAAGAAGACAACTGTCAAATTCCCTTGCATGTGATGCAAAGGTGACCATTACTCTCACTTTTGTCCTCGCATGGATGAGGCTTATTCTCTTTTGTAAAATCTTCACCTTCCAACTGTTTTTTGTAATATTTCCCCCAAACCATCATTATTTGATCGAATGGTCAATTTGGTTCCATCCCTGGTCATTTCGGTTGATTAGGTGCTCAATCTAGTTTCATCCTTGGTTGAGCCACTCACCAAAGTAGTTGATCCAGTTTCTTCATTGGTCAGCCGCACTCTTCATCAAAAGAGTGAACCCAAAGTGAATGATTCATTTCCGTCGTCAATCAAACCCACTTTTCATATGAAAAGTGAAACATAAGTGACTGATCCAGTCCTGTCATTGGTCAGTTCCAGACTTCATCCTAAGAGTGCCAAAGTGGTCGATATGGTTCCTCCATCGGTCGATCCCACTCCTCCATTGAGGAGTTCCAAAGTGGTTGCTCCGATTAGATCATCGGTCAATCCCACTCCTCCTATGAAGAGTGCCAAAGTGGTCGATCCAGTTCCACCATCGGTCGATCCTACTCTCCCTCTAGAGAGTAAACCTGATACTGCCCATGTTTTTCTAGTTGATACAAAATCCATCGTGCCAGGGGGCATTCCTCCTTCTCTTGCGAAAACCCCTCCAAGTAATGAGGCCATCATTTTTTATTGGGGTGTTCTAACTGGACCTCATCTTCCCTCTCACATTCCTTTCAAGATTAAAGTACAGGTTTGTGGTCTGGACATTCCTCATACACTGATAGATGAAGGTTCTTCCGTTAGTATTTTGTCCTCAATGGCTTGGAAAGCTTTGAGTTATCCTCGGCTTGTGCCGGTTACCCAGACTCTGTTCACTTTTAAGAGAAGAACCAGTCACCCTTTATGGATCCTTCCTTAGTTACCCATAACTTTTTGAGGGAAAACTGTCTTTATTGATGTTATGGTAGTCCAGGACCCCTTGGATTTTGATTTACTCCTTGGGCGAGATTATGTCTATTCCATGAAAGCTATTGTGTCCACTCTTTTTCATGTGATATGTTTCCTGCATGATGGAAGAATGGTGACTATTGATCAAATTTCGTTCATTGGCCCTGAATTCACCATCAACCCAATACCTCCCTAAATGGGTCTTATATGCAGTCAGTATCACCCCTGCCACAGGTCAATTATGTGGCATTGTCTCCCATGAATTGAACTCCCGATGAATTAGATCTGGTAGTTGACATGGTGATCTCTTCGGTAGGGCTATTGGAGCCTAATATCCTTACCCCTATCATGAACCTAAACATGTGTTCCTTCCAGAGTATTCTTCTTCCATCCAGCGAAGATCTCTTGGAAGCCATGACCGAGTTTCATCCCTTGACATGGTGTCCTTCTAGAGCATTATCCTCTTGGAAGCCATGATCAAGAAGAAGCTATGAGCATAGTTTCTCTTCTCTGTGGAAAGCTCGTTAAAAAATGAAACATAAGCTATGAGCATAGTTTTCCTCTCTATAGCAAGCTCGTTAAAAAATGAAACAAAAATCTGGGGATTGAACCCGGAGCCTTGAGCATAGTTCATTTATTGTGTCAAGCTCGATAAAAAATGAAACAATCACCTCTCCTATCAACTTGAGTCTTTTGCTAGATATCGTATATGCCGAGTCGAGTCTTTCGTTAAGTCTCTTTTTTGAACCTTCATTTCATCCACCTGTATCCTTTTTCTCCATCTAGTACAGAAATTGGTGACAACCTCACAGTCGGTGAATGAATTGAAGCTTGGGGGGCATTGTCTCTAGCCTTTTATTATCATTCTAGAGTTAAGACACTAGATTTTCAAGCTGGGGGCATGCCAAGCATGGTCTTAGTTCATTATCACGCTCAAAAAAACATGAGAACACAACCGTGTAAACTTTTATCTCTTTTTCGAAATTGCATGGATACACGAAAAAAGAACCCCATGGAGTCTCCTTTAAGCTCTTTTCAGACTCTCTAAACATGAAAATATTTTCGAGTCATCTTGCTTCCTTTCCCACTCATTAAAAGGTTTGAAAGGGTGTCTTTCGAGTGATAAATTATCTCTTTTTTGGCCTCTCAAGACTAACAATACGAAAAAGGACACATGCTCGATATGACTCACCTTCGGTAAGTCCCTCTTCATTTGTTTTCAAACTCTCATACATTGAAGGGCCCATACGAGAACAAACCCTTACTTCTTATAGTTTGGTAAACAAATGAAGAGGGACTTACCAAAGGTGAGTCATATCGAGCATGTGTTACCCACCTCGAGCTTGTTAAATTAAAAAGAGGTACTCGTCTATCTGGATGGGGGACAAATTGAAGGAAGCAAGCCAAGCAATTTTTGAGAACATTACCAGTAACTCTTACGGTCACCCTTGAACACGACACTTTGTCTTTGCACACATTTTAATCTGTTGAAACTCTGCATTAAACCAATTGTATGAGTTTCTTTACTCCTTTGTGTTAGCGATATTTCTTGTAAGGGGGGTTAGAATGAAAAAAGAATGGGTTAAAACCCGCTTGTCCTAAGTTTTGAATGTAAATGTGCCTTGGTAAGCAGCGAACGGATCTAGACGGCGTGCATCCGCGTGCCCAAATCAACGGCACACATGAAATTCCGGACCCCCCCTGCCTTTCTACCTTTAAGCGGGGGGGGGGGGTCCGGAATCGTGGGCACAACTCTCCAACGGTCCAGATCAGCGCGCCTAGATCAATAGCGATGAAGGCAATTCCGGACCCCCCCTGCCTTTCTACCTTTAAGCGGAGGGGGGGGGGTCCGGAATCGGACTCGCAGCTTTCCAACGGCTGAGATTTTAGCACCCGGATCGACGGTGCTCGCACGATCCACATCATCCTCAGCGCCTCTGCGTTTAAGTGCGCATGGGCCCTTTTCCCGTCATATCACCTTCCAACCGCCGTTCTCCTGCCGCCATGTGTCATCCATCTACCTCTCTCCTATGGTCTGCGTGGCCTTCCTCCCTTCTCATCATCCATTCACCATCTGCCACGCGTCCCCTTCCCTCCATGTCAGCCTCCCCTTAAAATGCGGCCATCACACCTATTCTTCCACCTCCTTCACTTATCGTATTTTGCCATGAGTCCCCCCTGTAATCTCTCTCGCCCCCTCATCACTTCATACACCAACTCCCTACTGTTTTGGCCCCATCACTCCGTTCCCGTGCCCCACCTTCCGTGCTGGCCTCCACACCCATTCTTTAGGCCAGTCAGTTACTCCAGGTGGCAGCGTGGGAAGCTCTCCACGCCCCAAAGGTGCCGAGTTGGCCGGGTCGGCCTCAGTCCCGATGAAGTAGTTATTGAAGCGGTTGGTGGTGGTTAGACATTGCCTCCACCTTAATGGGAAAGAACGACCATGAATTTAAGGCACGTCGATTCGCCGTTGGAACTATCAAAGAATTAAGATTGCGTCTGACATAAGTTGCACGATCTTTCAGATGTTGACTGTCAGAAGCCATGCAGACGCAAAGATTTCAATGCAGTGTCTTGATTTTGCTGTTGTTGTTGTTTTGAGTATTTGAAGGCGTTTTCGCCATTTTTGTATCTATCGATGGTTGAGCTGAGCTCCCGGTTGTAAATCTTTAATGAAGCACTGATACTCTAGTTATGTATGCACTCTTGAGACTTCTTGGTTGATGAATGCTAGTTTCTTTTATGCCTTTGTTACACTGTGTTTGAATCGCTCGGAATTGGAGGATCCAGTCGAGCCATAGTTGTTATAGGATGATGTTGGTAGGATCACTGTAATAGTTATGATGTTTCTAACGAGTTCTTCTAGTTTTCCCATCGCTGAGTGACTTGGAATTGGAGGATCTAGTCAAGTCCTCCTCGGTTTCATGAGACCCTGAACCAAGCAGATCTTGCATTCAGCGTCTTTCTTCTGCAAATAGCTGTAAGCCTGTCGCCCAAAGATGTTTGTTCATTTTCCTCACTAAGTCTTCCACCTACTCACCCTTTTATCAACCCACTGGCTGAAATTGGATCAAGACCTCCTTTGTCACCATATGTACTAGACTCAGTCCCTGAGTTAGAGTGATATCTCCTCGAGTTTTCCTCCATTTGATCACCTCTTTAAAACAAATAATGACATTAAACTGATGGGCATTGGGCTCTGCTCCTGCTAAGCAATCCAGGAGTGACTTCCATCGCCAACATTTCTGGCGCCGTTACCGGGGATGAAGTTGAAGATTTTCCCTGGGCAGAACAACATTGAGCCTCTGATTTTGAAGGTGCATCAGACATCAGAGCCCTTAAATATTGTTGTTGTGCACCTGGCGACTCCACTATGGTGACTCCATTCTTTCCACATCACTGTTTCAGCTGTGACTACTGTCGGCACGCCTGAAAGCTGACCCTAAGGAGCTTTCTCGAGAAGGTTTCACTAGCTGCTTTCTCAGTCTGAGAAGCTTCCTGGGGTAACGACAATGTTAAGATCTGGCCTTTGATGGTGAACAAGGACCAGGCATATTTGAAGCTCCGCATCTTTCACCTGGCGACTTCATGATTCAAGGATCGATTGGCGACTCCACTGGTTCGATATGGAGAAAATCCTTGCTCGCAGGTTTGCTCCTTTTAATTTTTCTGCTATTCCTGGTTTTCCTAATGTTGTCCCCTCTCTGGATGAATGGGGCGATTATTTGCCCATATTTGGAAAAGGTGAAGAGGACAACCCGGCTCAGCACCTCAGTGAGTTTCATGAACTCATGCATCAGTGGGAGATACATCATGAGGATGTATTACTGAAAATGTTCATGTTCTCGTTAGTGGGGGATGCACGTAAATGGTATCATTCTTTACCCCCGGCTACCATTTCTTCTCTCAGTGATTTTCATGCAGCTTTCACCACCTATTGTCAGAGGCTGTATCCCCCTGAGTTAATTTGTCATAATTTTTGTGAGGGATACCACAACTCTATACAAGAGAAAGTTGTTTCTGACGAAAGCTGTGGGGAGGATCTTGATGACCTGGATCAGAACTCAATCCCTTCTCCTCCCCATCCATATGCATCCGAGGCAGGTTATGAAAGTGATAAAGTTCCCAGGGAGGAGGATGTCGCCCTGAGTAAGCTGATAGAGCAGGTGAAATATCTCTCTGCCCAATTAGAAGGGTTGAAATATGAAGACTGTGCAAAGGATTTTCCAGTCCTTGAGGCAGACGCTCTAAGAAACTCTTTCGAAGAGATTGTTGAAGATTTATTAGATGAGTTGGCATCTACCCCCGATGATCTTGCTGTCTCAGATCAAAGCAACACAGAGGTAGTTGTGGAAGAGGATTGCTCTCTTTTCCTTCACGAGATTTCCCACGATGTGTTTAAATTTGGGGTTGAAACGGAGGAGCGGGGGATAGTTCCATTTATGCAAGTTGAAGAAGCTTTGTCTCCCCCCCGACTTCGATGATTATTTGGAAGAGGAGAAGCAGAGCCCGACATCACCTTTTTCTTGTTAGAGCAGCCAGACCACTTATGACAGTTACGAATCAGAGTCTGAGCTCGATATGTTGGGTTTCCAAGAGCAGGTCGCAGAACCTTATCCTCTTCTCTCTAAAGAAAATTATCACGAGGAAATCATCCACCTCGGTCTTTCAGGAGACGCCGAGCAGTATGAGGAAGGGCAGAATTTACCCGGGGGTCCTATTTACGATGGATACGGATCTGACCCTAGGGAGAGCCAAGAAGAGGAAATAAAACCAGAGGAGCAGTCTGTCCTTTGTTCAGAGCCAGTCAGTAAACAGATCCACTCCATGGTCCCTATTTATGATGAATACGAATCGTACCTGGCGGAGACCGAACCATAGGAGCAGAATATTTCCTGTCCAGAGCCGGTCAGCGAGCAGCCACCGCCCGAGAACAACGAGCCTACATCAGTTGTCCACCACCAACCTGTGCTTATCATAGTTATTCAGCCACAGGTGAACAACTGTGTAGCAGAGAACGCTGCCTGTCGCCAATTTTCTAGAATTGGCCACTCATTCTATGACCCTGTTAGCAATTCCATGGAGTGGCATTTCCTTCATGCCTTGGAGCTGCCCACCTTCATCTTCATGGAAGCCCTCAAACATGAATCAAAGGATGTAGCCATTCTGAGCTCCTAGTTACATCGATTGTTATCCATCATTAACAGAAGGAAGGAGATTCTATTCAGGAAGCTGCTTGGATGGCTATGGCGGAAGTTTTCTTTCACCTAGCCCCATGTAAAATATTTTATTAGAATTAGGAGTGTATATAAATAATCTCTTTCGAGCATGTATTTTCTCTTGTTTGCATTTTTATTTTTG
>ML781506.1:1297093-1359521 GCA_009831015.1 Picea engelmannii
ACCTGCACCATCAGGTTGCCATGAATGTTGTCATTCGATGGGAGAAATTTTTAGCGCTCACGCTGTATCAGGATCAGATCGAAACTTCATGCGATTGAAGGTCAAACCAGTGGGAAAAGTACCCAGTCTCATTAATCTTTGTCAAGACGCGTTCCAGCACAACATTCATATATTTCGTCAGCATATCTTCTCTGACTTTTCATGGCAGGGACGAACCTCTGAATATGCGTTCCAAGGATGACCATATGCAAAGCTTCGCTACAAGTATATTTGCTTATTCTATCTCAAGTGTACCGGGTCGGCTTTTCTCTTCTCCAATGTGAGGGCACACATGCGCTACCGAATAAAGGGCGGATCTGTTATTGCTCCTCATAAATCATCCTTCGAATAAATCTTTCATATGCACAGTGTCATAACTAGCAGGGTTCGCGAAATGAATCCCAAAGACATAAAGTCTTTTCTTTATTTGTTGAAATCCTCTACATAAATCCATTACGAAATGGGGATCAATATTTTGTGCTTGTACAACAGTCACTTTTTCCCCCTAACTATTTATGTGGACTATCTCTTCATTAAGATCTAGGGAAAAACGTGTGCGATACACAAAAAATCCACTTTTTTCATAATGTCCACCTCTTTTTTCAAACCGTCCGCATATAGATCTTATATATCCAACATTTCTTACCTGTATAAATACGGTCCTCCATTACCATAAACCACTTCCAACGTCCAAAGAACAAATTATATCCTCGTCATTCGTGCTTCTCACAGAATATAACGTTCCATCAATCACACCTATAATTCATTGGTTGTTGGATAATCTCCATTCTGATCCGTTGGCGGAACATTTTTCCATTTTCCATCAAAAAACTTTATCCTATAGGAGAACCGTGGAGTTTCACACTGTCGATAACATAAATAATTGATTGCAACTCGACATGATTTATCCAGTATTAACGCCACTGCATATTTCAGAACCGTAGTCATTATTTCTCATAAAATTGTTGCAGCCCCACACATTCGCCCGAAGAGAAATATCCCAGTCTTATAGGTTTCGTATTCCAGCTATAATGACTTAGGTGAAATTTTCTTAATTTTCGGGAGAAAAGAGTGCACATTTTGATAGAGACACACTTGGAGACTTACTTAATTTTAGATATAACGTGGAAGCTGACAATCTGGATATGCTATCGCCAATAAAAACCATCGTTGATTTCCAACCATAAAACTTCCAGATAAACACCAATTACATCATGCAACCACCTTCAAAATCCATATGTGTTGGCTTGGAACTATAGACGCGGGCTGCTTCAGATATAAATGGGATTTGCAACCTCCAACAGAAGAAAATATCTGTATTGGGTTGGATATAAATGGATACGAGGAGATAAACATGAATCAAAAACTGGATTTCAGGGGGCTTGAGGCGGGATCCTCATATCCATGTAAGATCCACCATGTAAACAGATCTTGTGTTGCCTAATTGGATCCTATACCATCTATTCTTTGAGGCATGTTATCCTGTCCAGATCTGCCATTATCATCGTGCGAGGATAAAAGTACCAAACGGTTGAATATTCCTCCGTTTATTTTGTTGGAAGTTGGGGCATTTGCATCCACATTTAGCCAAATATAAAATATTATGTTTCAGTGACCAAAGCATGGTTCTTCACATCCATTCTTCAGAAGACACTGATAAATTGTTGGCTAATTTCGTTCTTCTTCGTTGTGGGACGCTGGAACTCTCATAAGAAAGCGCAAGCAAGTAGGCAAGCAGTAAATCAGATCTGCATGCTTCTGCATGTTGGCTTCTGCAGTGATATTAATGTCCAATTCGAGGATGGTTTTTATAACAGTAGTATAGCTCGTCATACTCACAAACAAATTCAATGAAACTTTTGAATGAGTCTTGCTGGCCAGCCGATTCACCATGAACATGTCAAAGCTTGTAGCATTAATATTCTCAAGATCAAAGGAACCAGTTGGGTCAGGCGTGGAATAATGGGTGCATATCAACAATATCTTTGGGCCTTATACCATAGGGTGACAATCTCATGGGTGTAACTCTTCACATGCACAGTAAACGTTCTCGCAAGTCCCAGATCAACAATTGAACTCAATGGAGCTGCATCCACCCTCTTTGGACACTGCATTAACTAGCATGCGGAACCCATATTTGGATGTGTGATACCCTATTTATACTAAGAAGCATCTTCGAAGCTCTGACCTTTCTGCCACATTAGATAAGAAATAACTGATGAAGTTGAGCGAGATACACATGGAGAATTACCTCCTCAAAATAATCAAATACAGTATATTCGTTATAATTTTACAACCACAATGTCAAATCATTTACGCAAGTAATATATGCATGGATACATTCTTTTTTCCTAAAGAATGTTGGAGCCACATTTCAGCGGGCCATGTATTTCACTTTCCATGATCTTAGACATATAGTCAAGGCTTATCTCGATGATTTAGCATCACGATCTCATAAAAGAGTTGATCATCCCACGCACCTCCGACTAATATTTGAGCGATGTCGCTACTATTGGATTCGCTTGAATCCTAACAAATGAAATTTTTGCGTGACGTCGGGTCGTCTTTTAGGTTTCATAGTTTCAACAACAGTGACCATTGTCGATCCTCTAAAGGTTGAGGTGATATTTCAGTTGCCTCCCCCATGCACAGTCCCTCATCTTCAAAGATTACAGGGAAAAGAGAACTTCCTTCAGCATTTTATCACAAACTATGTCGAAATCACTAAAGGGTTCATGCGTTTACTGAAAAAGGGAGTCCCTTTCTATTAGGATGAAGCCACTCAACTCTCTTTTGACATGTTGAAATGATACCTCACATATGCCCCTCTACTTCGGCCTCCCAATTATAATAAATATTTCTTATTGTACTTGGTCGTCGTAGAGTCAACCATCGGTATGGTCTTGGTTCAAGAGGACGATCTGATTGAAGAGCATGTGATTTATTACCTGCGATGAGGCCTGGTTGGGATGGAACTCAACTACTCCCATGTTGAGAAATGCGTTTTAGCATTAGTTCATGCTATCCAACGATTTCCTCATTATATCCTGCTTTGCAAGACCACCGTCGTTGTTGTTCTGAATCTATTTCAGTATGTGTTGACATGACGCATCATCGGCGGAAAGATCAGTAGATGGATTTTAATCCTCTAGGAATTTGACTTGGATTTTGTTTCCACAAAATCCAAAAATTTGTTGGTCTTTGCGGAACTCATTTCGTAGTTTCGGGTTGAATCAAGTGATGTTACATCCGAAGAATCGTCCATTAAAGGAGATCTCTTTCTGATCTCATCTTCAGACCCCTAGTATGGAGTTATACTAGTCTATCTTCAGAATTTGAAGTGCCCCGCCTCTACTTCTCGTGATGAGCGTCGACGTATACACCATCAGGAACGAAACTATCTCATACTCGATGACACTTTGTATCGTCGAGGTGTAGACTGCATCCTTCGTCGGTGCCTCATTCATGAAGAAGCGGAACTCATTCTTAACGAATTCCACACTAGATAATGTGGCGGTCATTTGTATGGGTTGGCAACAGCCCAAAAGATTCTACGAGATGGTTACTTTTGGACTACATTAATCAAGGATTGCGTCGATTCATTCAAGAAGTGCCACCCATGTCATATCGTCTCTCAGAAGATGAGGGCACATCTTGCTCCCATGTTTCTCATCATTGATGTGGGTCCTTTCACCAAGCAGGGGATTGATTTTAATACATTCCACCTGGCTTCATCCAGGGGGCATCGTAGTGGTAGACTACTTCACAAAGTGGGTCGAATCTATGCCAACGTTCAATAATGATGGCGAAACCACAATTCTCTTTATTTTTAACTAGATTGTAGAAAGGTTTAGCATCCCGAAGGAGATAGTCTCTGACCATGGCAGTCACTTTCAGAACAAAATGATGTCCAGGTTAACATCAAATCTTTGGTTGAGGAAAGAGCATTCATCACCCTACTACCCACAAGAGAATGGTCAGTTGGAAGCTATGAATTATTCCCTCAAGACTATTCTGCAACGAACGATCAATTATGCGAAGTCAAATTGGCATTTGATGTTGTACTCGACATTGTGGGCCTATCAAACATTTGTAAAGACTGCCACCATTTTCTCATGTTTTCAACTCGTTTACGGGCTAGAAGCAGTCTTTCCTATAGAGTGCCAAATCCCATCTCTAAAGTTGGCAGTAGAGTTATTTCCATACACTTCACCTCTTGAGGAACGCTTATTATATCTCAAGAAGCTCGATGAACAATGTCGTGATGAAAACTTAGCTAACGAGGCTCATGATCAATGAGTCAAGTGTCAGTATGATCCGTCTGTTCGTCCTCATATTTTCTCTAAAGGCGACCTTGTTCTAGTCTACGACCAAGATAAGGATTCCCTAGGGGCAGGCAAGTTCAAACCCATGTGGTTCATACCTTTCATAGTGAAGGAAGTCTTACAGAATGAATCTTATCGTCTCTTTGAATTTGAGGGAAATGCTTTGGCGGAGCCTAGAAATGGGCTTTACCTCAAGAATTATTACTCGTAGGTTGGTCACCTTGGGTGACTTCATGTACATATGTATAGTTCTTATACAATTAGTTTTTGTATTTTTGTTTTATGGACATGTCATTATTTATGTAATATTTTGCACTGTGGCAGATGTCAAGTGAATCAAAGGTGTTCGTTGGGTTCACGGATGGCACTAGCTGACACACTAGGAGGCTTTCTTCCGTAGCTTGGGTGATTTTCATGCCTCAAGGCAAATTTCTATCTTTGGGAGGTATCTGTTTAGGTGACGCCACAAACAATGTTGTCGAGTACATCGCAGTGATAGGGTTTCTTCGTGACGCTTTGTCGCATGGTATCTCTCACCTTCGGGTATACTTAGATTCTCAGCTGGTTGTGTCTCAATTAAATGGGGTTTACCACGTTTATGATCCTACTCTACACTAACGATTCATTCGAGTATGTCTCTTAGAATGCCACTTTGATTACATTACGTATATCCATGTTCCTAGGAGATTAAATCAAATGACAGATACTCTAGCTAATCAAGTATTAGATTGACATATTACACACACATTAAAAGAAGCACACACATACACATGTACATACATTTGTAAAAATGTGATCCATAAGACATAAAAGATGTAAATACACACACACAAACACACACACACACACACACACACATATATATATCAAAAAGTGTTAGAGTACATCGGTGGGTGCGAATGCCTCAAAAATACATATCTGGTATACATCACGGGGCTTATGCCCTCAAAAATATACAAAAGAGTTCCCTCGGTGCGTAAGTGGTTCATCCTAGATAAGAAAGAGTCTTATTGGCCATGCCATAGTTAACAATGCCATTCTCCAAACTCCACAAGAGTTGGACCTAGGTCCGTGGCACCCAAACTACATGAGGTTGCATCGATGGTGGGAGATCCTTGATCTCAACCATGGGAATGGCACGAGTAAGCACAATGAGGTTCTTCTCCACCCGTCTCAAAAATATATCAGTCTCTCCAGCTAGAGGTCCCCCTGCTGCTGGTACTGCCTCTAGTCGTGGATGTCTCCTAGTCCTCGAAAAGTTTGTCGGACGCACTAGTTTCACATCTGTACATAACAGATACATAGTTGTCAAATACTCTGATCCACATAAAAATGATATATATTAAAAAAGAAACTAAAAATTA
Source organism: Picea engelmannii (assembly GCA_009831015.1). Classification (NCBI taxonomy): domain Eukaryota; kingdom Viridiplantae; phylum Streptophyta; class Pinopsida; order Pinales; family Pinaceae; genus Picea; species Picea engelmannii. The sequence goes on from ML781506.1 coordinate 1,302,822, forward strand.
AATTACTTTAAAAACAAATGTACCTATCTCTCCTCGCTCCTCTCCAGGAGGTACGAGCATATCTAGATCCCTGGAAAATTTGATTCCGGCATAGGGGTAGTCCTCTATTTCCATAATCTGTCGTGCCAACCAATCAAAAAATGTGTCATCGAAGCCCTCTATAGTCCTTCCTCCCCCCTGTCATGACAAAAAAGATGCCCATATACACATTGTTGGGAAGGAGGCCACAATCCCCCGTACTATCTCTCACAGACTAAGGTTGGTTACCCTCTCGAAGAATAATGAGCATAAAATGGTACCGAACCAAAATGTTTTGTTACTCCGCCCTCGACACTATGTAAGTTGTCTCTTCATGAAGTCAAGCATGGTCATACTCTAGTCAAATACTCATGCATTTAAGCATTGCACCGCACAATACATGTGCGCCCAGGAGGCCTGATGTAAGTTCACAGATCCAGTGATCCGCCCAATAAGAAAAACTATCAACTTCAGTGATAGGTTGGTAATCTTGTGGATTGGCACCTGAGAACCTACTTTCTCAGTGCGGGCAATGTCGTGGGGTCGAGGGGGAAATGAGAGCAAGTTTATTGGTTTCCCTCTCCTCCAGAGGCCAGTCATAAAGTAAATTTATTCAGTCGTTGGAGTCAACGACTGCCCCTCAAGAATAAATGCCTCTACGTCAGGGTGCCAATAATCCACCAAGGCATTCAACAGCCTGGGTTGTGCCCTCATGAATGGACACTGGAAGAAATTACATAACTTGCATTGTTTCAATGTGGCGATAGAAGCAGGGTACTCATCGACCAAGATATCAATATCTTCATGCTCCCTCTCTCTCTAGTGGACATACATCCTGTCACACGACAAGTTCATGGAGGGAGTTAGCTCTTGTCTTTTCACTTTTTCTATGTTATTGAGGGTGTACACGGGTTGTCTTGGACACAGTCGCGTATGCACATGGGAAGATTGTTTTCTTCCCACAAGCATATGCGAGTTGTCCTTAGACAACCCGCGTACACGTAGGGCCTCCCTTTTTTAGGAGGAAGAGCCCCCCCAAATACTAAAAGAAATGCATAAATGAAGTATGGAAATGCAAGAAGGATGAATTTGTACTTACTTGGTCTGAGCGGAAGTTCGTTTCGTCCTCTGAAGGTCCCATAATCAACTCTTTTAGAAAAGGGGTATTTTTCGCTTTTTGGTTAATTCTCAATTTGCAATGGTGAAAATGAGTTGTCGGCTATTATTTATAGACTTTTTTGGCCTTTTTTGCCACTTTTTTGACCCCTTTTGTCGTTTTTTCTGGCCTGAAAATCATTTAGCGTGGTTCTTGAGTTTCTTATTAGATGTTACGACACGCTTTGATTTTACGTTTGACAACATTTTGGGAGATGGGTCACTTTTAAAGGTCCTTTGGGAAAGTCATTTTTTCCAACTTTTTGCATATAAGTTAGGATTCCACCTCCACTTTCTGCATTTTTTTGTCTTTTCCTCTTTTCCATAGGATTGATCCCACCGAATTGTGGCACAGAACCATCATGATGCTTTAGAAGTGTCATAATTTAGTGGTAGAACCTACCTCTACATGGATTCCCTAGTTAGATCCTTATTGAATTTTGGCATCTATGTCGTCATTAATGACTTTAGGCTCGGGAGTCCTTGTTAGTCCTGTCCTGATTACGAGATTGAACCTCATACATATGATGTGTCATCGTTCTTGGCCTCACCCTCAGGATTCCCAAAAATGATTCTTCTTCAAGCCCTTTTCAGATTCTCTAAACATGAAAAGATTGTCGAGCGATCTTGTTGTCCTTCACACTCGCCAAACTAAAACTTGAAGGCATGTTTGTCCGATGGTAGTTTACCCCTTTTTCGATTTGGATGGTCAATTGTACGAACAAAGGTATACTCTAGGAACTTCGGTTCGCTAGAAGAGTATTCTCAGGTATAAGTTTAACCTTTTTTTCGGGCCTGAGGGACTAAATTTATGAAAAAGGAACCCCCATGGAGTCCATAGTTAAGCTCTTTTCAGACTCCTTAAAATTGAAAAGATTGTCGAGTGACCTTGTTCTTTCACACTTGTTAAATTGGTCTAGAAGAACATCCTCTACAGATTTCCTAGTTAAGCTCTTTTCAGACTCCCTAAAATTGAAAAGATCGTCGAGTGAACTTGTTTTTTCACACTCGTTAAATTGGTCAAGAAGAACATCTATTGGCATGATTTTACCCCTTTTTTCTGCCTGTAGATTAAGGAGGAAAAAGGTACACCTCGGAAGATTCGTCTCATCGGGAGAGTTCTCCTAAGTAAATTTTATACTTTTTCAGGCTAAGGAGACTAAATCTAGAAAAAGGTTGTGAGTCCATAGTTAAGCTCTTTTTAGACTCCTTAAAATTGGAAATATTGTCGAGTGATATTGTCTCTGTCACACTCGTTAAAATGGTTTTGAATAGATGTCTTTTCGGTGCAATTTTACCCCTTTTTTGAGTCGACTGGACTATCTTCGAAAAAGGTACCCCAGTGGAGTCTTCTTATATGTTTTTTCAGACTCTCTAAACATGAAAAAACTACCGAGATTACCTTCTCTAGGCTCGTGAAAAATACATTGAAGGGGGTTTCATTGTGTCATATTAATCGTATTTGCATCTCTGCGTGTTTGGCCTAATGTCGGCTCCATGATGCTCAAAACTGAACCTTTGAATCATGTTGTATACACAAGCCTTGTAGCACTTTGCCTCTGCGTCTTGACACCTTGACCCATGGAGGAATTTTCCCCGAGTGTCCTTTTCGTGCACATGTCTCTTTTCTCTGAGCATTAGTGTGTTCCTTGCACTTGGAACTAGTATGCTTGAGACACTTGTTCTTCCTTTGTAACGTAGCATTCTTTAATTCTTTTTCAAGGTCTTCAAAAATATTGAAAAAGACAAAAAAATCTAATATACCCCAAAAATAGGACGGGAAATATATTTTCCTTTTTGGCAGTACAATGAATTGCCCTTAGAAAAAGCACATCCTTTCGTTTTTCTGTCAAGATTTGGGATCTAATATGACCTTAGGAAGTTGTTCTCGCTACATAGAGTTGTGTCCTCCTCCGTTTGGTTATTCTTCCAAACACATGGAGAGTTTGTGTTGCCTCCTGCATCATATAATTATGTCAATGTCATGATTCCTAAGTCTGATCATTTGTCTTGCTATTGTCCAAGGGAATTTTCACCGAAACTGAGTCATGTTTTCTGCAGTTTGTCTCCTGACCTCATGCCCGGGCATCCCAAAATTTCAATCAAGTCCTTGTTCAGAATCAATGAAGTTCTTTGCCTGATCATCGAGATACTCTTGTCTTTTCTCGACGAGCTGTTGAAGACCTTTGGGTACTAAAGTCATACACTCACATTACAATTCTACCCAATTTTTTAATATCTTGAAGTTGTTGCTCGATCTCTGAAGGCCTCATCTCCAGCCATCAGGCGTCGTTGGCTTCTTGAAGATGGATACTATACCTTTATATCTTTGATTTTGAGATGTAGATCCATTGTGTATTGCTCGCGGCTACACTTTATATAGTTATATGACATGGATATGCAATGTATTTGATTGACAACCATGTTTTATTTCATCATGAGCATGGGTATGCCCGCTTCTGAGAGACAATTGTTATTTTTGTAGATGACACATCTCGAACTCTGGTCCTAGGATCACTCGCTTCATACGTTGGTGAATATTTTGTAATGTATTTCGGCCATCAGATGCTCTTCTGAACTCACACATTAGGGGGCATATGTTATAACCCTAAATTTCTCTACACACACATACCTAACATCATGCCCTCTTACTTGCTATTTTTTCCAATCCATCACTTAGTTGCTATTCTTAAAAACACTATTTTTGAATATGTATGCGCTCTGCACCATTACTGCCTGCGTATGTACGTTTGTTGAACCACCGCAGCCCACGTATGTACACTAGTTTCACCACTACAACCCACATATACTCGCAAAAGTTGCAAGGAATTTGTTGAGATTACGGGCTATTGGGTAGTTTCCCAACTGATCCACTGCCTATAGCCCATCACCCAACCTAATAACCATCATTTTTTCATATAAAAGGAGGTGTTGGTGTCTCATTCCTAAGCTTAGCATAAGAATAGTGAAAATCTACCCATTTCACATCCCCTCCTTGCCCCAAGAATTTGCAGTCACCGTGTGAGATTTGTATCAGAATTTTCCATTTTGCCCTTATTCCTCCATCATAAGCCTATTCCATTTCCTTAGAAGAAGTGTGAGAGGAGAAATATATGCGGAGGCGTAGTTGGAGCTTGGTGAAGAGGAGCCTGGACTAGGTTCGTGGAGCAGTCGCCGACCTTGTTGTAAGTAAACATTGTGATATCAATAAAATAAACACTTTTTCTTTCTCGAATTATGATGTGTCAAATATTTGTATTTGATTTATGCTTTATTACAACATCTAACCCATGATTTACATATGAGACGCATGTTTGTAGTTTCATGTTTATCTGTTTTTGAATGTAGGCCAGCCTTGGGAGGAGGTTTGCATTCAGTAGAGCTATAAAGCACGAGAGGATCGACATCGGACGTGGAGTAAAAAGTAGAGTTACATGATCCATCTCACCTTGTCTTTCATGTATGAGTCTGGGATATATTTGAGGTAGTTAGAAAAGTAGGATAATTTTAGACGGTTAGGATCTTTCTACATTTTGAACCCTAGTGTAGTCCATAGGGGGGTTTTCCCTACTAGAAATTATGATTTATGTTGTTTGATATATATGTATTGAGAGATGCTATTGACGATTTTCCCTTGAGTGTGTAGGACACTTGACAGATTGAGGATGTTGATGGAATCACTAGACCGTCTTGGACTCCGGATTGAGTTAGGGAGTGGATTTTATTGGTTTGAGTATTTTATTTATGCATATGTGACATATAATCGATAATATTATGATGTTGTTTATGGATCATTGACAATGTTTCGTTGATGGATGTAGGATGATGATTACTTGCTAATTTGACTCATATAAAGAGTAAAGGGGCCATGCACATAGACTAGATATTGAGGCAGAGGTGTGGCAGAGTCCTTGATACAACCTACTAGAACTCCCATCGTGGCTCGAATTGTAGGTTAATGATTAACTAGTTCGAGAAATCCACGATGTTGTTAGGGAAAACTGAGACAGTCGCTCACAAATATTTCTAAGGGGCGTGCAATAAAGAAGGGTCCTTATTCATTAGAATCCCTTAGTCTCTCACAAGGTTGCCTGAATGGAGTGTTGACTCCAAGGGTTGGAAAAATACCAAAACCAGTCAAAGGCGAGCGGCACCCTTGGACCACAGAGTGCATCTTGAAGGGCACATCACATAATTAAAATTTTGAATCAAAGGTGAGTGGCACCCTTGGAGCACAATGTGCGTCTTGAAGGGCACGTCGTGGAATTAAAATTTGATTCAATGAATCTAGGTGGCCTAGAAAACCTTGACTGAATAATTAAACCCTGTAAAATCTTTAAGCATTGTTGGCTTGAATCAATTAATGAATTAAGGATTTAATTAATTAATTGTGAATCCCCAATTGAAAATCTAATATTATGCAAAAAGTATGCCTATGTGGACAAGAAGACTAAAACTAATTATTAATTGAATAACATAGGAAAGAGGAAAGTCAATTAAAAAAAATAAGAAAGATGAAATAATTCTAAAGAATTAATATAATACACATGTGTGAAGAAAATACCTAAGTGGAATATAACATAAAAAAGGAATAAAGAATAAAAGAATAAGTGCATGCATAGAAGGGAATCTAGAGTCTAAACTACCACTAGTTTAACTAGGAGAAGACTCTTATTTTAACTCAACTTAGAATTAGTAAGACGTCAGTCATTAATTGGAAACAAAGGGAATAAAGAGACAACTAGGAGTGATTTTAGGAGCGCTTTTAGGATGGGTGAGAGAAATTGACTTTTATTAAAATGAATTGTGGATTTACTAGTCAAACTAAGGGAAAGAGTGACAAGTGTATGGGAGAAATAATTCTTAATTAATTATTTAAAAAGTGAATTAAATGTGCAAGTGGCCAGGGATCATTAAAGAAACTCCTATAAAGAAAATGGGGAAAAGGGGAAAATTGACCATACAGGTTACTTGTGAGAGTTGGGATACCCATCTTGAGAGAGAGTGGTGGCTTTACCTTGCAAGGCAAGCTGGGAGCTAGAGGATTTTTGGTTGTGTCTGTGCATGGCCCCCTTGCCTAGGGGTCATTAAGGAAACTCCTATAAAGAAAATGGGGAAAAGGGGAAAATGGATTATACAGGTTACTTGTGAGAGTTGAGATACCCAGCTTGAGAGAGAGTGGTGGCTTTACCTTGCAAGGACGGTTGGGAGCTAGAGGATATCTAGTTGTGTGTGTGGCCCCCTTACCCCTCGGGGGGCTAAGGGGCAAGAAGAGTACCCCTAACGTTGGCTGGGAGGTATTGGTGACGTCTCAACAATTAGCAAGCGGGAAGTTAGGAAGAAACGCCAGTTGAAAAGATCATCTCCAGGTTCATCTTGTTCGTCGATTACGGTATTTTATTTAAATTGTAATTACATTGGATCTAAATTTGTATAATCGGGTTTTTGTTATTTTCTTAAACTGTGTGAAATTGAATATTAAACAATGAAAATACTCTCCTTGGATTAATGTACTCTTATTGTGAATTGAATTATGGGAAAGATTGAGTGCAGATTGTATGTTGACATTCTACTTGAACAATTGTAATCTTATTTAATTGATAATTCCATGGAAAACTCTAGAAGTGATCTGGTTAACTTCTTGGTTCGCTTCGCTTCTTGTCCATCCCAGTCCAGAATTCAAATTTTTGGGCGCTGCTATTTTTTTTTCTTCTTCATGGGCCATTTTAAAAATGCATGTCTGCCTCCCTTACAAAAACAGTTCGAGAAAAATGATTTCTATTTACCGATAAATTGAGAATGAATTCATGGTACATTTGTAACCGCTTGAGAAATGATTTCTTTTACTTATGAAATGTTGTATTTACTGATAAATAAATTCATATTGATGCCACTGTTGATCCTCCAATGGTGTATTTACTCCCAAGACTGTGCTTAAGCCAACCTTAATGCCAGTATGTTTCTTAGATAATTGTTGATTGCTTAACATCTTGATACAACACTTTAAAATCTCCCTCACCTGATTGGCAGACTCGCTATCCACGCTCTTACTAGTCTGCGCCTCCTTCTCGTACTCATGTGTGTCTGAAGGGTCTCCATTGCATCGCGTCGATATTTGGTGGGGCTGGAACAACTTTCCTTACTTTTTCCTGTCAGTATTGCTTCCCCGTCCAACCCAGTTTTTCGCCTCCTCGAGTTACCACATGTACCTGTGCAGTGCCTTCATCCTCCCTGTGTGGCTTTGTTGTCACAATGCGCACTTTTTTCTCCTCCCCCTTCTTTAGTAGATCCGGACATTCCTCTGTTTGATGATCTGTAGTGTGACAGTAGGCACAGAGTGCCCGAGGTTTTGTACAATGTCGCCCGATATGGCTGACTGCTCCACAATTCAAAGAGGTTTTGCGGAGGTAGAAGTGGGAACTTCAGAATACAAAGAGCTTGGTGCCGGTGGCGTTGGAAATTTAAATTCATTTTTTTTCACCGTAGTTAATACCGGATGGAAACTTCGCTTGAATATCAGATTTCGTGCTAATAACCAGCTCAGACCCTGCTGAAGACCTTTGTGATTTGACTCTTCAAAGACTCACAAATCCATTTCTCTGCACTCTGACTTTGATTTGTCGTTAGGTATACCGACCCCCTTCTCACCTTTTCAATTATCTTCTCCCTTCACCCTACTCGGATTCGGTTAAGGGCGTATCTTCCTTCTCCTTGAGATCTTAACGGGTAGGAATGTGAGCCTCTCACCCAGATTACTTAACTAGCAATCGCTGACTTGAAAATGGATTTGGTTGTTTTAAAAAAAATAGTAATATTTCACGGTTATGTATATCTACGAGCGGGCGTCTTCCCATTTCCTTGGCATAATAATACGTGTCATTTACCTTTACACAATTAGATCACTTAACTATTTCAACTATATTGGAACATTTCAACAATAATATTTTAATAAGTGGAATCTGGTGTGACATTCTTATGATTGACCATATTGTGATTATATACTTTTGTCACTTTTGATTAAAAGTGCTATTATTTATATATATATGAATTCTCTAAAATAGTCATAGGAAATATAACAAAAAAACATTGTTTAACAAATAAAAGGGTTTGAGGAATTACTATTTATTGAGTGATATATAATATTATTATATACAAATCCATTATGTGAATATAAATATTGTAGATGGTTTATAATGGATATGTTACATCATGTTTCTTATATAACTAATAGAAAAGGTAAAAGTTTCTCAAATTTGTAATTCTATATGGGGACTCTATTGAGCGAAGCGAGCCCTCCTTCGGAGCCTACTTTCCCCAACATCTTTACTACGTGAGTTAGTTATATTCAAAATTGTAATTCTAATTCTATATATTGAGAGATGAGTGTACGTAATTGCTTTAATCGTTATGGCTTAATGTTTACTTGAGTAGTCATTCTTTTTAAAAGGGGGTTGCCATTGTGTTTTGTTTTACTAAAGAATAAGAGGTGCATTTCACGGTTGCTGATCATCGAAGGTTGGTGAAGAAACTTGTCATGGTAGCTTAATTATGCATGTAAAGTGCCTCCCTTAAAGGATCGTTAGGCCTTGACCTTTATAACTGAATCAAGAGTCTTCTTGACAACCCTATTATTATGGTGTGGGACGAATGATCCCCTTGCACTTCCTTTTGATCATAAATGTAAAATAGATTAAATTCTTTTACCTATCATTGTCATGATGTGACCCTTTAATCTTAGTGTATGGATAGGTAAGTTGGTGTGGGTCCCTCATTCTAATACTTAATTTATTAATCTTCTTAGATCCGGATGTATAAGGTACTTGAGTTCCTTATTTATCTATTGTTGTAATTGATTTTCTTTAGCTCCTTAAACGAATATTAATCTACTTATGATTCACTTAAAGGAGTTGACATTTCAATGGGAGTGTTAATTGGATTACCGTTGATTAAATTCCATTTAAATTCTTAAACTATTCCTAAATTAAAGGAGGATATTATTGAGCTATAATTAAGCAGATGTATGTCATAGAACCTTGAAACCTTCGATGAGAATTGCCACCTTAATGAAACGATTGGAAATTTACCTTGAGGATTAGATTATACTTTTATTCATAGCAAGGTTGGACTTATGCTCGCATGTTTTTTTTTATTTGGGCTTGTGTGATTAGTTTACTCCCCGTGCCATGCACCATATAATTGATAATTACTTATGCACCATGAAATAAATGCGATGTATGAATGTTGATGTGATTAGGTTACCTTGCGCCATTAATTAATGTTGAGGTATGCTTGATACAATTATTAGCTTACTTTGCACCATGAAATAAATGTGATGTATGAATGGTTATGTGACTAGGTTACTTTGCGCCATGAACAATAGAATTGATAATTACTTTTGCGCCATGAAATAAATGTGATGTATGAATGGTGATGTGATTAGATTACCTTGCGCCATGATTTAATGTTGATGTATGAATGATACATGGATTAGCTTACTCTTGTGCCATGAAATTAAAGTTGATGGTTACTTTTGCGCCATGATTACTTGATGATTAGGATTGATTGATAGATCTAGTTGATTTTAGATTGATTGGATTAGTGGGATCGAGACACCTCCTTGTTCCTCAAAATAGTCGCCATCCCTGAGACCTTAAATGGTAAAAAAAAACCGGATGAATCCTGGGCTTGAGCATTGCTTATGTGTCTTGGAGGGCCTAACCATGCAGGATAGGTTGGGTGGGTAGCTATTTTAATATTCAGTAACGTGGTGGATCATGATTTGTATTTATCTTCAGTTGCTTATGATGTGTTGAATTGTGTCGCTATTTATGTTCTGTGTTGATCGTGTGTCGCTATCAATATGTGAATGCATTGGATGTGTTGTTATTTAATTGTGATGATCTGTAACTTGTGATGTTATTAATTATGTCATGACGATTTAAATTTCTAATGAAATTTTGTTTTTTAGCTATTGTACTTCGTTTGTTGTCGTAATGACGAGGCCGTTACATATTCTACCTATTGTACTTCATTTTTCATCGTAACAGGGTCGTAACAGTGGGTGACCTCATCTTTTAAGGTGGAAGGAAGATGGAATTACCACAACATCAACTCACTGGAATTTTTTGCAACGAACGTTTGGAGTTTAATGCATCAATGTTAATGCTCATTGAAAAGTATTGAGTTGCTTCCCCACCCTTTGTGACTGATGGAGAATTTAATTATCCTGATGCATAAATGGTAAGATATTATTATTTTATTTGCCATGTTTTGCATATGGGAATGTGAGTCTACGTGGAAAGATTTTGGAGGAATGAATGTGCGTGCCAGGGAGGAAATATATTATAGTATCCTGCTGCAGAAATGGTAAGATATTTTATTTTATTCTCCGGGTAGGTTATGCATGTGGGAATGTGAGTGTGCGTGTCCAGATTTGGGAGGAATGAATCTACGTGCTAGGCTTCGGGAAGTTACAACATCATGTTCAGTACTATCTTTTAGAACCGTTGCAGAGATTTGGACATCTGAATGCATTATATCTATTGGCTTCATAAAAAAAATTCCATTAACTAAAGTTGAACTTTGGAAATGGGTGAAAATCTTTTAGTCAAAGCCTAAACTATGAAGAAAGTCAACGCATAATCATCTCTATATATCATTCCTTTCGTCAGGGATAACAATTGATTTCTAATGGCCTCTAATGGTTGGGATGTTAACTAGCCCAAGCTTCCAAGGGAGCCACCTATTTTAAAAAAGGTTTGGAGGGTACTACTACCGATGTAGCTGGCACTTAAATGGGATTTAGGGGGTTTTGTTACAAATTTGGGTAAATTTGGGTATTTCTTTGGAGGTTTTTCAGTATTAATGGTGGTGCAACTCCTTCCTTAGAAAATATTGGCGGGTCTTGTTTGTAATTTTGTTGGGGTTTTGGGTGGTTTTTTCATTTAGGTAAGGCATATCTATGATCTAGCGAAGGTTATGACTAATCTTTTGATGGATTACCTATACCTTGGAACTTTTTTGGTGGGACCTAGTGGTGTCTCTCCATTGGAGCACCTTTTTTAGTGTGTTCCACTTGATATAGAAATTATCTATATTTATTTGGAATAGACTGGGGTTTTGAATGCACGTCAGATCGAACTTGGTGGTAACACTTTGTATTAAATACTAGCTTTAACTGTATCTTAGGGTGAGTGATTATCTATGGTGTTCAAACCTGAGATGCCCTCAGTGGTAGTCAGGTGGCACTCCCTTTATTGCTCCAGCTACCTCCATGATGGAAGCAGTCGTCAACGCATTCATGAGTACAGTTGACGAGGGAGCTTGGGAATAGGAAGGGTTTTTTAATGAAACTGACATACCATTAATTTCCCAGTTTCCCACATCTATAGTTACAAAGAATACTACAGAGCCTTTTAATTTCTCTAGTGCGGGTAGAGTATTACAAGAGAGACTGGGTACTGTGCGTTTGCGTTATGGTTTTACTCCTTCGAGTTGTGATGTATCAACTGGTGCTAACAAGTTTTTGGATGGTGGATTGACTTACCAGTCTGGTCGTAAGTATACCCCTAAACGATATCCAACTAAGAATCTGTGGCTAGCTAACCGAGCATGTCGGAAAATGGTGTTGGGGGATGAATTAAGTCAGGAGGAAGCAGTGAACCTGGCGTTAACGAATCTGGTTTGTATGTTCTCCTATCATTCGCATTGTATCGCCCCTTTACATACCTGGGTGAAAGTGAACTCGTTTCCTTTGTTAGGGTATACACCAGAATTGTTCTATCTCCCGCAAGGTTGGTTTGGCTTCAGTTTACACTTGTCGGAGGATGTTGAGAAGATACTTGGTAGGATTTGGCCTTTTGATAGTGGGAGATTGATGCTAAAGAGATGGAGGATCTCTTTTGATCTTGTGCAAGATTACTTTCAATTTAGGCACTTGTGGATTTTTCTTCCAGGGCTTCCGTTAAATTTGTGGAATAAGAAAGTGTTAACTTCCATTGGAAACGCACTGGGACGCTTTATAGGTGTTGATGAAATTTCTATGTGTGCGCTGGAACTTAAAATTGCAAGGATATTGGTAGAGGTGGATATACATTTTGGTTTTTTGGAAACGCTGGACATTCAGTGGTGGGATCAGTTCTTCTCTCAGAGACTTGATTACTTGGGAATACCATTTTGATGTACCCTTTTTCGAAAGACGAGACACCTGAGAAACTCTTGTCAGGCTTATGTGGAGGAGGAAGAGTCAGAAAACTATCTTGTGTGGAAAATGAAGAGAAGTGATTCGCTAGAGTTCATATCGACTGCTCGCGAGGTACCTTGTCCTATCTCCTTAGACTCTCCAAATGGCTCGGGTTCAGACTCCCTTACAGGTAAAATAAAATTTCATTGTCCTAATTTTTTTAATTCTCTTAATTCTTGGGAAAATATCACCTTGGATGTGTTGTCATAGCCTGGGGCTGAGTTTGGTTTTAATCCATGTGACCCTGCACCAATCCCATTAAGTGTTACAACATCTTCAAAGAACCTTTTATCCTCTGGGTGGGAATCTGTGCCTTTGGGTGACCCCACCTTGGCAGCAAGGGTTGTCAAGTCTGTCAACGGCTCGTTAAGGGCCAACTCCACTTGGTCAGAACCTAGGGTCTGCCTCCCATCCTCTGATAGTCCTATTTTGGGGGTGGGGGACTCCACTAATAAACCTCAATCCTTTCACGAGAACTCTCGGGTGGTGGAAGGTTTGTGGGGGACTAAGCCTTTTTTACTTTCTGGTTATCGGGAAGATGATCCTAGTGACTATTCTCTTTAGGAGACATTGGAATAATTAATTCCACTTATTCGGGAAGTAGACACCACAGTCCTACTCATGATCCATTAAGGCAAAAGTATTTTATCATTGTCGGGTTCTACATATTTGGTGAACCCTTTCAGAACTCCGAAGTGGGGGAGAAGGTTCTAGCTATGTTGGGTACAAAGGTTTGGGACTTGCGACCTCCCTGATTAAGACAAGAAGTGCCCAAAAGTGGGCTACACTCTCAGTGCACACACCTGTTGAAAACTCTACCACTGCTACAGACTCTGGGGTGCTTAGAGGCATGAAATTTCTTACTCGTTCCAAGTCATGGTCCTTTTATCCCTAAACATTCGATGGGTGGGGGGGGAACCTAAAACAATCCTCCATGCACAGAATTTGTAGGAAAGTAAAACCAGATGTGATCCTTTCACAAGAGACTCTTGTAGATGAGGAGAAGGCTCGACACTTTATGATGAAGTTTGTTCCAAACTGGTACATTTGCATAGTCAATTCTGTGGGAAATTTGGGTGGGCTTCTGGCAGCTTGGGACCCCAATAAATTCCTACTGGTTCCTTCACTTTGCAGTGGGGGCATTATTCTAAAAGGTTTCTCACTTGAAAACAAACAGGAAATATGTTTTTTAAATGTTTATTGGCCCTGTGTTGAGAGAAAGACTTTTTGGGATCGGGTGGCTTTGGGGGGTTTGCTAGATACTAAAAGATTGATTCTTTTAGGAGACTTAAATTTTACTATAGGAGATGATGAAGTATGGGGTGCAACAACACAAATGGATAAACAAGAAGACTATTTCAAAGAAATGATGTTGGATCATCACTTGATAGAATTGGTACCAGACAAGTTGGTACCTACCTGGAGGAATGGTAGAAGTGGTTTGGATAGAATTTAAAAGTGCTTGGACCGAGTACTTGTCTCAAAAATTCTTCTAAGTGTTGTGGGCAGGTTTCAGTCTTGGGTGGACCTTCCTTTTGTTTCAAATCATGCTCCTGTGGTTGCACAATTCGATTTTCAACAGTTCTCGATGGATTATCCTTTTAAACTAAATCCTTCTTGGTAGAATGAGGCAGACTTCGCACCAATTGTTAGTGATATTTGGCGGGATCAAAATTTTTAGCGGAAACAAATGTTCAGATCAGGTTTTTTTGGAAGCTGAAAGTATTAAAGGCTCATATTAAATCATGGGCCAAACATAGAAGGTGTAAACAACGAAAAAGACTTACAATTATTGAGGAGGAAATCAAGGATAATTTAAAATATTTACCAAGGTCTAGGCTGTATCCTTTCAGTGATTGTAGATTAAATTCTTTGGAGACTGAATGTAACTAACTACTACTCATTGATGAAGAACATTGGAGGAAAAAGAGTCGTGCAATCTGTTTAAAATGTGGAGACCGGAATACTAAGTATTTCTTTAGATTCGCTAGTGCGAAGAGGAATCAAAATCATATATGGGAGATCTGGGATGATATGGGACATGAACATAGAGGACAAGAAGCACTAAAGGCGGAGGCAAACAGATACTTCAAAAAATTATTTTAGAAGGATTCCTTTATTTCACCTGTGGATCAATTGGATCTTGTTTGACTGTTTCCACGCTTCATTAATGCTGAGGACTCAAGTCTAATTGATAGACCAGTTACCAAACAGGAAATTTGGGACATTCTAAAACTCTTTTCAATTGAAAAAAGTCCAGGGCCGAACGATTGGATGGTTAAGTTTTATGCATTTTTTTTGATGTTGTGGGGGATCACCTATTGGATTTAGTTGAAGACACAAGGATTAGAGGGAGGATTAAAAGTTCTCTAAATACTAATTTCTTGGTGCTGATTCCAAAGGAGAATAATATGTGGAGCTTTGGGTATTATAGATCTATTGCACTTTGCAATTTATGTTACAAGTTGATATATAAGGTAATTGCAAATAGGATAAAACCTATTTTATCGAGGGAATTTTCGAGTGAACAACTTGGCTTCTTAAAGGGAAGGAAAATTTTGGAGATCATTGGTACGACACAATAATGTATGCATAGTATCAAATCTAGGAAACAAAAAGCATTTATTCTTAAATTGGATTTAAGAAAAGCATATGATTGTGTTAATTGGGATTTCCTTCGTCTGATCTTAGTTCAAACTCGATTCAGTGTTCATTCTATACATTAGATTATGAGTTGCGTGGTTGTCTCCTCATTCGCGGTACTGATCAATGGGGAGGATTCAAATTTCTTCACAAGAGAACGTGGATTGCGACAAGGACTTCCACTCTTGCCACTAATTTTTATTCTTGTTATGGAAAGCATCAGTCTACTATTAAAAAAAGGACAAGCGAAAGGAAAATTAACTGGAGTCAAGGTCTAAAGGATTATCAAAGTTCTTCATCTCATTTTTTTTTATGATGTTCTAATTATGTCTAAGGCATCTTTGGATGAATGGCAGGTGACCAAATCTTTACTGCAATTTTTTTGTTGTGCATCGGACTTAAAAGTTAGCCCACAAAAATTGACTTTTCATTTTAATGGGATTCAAGGAGAAACTTTGGAGATGTTTAGAACTATGTTCTCATTTAATTTTGAGGATCTGTCTATGGTATTTTATTACTTGGGGTACCATTTAAAAGCTGAGAAGGGTTTGTTTGAGGACTGGAGGTGGCTTTTAATAAAATTTGAAAAGAGGATTAAACAGTGGTGCAACCGTTGGTTGACACTTGGTGGTCGGTATACACTTGAGAAATCGATACATGAAACATAATATGTGTATTGGATGGCCCTGGCAGCGGTACTAGTCTCTGTTCTCTCTATGATCTGTAAGCTTATTTTTTATTTTATTTGGTCGGGAGGTGGAAAGACACAGGGAATTCATCTCTATAGCTAGGAGAAGTTAGAAAATTTGAAACATCTCGGTGGATGGGGTCTTTGGAATCTCTTTATTTTTAATCGTTCCCTCACAACAACTTCTTTGTGGGGAGCTTTGTTTAAGGAAGGTATATGGAAAAAAGTGATCAAGGACAAATACCTCCCATTTTATTATGTGGCAACTTGTCTAAGGTCGGCTTCGCCTCTCCAACTAGCTGCTTCGCAGCTCTGGAAAAACTTGTTGAGGTTGTTACCTATCATTACCCGCTGGATTAGTTGGAAACTTGGGAATGGAACCTCCATTATAATTGGGTTGGATAAAATCTTGGGAATTGGTAATGCCTCCATATTATCTCTAGAACTTCGAGGGGATCTAAAGGCGCGCAACATTAGTTATATATATCATGCTTCTGCTCAGGCCTCTATGGGATTCATAACTAATCAGTGGAAATCCAGGGAGGAATTAGAACTTACCAGGAATCTGGTCAATGAATGGTTTTGTTTCTGCAAGGCACTCATTCTTTCTGGGATCCAACTCCAACCCAAAGAAGATTTACTTATATTCTCAGGTGGTGATCACTCTAGGGTCATGACTGTTAGAAACGTATATAATACATTGGCTCAGGAATATTGGCCGACCCAAATTTCAGGATGGCGAAGACAATTTTGGTCTTGGGATCTGGAACTCAAGATCAAACTCTTTATGTGGCTGGCACTGGAGAATAAAATAATTACATGGGAAAACCTGGAAAAAAGAGGCTAGGAAGGTCTGAGTGTTTTTTCTTTGTGCAACAGGGAGGAGGAGACGGTTTTCCATATTTTTGTTAGCTGTACATTCACTCAACAAATTTGGAATTTTCTGTCTACTGAATACAATTTCACCACAATTTGGGGAGGTAGTTCTCTTATACTTTGTTTTGGAAATTGGAATAATATGGAGAAAGCTTTGTGCAATCTACCTGCATTGATGTGCTGGTATATTTGGTTGGCAAGGAACAAGTGAATTTTTGAATCTTCTACAACTTATGTCCAGGGAGTAATTTATCATATTCGAGGATTGATGGAAGCCACAAGTGTTGAAGACCCACTCTCCCATTTTCCTAAAAGGAAAAGAAATCCCCCTGATCTTTACATGCAAAATATTTGTGGGTTCGATGGTGTTGCAAAAAATAATGGCACTCTGAGTGGAGTTGGAGGTATCATAAAAACTGGGGAGAACACTATCTACAAGTGGACCTTCAATTGCGGGATGGGAACGAATACCAGGGCATAACTTCTTGGTGTGTGGGCCTCATTAACTATAGCATACAGACTTGACATTGACCAGCTTCAATTACTTGGGGATTCCAAAATTGTGGTGGATTGGTTAAACCATAAGTGTAATCTTTTTGTTACATCTCTTATGGGATGAATGGAGAAGATTAGGACACTCATTCCACTCTTAAAATATATTAAATTTGACCACATATATAGGGAAGATAATGTGGAAGATGACACTCTCTTGAAGAAATCTATTAGGTTCTGGAAGGGAGGATCCACTACAACAAATGGTAAGATGGCCAGGAGGGTCCCCCACTTACACTTCGCCTATATATCTGATATAGATAATGAATGGGGAAGTTTATTACTTTACTTTTTTTTATTTATCATTGGTATCATTTTGTACATGAATGTAGTTTTTGGACTGTACTATTGCAAATATATTTGCAATTTTGGATTGATACATAGGGATAGAGACTAAATAGTATCTCTGAGTTTATTTCGGAACTATGTAATACATCCTTTCATGATTGTGGCGGTGGTATATACTGTGGTGAAGGCCACTAGTTGGCACTGTACTTGATCACATGTACTCATCTTGAGAGCAACATATATTTAATATATATTGAGAAATTTTCTACTGGAAAAAAAGAATTGATGAACCGGACAATGGTCTGTCAACGATTTCTTGGCCTAGAATTTGTTGTACTTCTGGTCTCCATTCCTTTGCTGAGGATGGAGTAGGTTTAGTTTTAATGCCTTTAGAAATTAATTTATGGCTTCCTTAGTTATTAGCTTATGGCACTCCAGAGTTCACTGGGGTGTGCTTGTCTTTCGCCTAGTTTTTTAGTGTGTTGTCTGAGGAATTTAACATGTGTATGTATAGTCTATTTTCTTGTTTTGGAAAATAAACACAAAAATTGTGTCAATTTGTCTAATATCGTTACTAATTTCTCTCATCCGTCAACATTCTTAGTTGACACTATTGAATCGGATAATATGAGATGAATTAAAGTAATAAGTTAACATTTAATTGGGATAGCCTATCATATACCTTAAACCTACTACCATTTAAATAATATTTTACGAATTTGAAGAAAACCACCATCAGCTAGAAAATAAAACTTCAAATTGAATCCTCAATAAAAATAAATAGTTTAAATATTTAAGAAAAATAAAAAATAAATATTGAATATTGAATATTAAACTTTTGAAAACCTCGATAAGTTTATTAGTAAACTAATATACCGTTAAAAATGCCAAATGTCGCGGCGGGTATAATAATATGGTCAAATTTGTTTGTCATCTTTTGCAATTTTTTTTAAGATGGTTGGCTTCCTGTTCCCACCTACTCGTCCGTCACTTTTGTTTCGATTATATGATGGTTGGCTTCCGTTTACCACCCACTCGTCCACTCACTTTTATAATATTATGCTCAAATTTGTTTGCTTTATAAGATTGTTGGCTTCTGATTTCCACTCACTGTTATAATAATGTCCTCAAATTTGTTTTTGAAATCTTAAAAGATGGTTGGCTTCCATTTACCACCCACTCTTCCACTCACTTTTATAATATTATTCTCAAATTTGTTTTTTTTGCTTTATAAGATGGTTGCCTTCTGATTTCCACTCACTTTTATAATAATGTGCTCAAATTTGTTTTTCCAATTCTAAAAGATGTTTTTGCAATTTTAAAAGATGGTTGGCTTCCGTTTCCCGCCTACTCGTGGACGTTTTTTTAATAAAATGTCCTGATAAATAAATGCAGTTATTTTAATTATCTTTTCATAACTAAAATAATATTTTGTACAATTTGTCCCTGCATGAAATCTAGTATTGAATAGTTGTTGACTGTATATTAATTTTTTTTGTTGATTATAAATTTATACATTTTAGAAAAGTGTCATTTTATGTATGGGATTTTTTTAATTATTTTTTCAAATACTTATAAGTTATATCCAATTATCTATTATTTTATTGGTTTATCAATTTTGAGTCGTTTTTATAATGTTTTTTTAAAATTGGAAAAGTTATTGCAAGCATAGTCATACATGTAGCTTTAATGATACTAAACGTTAGAACACTTCTACCTCATATCCTGCCTTTACGCCATTGGTAGTGGATTCTGATCGCGTGAGTGGATACCACTCCCTTAGCATCATGGAATACGTTTTTAAAGCTTTTTGATGATACCATATCATATTCCAAATGCTCACTAGTGTTGTTTATCCATAAATAAAATGTATTAGAGTTTTTTAATCCTAGAAGTTTGCACTTTATTCATCCATTCAAGGGTATGAATTTGACGTTGTCTACTGTAAAGTAATATTTTTTTGTTTTATATTTATTTTTTCCAAACATTTAAATATTATGTTGATGGAGAGTTCTTAGAATAAAAAAAAGAAACAAATTAAGTTGATTGATATATTATGCTCTTATATGAATAGAGTTACAATTTCCATTCAAATAATAAAAGCATGACAATGCTATATTGAAAAACCATCCTGCAATTGCAATTTTATACTAATTATAGATGAAATTTGGCTATTTCAGTTTGAAAACAAATTTGACGGGTTGCATGGGGGCTTTCTAGCATGGCCAATTTTATACCAATTATCGATGAACATTGGCTATTTCAGTGTGAAAACAAATTTGAGGGGTTGCATGGGGGTTTTCTAGCATGCCCAAAGACCCACTGTGGGCAGATTTTCTGACTCTATTATGTGGGAATCTAAATTTGTAACCCCTAGGCCGCGAACTTGTCTTCCCTCTTAGAGTTCAACCTACAGGCTTCAAGATTGCATCATCATGGATCAAAATGAGAAGAGGGCCTCTACACATTAGACCATCTATTACTTTGTAGGGGGGCACTCCCAAAACAATAAGTGAAGAGAATATCTCCTCTACCTTTATGCCACTTGAAAGTTGCACGTCAACTGCAATCAATAAAGGACGTCAAAAAGTTAGTTTTTTTATTTAACCCTCCCAATACTTGTTGGATCAAATATTAGCTCGCCAATGTGCAATTGAATACATGTCACTCACATACTTGTGCAATTGAATACATGTCACTCACATGCTTGTGCATCCGATCAAGGCACACATAATTCAAGCTCAAAGATCAAATCACTTATTTGATGAACAAAGATTAACTAGAGATGATCTAAAGTACAATCATATGATCAGATGAATTCGAGGAACACTGACTATGTTGGCAGAAAAATGTAAGTTCCAATTTACATGATATGCATGTTGCATTGGGAATCATGAGATGGATATGGGTTTTTTCCAGCACTTGGTACGCCCAAAAACCCAATATGTAGTGGTGTCAAGGAGTCCAAATCATAAATATGGCGCACACACACATAAAAGGTACATGTAAATTTTCAATTTGCCCATCAATTTGATAGTTTTAAAAATTAAATGGACATTTGTATTGACCTTAGATTTTAAAATTGCTATTATTTAACATTAAAAAAGAAAAAAATAATATTCTTTTCCATCCTCGTCTCCATTCACCCTTCCATATCAATGTTTCCATTCCATGTGGCAATCTCTGCCATCCTCGTCTCCCTTTACCTTCTCGGCAGTTTCCTGTCACCTTCTCGACGATCGAACTCGTCTCGTTTCCCACGCTCTCCACCATCGTTTCCTTTCAGCGTACTCTATCTGTTATATCTTTTTCCCTTTTCAACTCTCACATCGAGTCTTCGACGATCTTTCCCATCACCTTCTAGGCAGTGGGACCTGTCATGTTTTTGCCTGTAATGACATTTGGCAACCATTGGCATCATGGTTTCAATATGAATATGACACCCATGCATATCATCGATGTGGCATTTCATGCATCTTATAAATGAGATTGAGAGGGAAATAACTAGCAACAACCACTTTATAAAAGTGGTTTCTATACGTCAATCGACGTCATTAGTTTGGAAAGGTGAAAAATGACATCAATCAGTATATCAACCACTTTTATAAAGTGGTTGTTGCTAGTTGACAGGTGACATGTCTTAGGGACGACCATGAATATATTAAGACAAAATCAATGTATTAATTAAATATTACATTTATATAATAATATATAATAATAAAATATTAATGTATATAAATTAATGCCCTATTAATATGTTAATGTAATATATTACATTAATTTAATATATAATAAAAATTATAAATTAAAGTACTAATGCATTAATGTGACATATTAAACTATTAATACATTAATAATGTATTAAAACGTTAAAGTAATATATTAATACATTGTATAAATAGGATATATATGGAAATCCTAAATGCATTATTAAAGTATTAATGCATCATTAAAATAATACATTAATAAAGTAGTAATATATAAGAAAGTAATAATAATGTAATGTATAAATTAAAGTATTAATTAACATTAATGTATAATGTAAAAAGTATTAATTAATTGGTATATTTATAATGTAACCTATTAATTAATTTATACATTAAAAAACTAATATATTAATAAAATAGTAATACATTGTCCTAAATAACATTTATAATACATTATTAAAGTATTGATACATTACAATAATGCAAAAATTAAATATTAATAAATTATTAAAGTAATACATCAATACATTATATATATCATTCCATTAAAGTAATACATTAATTCATATTAAAGTATTAATACATTTAGTAAAAATAGTCATGGTTAACTATGGTTCACCATGACCATGGTTTCTTATGGTCATGACTATTAATGACATTAATACATTAATGTATACTATAATATATTAATTTAATACATTAATACATTTTTAATAAATACATTACTAAAGTATTAATACATTAATACATTAATACAATTATATATTAATAAAGTAGGAATACATTATTAAAATATTGATACATTATTACATTAATAAAGTGTTAATACACTAATAAAATTATATATTAATAAACTAGGAATACATTATTAAAGTATTAATACATTATTACATAAATGTAAGGTATAAATTAAAGTATTAATTAAAATTAATGTATAATGTAACGTATTAATCAATTGATGTATTACTCATTTAATGTATTAATTAATTAAAACATTTATACAATATTAATTAATATAAATTATTAAATTAATACATCAATACATTATATATATTATTCCATTAAAGTAATACAATAATTCATATTAAAGTATTAATACATTTATTAAAAATGGTCATGGTTAACTATGATTCACTATGGCTCACCATGACCATGGTTTCTTATGATAATGACTATTAATGACATTAATACATTAATGTATACTATAATATATTAATTTAATACATTAATTTATTTTTAATAAATACATTACTAAAATATCAATACATTAAAATATTAATAAAATATTAATACACTAATAAAATTATATATTAATAAAGTAGGAATACATTATTAAAGTATTAATACATTATTACATCAATAAAGTGTTAATACACTAATAAAATTATATATTAATAAAGTATGAATACATTATTAAAGTATTAATACATTATTACATAAATGTAAGATATAAATTAAAGTATTAATGAAGATTAATGTATAATATACCGTATTAATCAATTGATGTATTACTCATTTAATGTATTAATTAATTAAAACATTTATACAATATTAATTAATATGAATTATTAAAGTAATACATCAATACATTATATATATTATTCCATTAAAGTAATACATTAATTCATATTAAAGTATTAATACATTTATTAAAAATGGTCATGGTTAACTATGGTTCACTATGGCTCACCATGACCATGGTTTGTTATCGTCATGACTATTAATGACATTAATACATTAATGTATACTATAATATATTAATTTAATACATTTTTAATAAATACATTACTAAAGTATTAATACATTAAAACATTAATAAAATATTAATACACTAATAAAATTATATATTAATAAAGTAGGAATACATTATTAAAGTATTAATACATTATTACATTAATAAAGTGTTAATACACTAATAAAATTATATATTAATAAAGTAGGAATACATTATTAAAGTATTAATACATTATTACATAAATGTAAGGTATAAATTAAAGTATTAATGAAGATTAATGCATAATGTAACATATTAATCAATTGATGTATTACTCATTTAATGTATTAATTAATTAAAACATTTATACAATATTAATTAACTAAAACATTTATTACAATAATAATTAATACAATAATAAAATAATACATTAATAGAGTAACACTACAAAAAATACATTCTTACATTAATAAATACATTACTAAAGTATTAATACACTAAAACATTAATAAAGTATTAACATAGTGATAAATTTATCTTAATACAATAATACATTATTATAGTAGTAATACATTTACCTTAATGATGTTAGTAATACATTGTTAAAATATTAATACAATAATAAGACATTATTACATTAATATAATGTAAAAATTAAAGTATTGATACATTAATTTATAATGTAACAAGTTAAATTATTACTACATTATTAAATTATTAATATATTAAATGACAATGATCATAGTTGACTATGGTTGACCATGACCATGGTTAACTTTGATAGACCTTGGTTGACTTTGAAGAGGCCAGAAGAATTGAATAAAATCTAGAATATCAAAAGCAATGTTTAGAAGCCAACATAGTAGCACAAAAGGAAGAAGTAGAAAAGAGAGAAAAGATACTGACGAATCATCTCAAGGAAATAAACGATGACCTAAACCAACTTGAGGAAGAGTTTGCTCAAGAAGAGAGAAAACTCAAAGAAGAAATAATTACAATGAAAATCCAACTTGAAGAAGCAAAGAGAACAGAAGATGTCATGAAGTCTCAGATAATGAAGAAAGAATAAGAGGTTGAGAAGCTTGAAAAAGAAGTTGTTACACTAAGAGTCAAAATCGTCAAGCTCAACAAGAACGTTGAAGAGACAGAAACATCCACATCAGTTATAGAAACTAAAGAGAAACACTCTAGGTTGCTAGAACAAAAGAATGAAGAAAATATAAAGAGTTATGCAGAAGTACTCAAAGGAAAGAATCATGGTTAACCAGAATCTAAGAAAACTAATAAAGATATATCTTCAAGAAGACCATCCATGTTCAAGCCACAAAGAAGCTTCAATCATGAAAATGATCATTCAAGGAAAAAATTCAAAAGGACTACACCACAAAAAAGATCATTCACTCCCAGGTATGCAAATTTATTTTATGGTCATTGTTTTTATTGTACTAATTTTGGACATAAGGCTGCATATTGCAGGGATTATAAGAGAAATGTTCAAGAAAGAAGTTCCTATGTAGCCACACGTAACATTGAGTGTTACACATGTCATAACTATGGATGCATAGCCAATGATTGTAGAAGCATGATCGATATTTCCATGAAAGAGAACACTGATATCAGATATAAGAAAGTATGGATAAGAAAACAGGAAGAAAAGGTGAACAAAGACTAGGTACCAAAGATCGCAAGATTGGAAATAAAACGAGACGAAGAAAATTCTAGAGAGAAAAAGAAAGATGTCAGATACATAAATGTTTGAAAATAACTGAAAGAAGGGAAGGACAAGTAAATAAGGAACATGTTCAAGAGATTGTACTTTTAGGAATTGTAGTGAAAGATGAATCCACAAACAGAAAGAAAGAAGTCAAAACTTAGAGAGATAATGAATCTACCAATGAAGATGATGATGAATACACATCAAAGTAGGAATTGTTCTTATCCATCTGACTTAGAGACTCGAGGGTAATATGTATATTAGACAGGGGGAGTCTATGTGATATATGTGAAATACCAAAGAACCATCCTTCGAGCAACTTGCAGAGTTTGAGAAGACAGATTCAGAGCAGTCAATTAGCAGAAGTACAGTTTGATAGATTAATCCAGACTTCATGATAGTATAGTGATAAATGGGTCATCATTATGGACAGTTGCGCAAGTAGAGTCTTGGACAGTATGGACAGAGACGGATTCTTAAGAACACTTAGTAGGTTTGGAAAGATATATGACAAATGGAAGAGAGAATGGATTCATAGATTTTCTTAGAGAGTGGTTCAGAGACAAATACACTTCCTTGATGGATTCCAAATTGACAGATATTTTTTAGACACATGCAGTGCATACAACAATTCACATTCAAAACATATTAATGCTCAGAAACAACAATGACAAAACTCCCTACGAACTATGGAAAGGAAGCGTAGACAACAACCTCTACATCAAGGTAACTCAAGGTAGTATTTTGTTAATTGAAATTTATGTTGATGATATTGTTTTGGAAATGCTAATGACAGGTTAAGCCAGAAATTTGCAAAGGATATGCACAATGAATTTAAAATTTCATTACTTGGAGAACTATCCTTCTTTTTGGGTCTTCAGATATGTCAAAGGAACCAAGGAATTTTTATTTCTCAAACTAAGTATATCAGAGAAATGCTAAAGAGGTTCGGAATGGAAGATTGCAAACCAGTTACCACTCCAATGCAAACTAGTTGCAAATTGAGAAAAGATGATGATTCAAAGTCTACAGACCAGAGGAAATACAGGTCAATGATTAGTAGCTTACTATATGTGACAACATCCAGACCAGATGTAATGAAGGAAGTTGGACAGGTGGCACGATTTCAAGCATCATCAAAGGAATCACATGTATTAATAGTGAAGAGTGTTTTCAGATATCTCAAAGGAACATAAGAGTTTGGATTATGGTATCCAATGGAAATGATCTATCACTTATTGCCTACACAAATGCAGATTGGGCAGGTTGCATTGATGACCGACGAAGCACCAGTGGAGCAACGTTCTACTTGGGTGAGTGTTTAGTATCTTGGATAAGAAAGAAATAATCATCAGTGTCCTTATATACAATCGAGATAGAGTATATTATAGTAGAAGCATGTTGTACACGGGTTCTATGGATGAAACAAACTTTGACAGATATATAGGTTGAGTATATGAGCCCATTCCAATCTATTGTGATAATACAAGCACCATCAATATCTCAAATAACCCAGTGATGCACTCCAAGACGAAGCACATTCCAATCAAGTATCACTTTCTACAGGAACAGGTTGCAAAGAATCACTTCACAGTTGAATATGTGGGCACAAAATAACAAGTGGAAAACATCCTTACAAAACGGCTTCCACGGGAATCCTTTGAGTATCTTCCCCAAAGACAAGGAGTAATTTCTACTCCAAAATGAATGCTTTTGAATGTGTATCTTATATGTCTTATATCTACACAAAGAATCACCATAAATAGGACAATTCAGGTTTGAAGATCAGTTTCAGGAAGAGTTCAGTCAGGGGGAGTATCCCCAAGGACAATTCAGTTAGGGGGAGCAACCCCGAATGGAAAGATACATTTTCCATTGATGACAAAGGGGGAGATATTTATCAGAAGCATGGTTTCAGGGGGAGCGATGGTCACAAGGGAAGAATGAACAATATGACTTTAGAGTGATACCCCTTTTCAAAAGGGGAGATATTATTCATATGAAGGGAGAGAGAGAGTAATCAGAGGCTTATAAACACAAAGAAAAATCAAAGGCATGTAGACAGGAGGAGAAACCCCAAGGAGAGTTCAGTCAAGGGGAGCAGCCCCAAAGGGAGATACCCTTTTCCATTGATGTCAAAGGGGGAGAGATAGAAACATTGATGAGGAGTATAAGCATGAATGTTATCATGACTAAGTCTTGCCATCAATGCCAAAGGGGGATATTGTCAGACAATTGGCTTAGGTTGATGGATAGTTGGTATGTATTTTTGGTTTCCATTGATTTCAACCATTGGAAAGTGATATTGTATATTGATTTCAACTCTTAGTGATTGATGTCAACCCTTGGAGAAAGTCCGATAGCGAATTCCGGTAGCACAAAGGTTTGGGTAATGGACCCAAGGTTGTTTCATGTATAACAGTATGAGTTTTAATATATTTGAAGGTAATACTATTCTATATGGATATTACATGTAATTCCATTTCCGGTGGTATATGGAATGTCACATAACTCCTCACGGTTAGAGAGTTATGGCCATGAGAAGTTGGAGAACCCAAGTTTGTTTGATGGATAATGGTATGAGTTTTGATATATTTGTAAGCAAGACTATTCTATATGGATAATACATGTCATTCCATTTCCAGTTGTATGTGGAACGCCACATAACTCCTCATGGTTAGAGAGTTATGGCCATGTGAAGTTGGAGAACCCTCATGAGTCATCTAGAAGCCCCAAAAGGTCAAAGTAGTCAAAGTGGTTTAAGAGTTTTTAGGAGGTAAATAATAAAGTGAAGTGATGAGTGTACTATAATTCAAATTGAATACAAAATAAATTATTTAAATAATAAAGTTAATGGATAAATTAGAAGTGGGTTAACCCTAAAATAAGGAAAGTGGGCTAAGATGGTTAAAAGGTAACCCCTTGAGGAGGCTACATGAAAGTATAAATAAGAGGCAAGGCTCTCTCATTTTAATTACACTTGAGCATATTGAATATCTACAGGTGACTGAGGTAACCAAAGGGTATCTAAGTCGAATTTCATAGGGAGGATGAAGAAAAGAAGGTTGGAATTCAAGGGAGGGTAAATTCTTTTGATGATGCTTTCTAAGGTATGTTATTTACAGGCCATATCACCATTTTTTGCAATAACATTTTTTATATAATGATTCAGACCATGAAATTGTGATTCCATTGAGGAAACATATCCAAGTATCTGTGGTAAAAATTTCATCTTGTGTTACATTGTATTTTTGGAGTTACACTCCGTGGAAAATAAGGTTTGTGGCTAGTCCTTAAACTAGTCTAAAACAAGTGTTTAGGGTAAAAATGTCATAACTTATTCATAACAGATCCAAATTCAGTAATACCAAATGTGTTAGTTATAGTATAATATGTAGTATTATGTGTACAATTTTCTGATACATACAATAAATATTCTATACGGGGTAGGCTCTACAAGGTCGCTCTCTAGAATAAGCCAGAATTCAACAAGGTATGTTATTTTTTCTATAACTCCTTTTCTGAGAGGTTCCAAGTAGTGACACCTAGAGGAATTGCATAAAACATAGTGAATGAAATTGTGTATTATTTTCATATCTTTATTAATTACATGTACGTAGTTATGATTATTTCAAGTTAGGGTTGCTGACTAATCAAAAACTAGTCATGTGAGACTAAAGTAAAGTTTGATGAAAATGCTAGTCTCTTGTTGTTAAAGTTAAGGAAGGTTTGCAGGTATGTGATCATATACACCAGGTCTATTATAGAGTTACAAATCATATTTGGATGATGAAATTGATGATGGATTTTGGTTGAGGTACATGTTGGGTACATGGTTGAGACAAGTAGTTGATGGGTTGGCACATACATGAGGTGTATAGTTGATGATGTTGGTACATCTTGATGAGTCATAGTTGATGAGTATTTGATACATGTTTGGTACATAATTGGTACATTGTTGGAGGCACTTGTTAGTAGTATTGTTGACACATGGTTTATGGATAATATAGCATACTTGTATTGGCATATTATTAGAAGCACATATTGATATTGGTGGTGATTATGAGTTGTTGTGTTATGCTTGGTTGATGCACATATTTGATATTTGTCTTGGTGAGTAGATCTAATTTGGTTGATAATATTGACGAGACAGGTTGTTGTGATAGGTTGTTTGGACAGGTTGTTGTGACATGTCATTTGTACAGGTTTGGTGCATGGTTAATGCACTTGTTCATGGTACAGGTTGAGGTACAGGTTGGTGCATGGTTGATGCACTTGTTTACGGTACAAGTTGATTAGTGGTTGTTTGGTACAGGTTGGTGCATGGTTGATGCACTTGTTTATGGTACAGGTTGGTGCATGGTTGATGCACTTGTTTATGGTACAGGTTGATTACAGGTTGAGTTACAGGTTGATGCATGGTG
Source organism: Picea engelmannii (assembly GCA_009831015.1). Taxonomy (NCBI): domain Eukaryota; kingdom Viridiplantae; phylum Streptophyta; class Pinopsida; order Pinales; family Pinaceae; genus Picea; species Picea engelmannii. The sequence continues at coordinate 1,331,843 of ML781506.1, forward strand.
GATGCATGGTTTAAGTTATTGGTATAGGTTTTTGGGTGTAGGTTGATTAGTACAGGTTTACAATAGTATATCTCACAATGATAGTGTGACAGTGGTTCCATCATTCTACTTATATCTTAGGGTGGCTGGATGGGGCAAGGACAGGTGGTTGTAGCCACATTTTGATTGTAGCTGGAGAACATAGGGGGTTGTAGCCTCCTTTTGTCTCTAGCCAGAGAATTGGGGAGTTGGATCTTCCCTCGAGTCGTAGCCTGAGAAACTAGGGGGTTGGAGCCTCCTTCCAGTTGCAGCTGGAAAACAAGGAAGTTGGTGCTTCCAATGAATGTAATTCTTAAAGACATATAAGAAAAAACATTCCATGGTTTTCTCCCTCTTTGGTTTTCCACGTAAAACACTGTTGTACTGTGTATGTGTGTGATTGTTCATTTGTTCATTGTTTATTTACTCTACAACTATTGGATGATAATGCTACATTGATATAACACTTTCATTTTATGGTGAAAAAGGATTAAATTTCTCTATTATTGATTCACCCCCCCTCTCAGTAATCCAATAACGACGTTACTGTTACTATCCACATTATGATGACATGGTTATGTTCATCACATTGCGACGTCTGGAAATGTTTGTCACAATTCAACGTTAGGATATGTGCATCACATTGAAACGTGAGGATGCGTTTGTCACATTCCGATGAAAGGGATATGTTCTTCATAATGTAAAATTACGATTTTTGGTAGATTGCAACATTACTATGTTCGACACATTGCGACGTTTCGAAATTCTTGTCACATTGCGACGTCGAGATATGTATGTCACAATCCAATGTTAGGAAATGTTCATCACATTGCGAAAACAAGGAAATGTGCGACATATTGCAACATTTGTTGATGTTCGTGACATTCTGACATTACCGTTACTATCCACATTACGATGACATGGATATGTTCATCACATTGTGACGTCAGTTTACATTAGGAACATTACGACATTACTATTTTCAGCAGTTTGTAACATTACTATGTTCGTCAGAGTGCAACGTTACCATGTTCGTCATTGTGTAACATTACTAAGTTTGACACATTGCAACATTACTATGTTCATCATGTTGTAACGTCTGGTTTTATTTATGAGATTGCAACGTCGAGGAATGTTCATCGCATGACCATGGTTGATTATGGTTGAACATGACCATGGCTAAGTTGATTATGTTTTCTTATGGTTAACCATTCCCATGGATAAACTTTGTTGACCATGTGGATGTGATTATGGTCAGCCATGTTGATTATGTTTAACCATAGTTTACTATGGCACTACTGCATTGCAATGATAATCATTTCTTGTTCATCACATTGTGACATCATGATGCAGGAGCATCGCTCCATGTCAGCCAACCAACTAGCCAGCCACGTCAGCGCGCATGCATCCATATGCTAAAGGGGAGGCGCAGCCTCATTTGAATTTGAATTGAATGTAATTTAATGTGCTTAGGCTGTTGAGCCATGGAAGTCGTGCCTTTGTGCAGGTGTTAGATAGGATCGGGTTTAATGCCAAGATCGGCTGAGATCTAGATCCAGATGCTGGACTAGACGACCATTGATTGTAATTTATTAGGGTAGGTAAATCCTGGAGGGAAGCGCTCGATGAGCCCCTCAGGTAAAAGAGATTTAGAGATCTCATTTTGAGTAGAATGGTTGTATAAGAGTAGAGATAGAGAGCATCTGCATGTAGAGTAGAGTTGAGAAGAGCCAGAGAGAGCTCAGGAACACATTTGTAAAATACAGGCATTTGCCATTGTTAATATAAGGGAAGCAGTTTTTCCTGCATTATTCTGTCTTATATGCATGTCTGTATGTGTTCTTTGTATATGCTATGAATGTATGTGGATGCATTCTGCAGGAGTTCGTTTGATTTCAGGTGAAGGTCTTTGAGGCTTCACACCAGGAGGGTGTGACAGAACGCTGTGGGTTCTGAGAGCCCTGCACAGGGGACACACTTTTGAACACTATGGGGTTTAGACAAAGATGTGCTGAGGCACAAGAGATTGAAGTCAACAGCTCAGGAAGAAGACCTGTGAGGTTACTGAACACCTCAGGAGGCAAGGCTATGTAGCTGAAACACAGTTGTAGACAGAGCTTTGTTGTAAGTTCTGTGGAGCTCTGACCAGTGGGAATTGAGCGTAAGCATGAGGTGCTGGAGGAAGGAACTCCGTTGTGAGTTCAGAAGACAGAATCTCTGAGGAGTTCTGTAGAGCTCTGCCAAGTGGGCATTGAGAGTGTGTACAGGAGTGCACAAAGGAGTGAACTCTGCTGAGAGTTCAGAAGAAACAGAATCACTGAGGATTCTGTGAGAGATCTGCCAGGAGGGAATTGAGAAGGTGCAAAGGGTGCACAGAGGGAACCCAGAACTACTGAACGTTCTATGGAGAATATATTCTGCTAGGAGGGCATTGAGCAAGCGTGCAAATAGGCACAGAAGAGAGGAAATAACTCTTTGAGTTCTGGAGCTGAAAGAGGGGTCCACTGAGGGAAATTTTACTGGGTTGCTGAACACCCAGAAAGACTCAACAATTTAGTTGCTTGAGCAAAGGGTAAGATCAGGAGGAACAATGCCCTTACGCGCATTGGCGAAGCTCAAGGTGAAGGAGTTCGTAGAGAGAGGAAAGAAGAAAAGGTCGAGGCCTTTGAAAGATTGAATTTCTCCCAAGCCTGGAAGAAGGCGCAAGAAGCTCAGGAGGAGCAGCATCAGCCACCAGATCGACAAGAGAACAGATCTGGACTGTTGGTTTAAGCATCCAGGAGGAGCTCAGGAGTAGCCTACAACGGGAGAAGACCGACAGCCATCGAATCTCATATAGAATTCCCGTCAGTCGTTGGATCGGGAAAAGATGCGCAGAGATTAAGCACAGGAGCAGGACTGCAGAAGAAGAAGTGATCTGAGCCATTAGATCTTGTGCAGGATCACCGACAGTCGTCGGATCTGCAGAAGCTGTGAAGGAGTTAAGAGCCATCTTGAAATCGGAGTTCTCGAGGGCAAGGGAATCGAGACTTCGCAAGTTGAAAAATCCTGACGGGATCTGGACCGTCCGTTGGTAGAGGGAGCATGTGGCGGAGATCAAGGCGCCATTGGTGTTTGACGCATTGGGAAATCAGAGTTCCTGAGGACAAGAGGAATGGGACATTGGAAGTCTCGAAATCTCGATGTAATCAGGATCGTCCATCTAGGAGGACGCGTGGCAACCAACAGTGCACCGGGGAAAATCCATGATGGGATTCAACGTGGAGGATAGGTGTCAGACACCTGGGAAGAGTCGGGAATTGAGATATCGAAGATCCTGGGCACAAAGGTTTCGTGCATTGCAAAATCGCGATACGCGATTTCTCGATAAGGCATCAGAGCGTGGGGGCCACACAGGAGTTAGCGAGTGGACAGGTGGTACATCGCCTGTCGGAACCTCGTGAGTAGAAGGGCTGAGAATTTGGTGTTAGAAGTCACGAAGCGCGAGGCCACGAAGTGGCGAAGTAGCGGGAGAATCGAGACTATCCATTTGGAGAGGACACATGGCAGAGATCGAGGGATCTTGTGAACTTGGGTGTTCGCAGGTTGAGAGCCCAAGTATTGGGTACCCCAAGTCACGAAGCGGTGAAGTGGCGAGAGGACAGGAACCGTCCATCTAGAGGGGACGCGTGGCAGAGATCTAGAGATCTCGTGAACTTAGGAGTTCGCAGAGTAAAGGCCCAAGCATTGGGTACTCCAAGTCGCGAAGGCGCGAGGAGAAAGAAGGGGACAACCATTGGATCTGGATCATGGGGGGACCATTTTATCCACACGTGGGATCGCGTATCAGAGTCTCGTGGAAAAAGGCTAGAGGATTTAGGTGTGGGGATCGGGAGATTGCGAGAAGTGAAACCCCGATCAGTGGGGGACAATTGTCAGCAGAGTGGGGCTGAAGGAAGAGCCGTAGTGGGAGACAGCTATTAGCTTGATGGAGAATCGGTATTCCTGTGGATGAAGGATCGAGGAATTCCCTAGAGGAAACCCCGACACAGAATCTGAACCGTCCATTCGGTGGGATGCGTGTCAGAAGCACAGAGGAAGTCGGGAATCGGAGGATCGTGGATCCCAGGGTCGATTGCACTTTGACATCGAAAACCCCGAAACCTTGATGGAAGGTTCACTAAGGTCATATGGTAGCGGTCGCGTGGACCAGGGCCTAGCCAGGAGGGCTAAAGCGCATCGCAAATCGGAAAATCGGGAATCTCGGGGACAAGGAGTCCACACCCTTTGATATCGTGATAGGGAAAACCCCGATGAGAGTTTGACTACGGTCATACGGAGGTTGGTGATATGGTGTGTGGTTGTATGGACCATTGTATAGCCCGGAGGGCTAGCGCACAAAGGGCGCATCAGGTTTTTGAAGTTTGAAACCCCGATGGGAAGGTAAGGCTACGGTCTTATGACTTCTGGTCTTATGGGCCAAGAACCTAGTAGTAGGGCTAGTGCGTGAAAGGGAGCTCATTGGAAATCGGGGATTGGAGAGGCGATAATTTCTCGACAGCGGGAACCGCGAAACCCCAAACCCCGATACAGAGTCAGGGATAACCATGGTCAAGTGCTGAAGGCCGTGGGAGGTAAAGGAAGGACCTATGGATCGGGTATTTGAGCAGAGATTCCACCCGAGGGAATCTAAAGAGCCGCATCGGCTCTAAAGAAAGGGGATTTTGATCGATCCTGTGGACGGGGGCATAGGAGACGTCTCTCGTCATCAAGTGGTATCAGAGCTGATATCTTGTCTATATATTTCAGGCAAGAGGAGAAAAGAGGAGACAGAAGAAGACAGAGTTGCTGAGGACTCTGTAATGATTGTTTGCATGTAGGAAGCAATCAAGGAGACAGTCAACAGGACTGTAGGATGAAGCTGAGCACTCAGGATTGCAGGAGTGACAGCAACAGATCTGTCAGGGAGGCAGATAGATATAACAAGATGGCTACTGAAGGCCATAGGAAGAAGGGAAAGGAAGAAAAACTTGCAGAACTGGATAGAGAATTTGATAAAGACCTCTATGAATTAAAGGCATACATAGATGAGTTCAAACTGCGGATGCGGCAGGATAGGAGGAGGAGACGAATGCGTGAATTGCCCATGGAGAAGGCAAAAGAGAAATGGCCAGTCAAGCAACTGATGGTCATGAGACAACACAGGCTGTTAAAAACATGGTTGAGGTATGCTGAAAACCTCAAGGCCATAGAAGAGAAGATGATTTGTCACTGTTGGATAGAGACTAGAAAATGTCTCGATGATTGGGATGATGAAGAATTTGAAATGAGGTCGTCTGATGATCTCGAAGACTACCATGAAAGCAAAGAAGAGGAAATTCCGGTTTGCCAGGAGGGCAACGAGTTGGGATCAGTTGAGGATCTCAAGCACTGCCAGGAGGGCAAAGAAGAAGAAATTCCAGTTTTCCAGGAGGGAAAAGAAGAAGAAATTCCAGTTTGCCAGGAGGGCAATAAGCTGAGGTCGCTGCGGTATCTCACCGACTGTCAAGAGGACAGTCGAGGAATTTCAATTTTCCAGGAGGGCAATGATGGGAGATCGCTGAGGGATCTCGAAGACTGCCAGGAGGGCAGCAGAAGCATATTAAACTGCCAGGAGGGCAGAGATGAAAATGCGAGGCCATCTGAAGGTCTCATGGGCTCGATGAAGAGTTCAATTCAGCAAGGAGTGCTGATGAAGATGGGATAGGTTGATCTCATGGTCTGCCAGGGAAGTAGCGGAAGCATCCCATATTGCCAAATGGGCAGGGATGAATTGATGAGTCAGATTTAGCTAGAGGAGCTGATAGAGCAGATGAGACTGTCTGAGGGTCTCATGAATTTAGAGATGAATTTGGATCAGAAGGTGCAGTTGATAGAGGTGGGAGATCAGGATGATCTTCTGATGATTGGGGGAATTGGGATATTCCTACCATGTGCCCAGGAGGAGGTAGAAAATTTTGTTGCAGATGATACAACAGCAGCAGGGGAACAATCAACTATGACTGTCAGAAAAGAAGAAAAATGGGAGCAGACTTTGGAATCTTCCCAAGAGGACAAAGAAGAGAGTGAGCATTCTGAGGAATGGCTCAACACATTCAGCATTGAAGCTGAAGAGACTGCAACAGGGGAATTTGCAGCAGAAGCAGAAGAAGAGGATGAAGAGAATGAGTGTTCTGAGGAACAACTCAGTGATTTTAGCCAAGGAGCTGAAAGGCAGGGAGTTGTAGCACTGAAGCTAGCAGCGAAGGAAGCCGAAGAACAGGTAGGTAAATTTATCACTCCATGGGAGATGGAGCTAGAAATGTTGGAGGATTGGCTGAACAATATGGGGCCAACAAAAGAACTGACAGAAGTTGAGCTGCCAGAGAAGGGGATGACTGGACATCAAGTCAGTCAAAGGGAGACTGCAGAGATGAAGTCTGCAGCAGAGTGGCAACTTGAGGCCACAGATGAAGATAAAGAGGAAGGCATGGGAGATCATGATGATCTGCCCAATGGCCAAAATTTTTTGCAGCTGAGGAGACTGCATGAGCAGAACCAACCATGGGAGAAGCTGGATGCAGTGATCGAGGAAATTAGGAGGATGATGGTAGAATCAGCAGAAACTGCCAGCAGGGAGAGGCTGAGAAAAAGAGAAGAAGCAACAACAGCGCAACAGAAGTAGCAGCAGCAACAAATTAGAGCAGATAGAAAGCCCCAAATACTTATTGGGGATCCAGGAGGATTTCCAACAGCTACAGGGGAAGCTCATGAGAAGGAGCTCATGATTTTTGCAGCTGTGGAGTATGATGCAGGAGAATCGCTCCATGTCAGCCAACCAACCAGCCTGCCACGTCAGCGCGCATGCATCCATATGCTAAAGGGGAGGTGCAGCCTCATTTGAATTTGAATTGAATGTAATTTAATGTGCTTAGGCTGTTGAGCCATGGAAGCCATGCCTTTGTGCAGGCATTAGATAGGATCGAGTTTAATGCCAAGATCAACTGAGATCTAGATCCAGATGCTGGACTAGACAACCATTGATTGTAATTTATTAGGGTAGGTAAATCCTGGAGGGAAGCGCTCGATGAGCCCCTCAGGTAAAAGAGATTTAGAGATCTCATTTTGAGTAGAATGGTTGTAGAAGAGTAGAGCTAGAGAGAATCTGCATGTAGAGCAGAGTTGAGAAGAGCCAGAGAGAGCTCAGGAACACATTTGTAAAATATAGGCATTTGCCATTGTTAATATAAGGGAAGCAATTTTTTCTGCATTATTCTGTCTTATATGCATGTTTGTATGTGTTCTTTGTATATGCTATGAATGTATGTGGATGCATTCTGCAGGAGTTCGTTTGATTTCAGGTGAAGGTCTTTGAGGCTTCACACCAGGAGGGTGTGACAGAACGTTGTGGGTTCTGAGAGCCGTGCACAGGGGACGCACTTTTGAACACTGCGGGGTTCAGACAAACATGTGCTGAGGCACAAGAGACTGAAGTCAACATCTCAGGAAGAAGACCTGTGAGGTTACTGAACACCTCAGGAGGCAAGGCTGTGTAGCTGAAACATGGTTGTAGATAGAGCTTTGCTGTAAGTTCTATGGAGCTCTTCCAGGTGGGCATTGAGCGTAAGCACGAGGTGCTGGAGGAAGGAACTCCACTGTGAGTTCAAAAGACAGAATTTCTGAGGAGTTATGTAGAGCTCTGCCAAGTGGGCATTGAGCGTGTGTACATGAGTGCACAAAGGAGGGAACTCTGCTGAGAGTTCAGAAGAAACAGAATCACTGAGGATTCTGTGAGAGCTCTGCCAGGAGGGCATTGAGCAGGTGAAAAGGGTACACAGAGGGAACCCAGAGCTACTGAACGTTCTGTGGAGAAGATACTCCACCAAGAGGTCGTCGAGCAAGCATGAATATAAGCACAGAAGAGAGGAAAGAACTCTTTGAGTTCTGGAGCTGAAAGAGGGGTCCACTTAGGGAAATTTTACTGGGTTGCCGAACACCCAGAAAGACTCAGCAATTTAGTTGCTTGAGCAAAGGGTAAGCTCAGGAGGAACAACGCCCTTACGCGCATTGGCGAAGCTCAAGGTGAAGGAGTTCACAGAGAGAGGAAAGAAGAAAAGGTCGAGGCCTTTGAAAGATTGAATTTCTCCCAAGGTTGGAAGAAGGCGCAAGAAGATTAGGAGGAGCAGCGTCAACTGTCAGATCGACAGGAGAATAGATCTGGACCATTGGTTTAAGCGTCCAGGAGGAGCTCATGAGGATCCTACAGCGGGAGAAGACCGACAACCATCAGATCTCATATAGAAATCGCGTCAGCCGTTGGATCAGGAAAATATGCGCAGAGATTAAGCACAGGAGCAGGAGTGTAGAAGAAGAAGTGATCTGAGCCGTTAGATCTAGTGTAGGATCACCGACAATCGTCGTATCTGCAGAAGCTGCAAGGGAGTTAAGAGACATCGGGAAATCGAAGTTCTCAAGGGCAAGGGAATCGAGACTTCGCAAGTTGCAAAATCTCGACGGGATCTGGACCGTCCATTGGTAGAGGGAGCACGTGGCGGAGATCAAGGCGCCATCGGTGTTTGACGCATCAGGAAATCAGAGTTCCTGAGGACAAGAGGAACGAGACATTGGAAGTCTCGAAATCCTGATGTAATCGGGATCGTCCATCTAGGAGAACGCGTGGCAACCATCAGCGCACCGGGGAAAAGCCGTGACGGGAGTTAGTGTGGATGACAGGTGTCAGACACCTGGGAAGAGTTGGGAATTGGGATATCGAAGATCCAGGGCACAAAGGTTTCATGCATTACAGAATCCCGATACGCGATTTCCCGATAAGGCATCGGAGCATGGGGGCCACACAGGAGTTGGCGAGCGGACAGGTGGCACATCGCCTGTCGGAACCTCATGAGTAGAAGGGCTAAGAATTTGGTGTTAGAAGTCGCGAAGCGCGAGGCCACGAAGCGGCGAAGTAGCGGGAGAATCGAGACCGTCCATCTGGAGAGGACGCGTGGCAGAGATCGAGGGATCTCGCGAACTCGGGGGTTCGCAGGTTGAGAGCCCAAGTATTGGGTACGCCAAGTCATGAAGCGGCGAAGTGGCGAGAGGATAGGAACCGTCCATCTGGAGGGGATGCGTTGTAGAGATCTAGAGATCTCGCGAACTCGGGAGGTCGCAGAGTAGAGGCCCAAGCATTGGGTACTCCAAGTTGCGAAGGCGCGAGGAGCGAGAAGGGGACAGCCGTTGGATCTGGTTCATGGGAGGATCATTGGATCCGCACGTGGGATCACGTATCGGAGTCTCGTGGAAAGAGGCTCGAGGATTTGGGCGTGGGGATCGCGAGATTGCGAGAAGTGAAACCCCGATCAGTGGGGGACAACTGTCACCAGAGCGGGGCTGAAGGAAGATCGGTAGTGGGAGACAGCTGTCATCTTGATGGAGAATCGGTATTCCCGTGGACGAAGGATCGGGGAATTCCCTAGAGGAAACCTCGACGCGTAATCTGAACCATCCATTCGGTGGGACGCGTGTGAGAAGCACGGAGGAATTCGGGAATCGGAGGATCGCGGATCCCGGGGTCGATTTCACTTTGGCATCAAAAACCTCGAAACCCCGACGGAAGGTTGACTGAGGTCATATGGTAGCGGTCGCGCGGACCAGGGCCTAGCTAGGAGGGCTGAAGCGCATCGCAAATCGGGAAATCGGGAATCCCGAGGACAAGGAGTCCACACCCTTTGATATCGCAATAGGGAAAACCCCGATGAGAGTTTGACTACGGTCATACGGAGGTTGGTCATATGGTGTGTGGTTGTATGGACCATTGTATAGCCCGGAGGGCTAGCGCACAAAGGGCGCATCGGGTTTTTGAAGTTTGAAACCTCAATGGGAAGGTAAGGCTGCGGTCTTATGACTTCTGGTCTTATGGGCCAAGAACCTAGTAGCAGGGCTAGTGTGTGAAAGGGAGCTCATCGACAATCGGGGATTGGAGAGGCGAGAAGTTCTCGACAGCAGGAACTGCGAAACCCCGAACCCCGATACAGATTTGGGGATAACCATGGTCAAGTGCTAAAGGCCGTGGGAGGTAAAGGAAGGACCTGTGGATCGGGTATTTGAGCAGAGATTCCACCCGAGGGAATCTAAAGAGCCTCTTCGGCTCTAAAGAAAGGGGATTTTGATCGATCCCGTGGATGGGGGCGTAGGAGACGTCTCTCGTCATCACATCAGTTTTTGTTTGTCACATTGTGACATCAGGTTTTGTTCGTTACATGAAATTGTAAGGTTATGGTAATCAAATTACGATGAAGGTTTTTTGTTTGTCACATTATGGTGTTGGAATAGGTTTGTCACAGTCCAACAATGGGTTATGTTCGTCACATTGTGATGTTGGGAAATGTTCATCTCATTGAAATGTTGGTCTATGTTTGTCACATTGCCACATTCGTTTGTGTAAAACACATTGTGACAATGGGTTGTGTTAGTCCCATTGTAACATTTGGAAATATCTATTACAATATGGCGTTAGGATATGTGTGCCACATTGGAATGCGAGGATATTTTTTCCACATAGAAATGAGAGGGTTGTGTTCCTCACATTGCGACGTATGTTTATGTTCATCACATTGTGAAGAAAATGCTATGTTCGTCACATTACAACATTACTATTTTTCGTAGATTGCAACATTAGTATGTTCGATAGATTGCGATGTTTGGAAATTTTTGACACATTGCAACCTTGGGATATATGCGTTACAATGCAATGTGAGGCAATGTTTGTCACATTGTGATGACATGTCGATGCAGGACATCTTGCAACGTCTGGAAATCAGTGTCACAATATGACGTCAGGATATGTGCATCACATTGTAATATACTAGATATAAAAAGTATGCATAACATAAATAAAATGTTAGAAATGGAAGAATAACATCAATATAACCAGAACAATCACTACAATAGCACTGAAATGATATAAGAACAACAACAGAAATAACACTTTGATTCTGAAAGCAATGTTCACAGGCCTTTTCGAGGGGGAAACCTCTAGTTGAGAAACGCTCTATTACAATATTATCCAAGCTAGGGTTCTCATACCCTTGAATCCTATTTATACTAAATATGTCTATTAAAAGAATCCTCTAGAGGAAGGTCCTTAGAGAAGTGGAAGCTTCTATTAGGTCTTATTACATCCGCGTTATTCTATTTTATTGAAAGGCCTTATTAATATTGACCTTTATTACATCCGAATATATTGTTCTACCGATGTGCAGGTTAGGACCCTAACATGTCCGCCTCCTTAAAAACAACCTTGTCCTCAAGGCTTGAGATGAGGAAATTGTTGCAGAATGGTAGCTGGTTCCCAAGTGGCATAAGCTGGAGTTGTATCTTTCCACTGGACTAACACTTCTTTGATGGTTCTTTGATGTAGGTGACGCTCACTCTGGTCCAAAATGGTTTTTGGCTATAGCCAAATGGATCCTTCTTCAACTAACTTGGGAAGGTTGGTTTGAATTTGACATTTAGCTCCAATCACCTTGTTTAAGCATGAAACATGAAAAACAGAATGTAGCTTCGAATGGTTGGGAAAAGCTAATTGATAGGCTACTTGTCCCACACGTTTGAGAACGGTATAAGGACTATAAAATTTGGGCACTACTTCTGACAATGCTCGGCCTTGAGGGAAGTTTGCTTGTAAGGTTTGAGTCGAAGAAACACCTGATCCCCTTATGCCAATTCACGTTCAGAGAGACCTTGATCTACTTGTTGCTTCATGCGATTCTGTGCCATGACCAAATTATCTTTGAGGGTACGGAGAATAGCATCTCGAGCTGTAAGTGTTTGGTCAACCGCCTGGACCTTCGAGGCACCTGGTAAGTATGAGATAATTGAAGGTGGCTTCTATCCATATACCTCTTCAAAAGGAGTCATGCGTGTAGTTGTATGGTATGAAGTGTTGTACCACCATTCAGCTGGGGGTAACCATTGAGCCCACTGATTTTTCTTTTCTGAGGTAAAACACCTCAAATATGTTTCCAAACACTTGTTGACAACTTTCGTTTGGCCATCAGTCTGGGGATGATAAGATGTGCTAAGATGCAATTTGGTGCCTTGTATCTTGAATAGTTCTTTCCAAAAATTGCTTGTGAAAGTTGGGTCGCGATTAGAAACAATAGAGTGTGGCATGCCATGAAGCTTGAAGACCCGATCCATGAAAAATTGAGCAATCATGGATGTTGTAAACGGGTGTTGAAGGGCATAGAAATGGGCATACTTGGAAAAGTGATCAACAACCACCATGATGACTGATTTATTTCTTGATTTGGGTAAGCCGGTAATAAAATCCATAGACATATCCTTCCAAATAACAGGTGGAATCCGGAACGGTTGTAGTGTTCCCGGAGATTTGACTATTTCTCCCTTGTTGTGTTGACACACATCACATTCAGCGACAAAATTACGAATGTCCTATTTCATACCATCCTAGAAAAAGGAACGTTTGACCCTGTCATAGGTTTTGGTGAACCCAGAGTGCCCTACTGTGGGTGTAGCATGAAGCTCAGAAAGTACCATGGATTTAAGCTTTGATTGTTTACTTAAATACAAATGGCCTTTGTATCAAAGTTCATCATGGAGCCAACAGTACCTTGGGGAAGTTGGAGCATTGGACTGTAATTGTTGGATCAGATGTGAACTTTTGGGATCTTGTAGCCATTCCTGGCGAACGGCTTGGAGCCAATTTGGTACAATGAATGAAAGAGAGAAAAGGGATCCTTCATCTTCATATTTTTGGGAAAGTGCATCCGCAACCACATTGTCTTTTCCTTTCTTGTAAATGATCTCATAATCATATCCAAAGAGCTTAGTCACCCATTTTTGTTGTTCTGGGGAGGAAATGCGTTGTTCCAGAAAATACTTGAGGCTTTGATGGTCTGTCTTAATTTGGAAACATTTCCCCAATAGATAAGGGAGCCATAGATCAACGACATGCAGAATTACCAACATTTCCTTTTCATAGATTGATTTGCCCATATTTCTTTTAGATAGTTGCTTGCTGGTAAAGGAAAAATATCAATCCTCTTGCATAAGGACAACACCAATTCCTTTCCCTGAGGCATCACATTCCAACACAAAGGTCTTTGTGAAATCGGGAAGGGCGAGGACTGGAGTGGTGCACATGGCCATCTTCAAGGTTTGAAAATCTTAAGCAACGGTTAGAGTCCAATTGAAAGAGTTCTTTTTTAGGAGAGCAGTGAGAGGTGCTGCAATATTCCCATAATTCTTAACAAACTTGCGATAATACCCTATTAAGCTAAGAAATCCATGCAATATCTTAAGAGTCTTTGGATGAGGCCAGTCTTGCATAGCTTCAATCTTTTTAGGATCCACCCTAACTCCATCCTTGCCAACCAGATGACCCAAGTATTCTACTTCTGAGGTGCCAAAAGAACATTTAGACTGTTTCAGGAAAAGTTGGTGCTGAGAGAGTAGATGGAGAACTCAATCCACATGAGTAAGATGGTTTGTCCAATTTTTTCTATAGATGAGGATATCATAAAAAAAAACTAAGACAAAATGGCGGAGAAAAGGACGGAAGACATGATTCATGAGGTTTTGGAAGGTGGAGGGGGAATTACACAAGCCAAAGGGCATGAACAAAAACTCATAGTGGCCCTCATGAGTTCTAAAGGCAGTCTTGGGAATGCTTGCCTATTTCATATGTATTTGGTGGTAGCCCGAATGAAGATCAAGTTTAGTGAAGAATTGGGTGCCACTCAATTAATCCAGGAGGTCATCAATGACAGGAATGGGGAATTTGTCTTTGATGGTAAGTTTGTTGAGGGAATGGAAGTCAGGACACATTCGCCAAGAACCTTCTTTCTTCAGGACCATGACCATAGGAGAAGAGTAGGGGATTGTACTAGGGTGGATAACGCCTACATTAAGGAGTTCCTGGACCATTTTCTCAATTTTATTTTTTTGGGAAAAGGGGTGACGATACAGACGGATATTGGGAGGAAGGCTTCCGGGTACAAGGGGAATGGAATGATCATGAACACCATGGGAAGGAGGGAGTCCTTGGGAAGTGGAAAATACAAATTGATGTTTAGAAAGGATGTCTTGGAGGTCTTGCGGGACTGAGGGTGTCTCTGTTGCTTGTATGGCATGGAGTTGGGAGATAACACAAGAATGACCTTTTTTGAGTAGCGTTTCCACGCGATGGGAACTAATTATCTTAGTGAAACGACAGTGATGCCCTGGAACTTATATTGGTGTCCCTCCTGGTCGAATTGCATGGTTAAGTATTTAAAATCCATGAGAATGGGACCCAAAGTCCTTATCCAATCTGCACCCAGCACAATGTCACAACCTCCCATGTCGATAGCAAACATATGGGATTTCAGGTGGTATTCACCAATTTGGAGACACACATTTTAACAACGCCCTCCACATTTCATGGAACCACCATTGGAAATCATGATTTGGAAATTATTGACAGCATGGATGTAGCAATGAGTTTCTTGGGAAATGCGATGATGAACAAAATTATGGGTGCTCCCACTATCAACCAGAATGATGACCTTCTGATGATTGATGTAACCGATTAGCTTGAGAGTTTGGGGAGTGGAGAAGCCAATGAGAGAATTGAGGGAAATGACCGGTTCTACCTCGGGAGGGTTTGAGGGAGGGGTTATGCAGTGGATTTAGGTGACTCAGACATAAGGGGACTTTCTACATCCTCTTCTGAAATATCCTCAGAGATGGCCATAAAAATATTTTGTTCTTTACACTTGTGGCCCAAGAAATATTTGTCATCATAGTTATAACAAAGGCCTTTGAGTTGGCATTCAACCATTTCATCCCTGGTCAATTTTTGGATCTTTAGTGGAGCAGAGGGAGTAGTGGGATTTATTGGTTTAAGGCGAGGGATAAAGGAGGGTTTTTGGTTTTGAGAAGATACAACCTGTTGTGCTTATTTATCTCTTTTAGTAGCCTCCACCCAACTTTGAGGCCGAGCCATGAGGACATGGGCCTGAATCTCATCCTTGAGGCCACTGATAAAACACTCTTAGAAAAAGGCATGAGTCATGCCCTCTATTTTAAAAGCTAGGTGCTCAAAGGAAGCTATAAAGTCTTCCACTATTCCTAATTTTTTCAACTTTGTCAAACGGCCCAAATGGTCAGTGTCAGTGTCAAAGCATTCATAAATCTCTGCCACAAAGTGTGTCCAAGCAATATAGCCTTGACGAGAAGTTTTTCTCCATTGCCACCATTGCCAACGTTCTTGATCTAGATGGAGAACACCATATCGGAGTTTGGCCACGTCATCTGTAATGACGTATAAAGAGAAATAATTTTCCATTTGGGTTACCCAACCAGTGGGGTCCGAGCCATCAAATTTGGTCAGATCCACCCACCGAAGGCGTAGGTCACGTTGAAAGTGACGGTTCTAAAAGTTATGGGAATGAGAGGAATTGTCACCTTTAGTTTGTGGGGGTGAGGAAGAGGAAGGGTTATATGTAGGGATATGTAATTTGGTGCAGAGAGCCGAAAATACAGATTCAAGATGGGTAGTGAGGTCTTGTTTGATTTCCTCCATTGAGGACTGCATGGCTGTATTGATGGCGACAACACTGGCAATGAGTTGTTTCACTTCTTGTTGGGTCTCGATGAGACCAGATTGCAAGGTGTTGAGGTGAGCTTCCAAGTCTTGGCTACGAGTATGGGCCATGAGGATGGGGGAACTCAAAAGGGGTGGGCGGGGTAAAAAATGTTGCCGAAAAATGATATGGATAAAAGCGATAAGGGCGAAGAGATGAATCCAATGGAATAGGTCTCAAATAATGGTGAAAAAATTTCTAGACTTTTTTTTACACCTACGGAGTTATACTCCGGTATGAAGAATATTGCAGTGATGAAATGCCCAAATGCGTAACCATAAAGAAATGTGTAGTGATTTGGAAACCCCAACACAGTTGTGAAACAATAGATCTTCTCTGTTTTAATTTGTTTATGTTTCTGTCCCCAAGGGTTAGGTATTCAAGGGTTCTACAGACAAGGGTTTGCCCTATGCTATAGCCCTCTAATATACATGTGGGGTCCAACAGTAGTACTCGGCCCAATATCTCAGGGCACTAACTAAGGAGGATAGACCATACCCTTAGCCATACTACTCGACTACCTAGGTACTAGAGAGTATCGTCCCGAGTGTTGTTCTCTGTTACACTATAGAAGTTAGGCGGTCGATCGATTTATCTAAAGAGGGCTTAAGGTAATCTAGGTTGATCCATACACAGGTGTTATCTGATGTGCTACCACTTGAAGGGGTACCAACAGGGGTTACAAGGGTGGCCAACAGATGTGTGCTTAAGTACCACTTGTATTTCCTGCATGTATGAATCCCTCAACTACGGGTTTATGCACGTAACAATAGATCTCTTGGGTTTAAAGACGTCGGAATACGTCTCTACCCTGAAAAAAATTTAACCCACACTTTTTGCCGAGGAAAGTGCTCTGATACCACTTGTAATATAACAGATATAAAAAGTAAGCAGAACATAAATAAAATGATATAAATGGTAGAATAACATCAGTATAACCAGAAAAATCACCACAATAGCACTGGAATGATATAAGAACAACAACAGAAATAACACTTTGATTCTGAAAGCAATGTTCACAGGCCTCTTTGATGGGGCAACCTCCAGTTGAGCAGTGCTCTATTACAATATTATCCAAGATAGGGTTCTCATACACTTGACTCCTATTTATACTAAATATGTCTATTAAAAGAAGCATATAGAGGAATATCCTTCTAGAAGTGGAAGCTTCTATTAGGTCTTCTTACATCCACCTTATTCTATTTTATTGAAAGGCCTTATTAATATTGACCTTTATTACATCCGAATATATTTTTCTACCTATGTGCGGGTTAGGACTCTAACACACATAGAAATGTGAGGATATGTTCATCACATTGCGATGAAAAATCTATGCTCATCACATTGTCATGTTTCTATTTTTCGTAGATTGCAACGTTACTATGTTCGACACATTGTGATGTTTGGAAATGTTTGTCACATTGTGATGTCAAGATATTTGTATTACATTGTAACGTGAGGACATGTCCATCACATTGAAAAGACAGGGAGATGTGTGACACATTGTGACCTATGATGATGTTCGTCACATTGCGACATTATTATCCACATTATGATGACATGGCTATGTTAATCACATTGTGACATCTAGAAATGTTTGTCACAATTCAACGCTAGGATATGTGCATCACATTGAAACATGAGGATGTGTTTGTCACATTGCGATGAAAGGGATATGTTCATCACATTGCGATGTTCATTTATGTTCGCCACATTTCAACGTCGGGACTATGTTCGTCAGATTCTGACATTACGATGTTTAGTATATTGCAACACTACTATGTTAGACACATTGCAACGTTTGGAAATGTTTGTCACATTGTGACGTTGGGATATGTACGTTACATTGCAACATGAGGAAATGTTCGTCACATTGTGACAATAGGGAAATGTGTGACATATTGCAACATCTGATGATGTTCGTGACATAGCAACATTACTATTATTATCCACATTACGATGACATGGCTATGTTCATCACATTGTGACATCATTTTATGTTCGTAACATTGCGACATTAGTATTTTCAGCAGTTTGTTACACTAATATGGACGCCAAAGTGCAACGTTATTGTGTTTTTCATTGTGCAAGGTTACTAAGTTTGACACATTGCAACATTACTATGTTCATCATGTTGTAACGTATGGTTTTATTCGTGATATTGCAACATCGGGGAATGTTCATCGCATGAGAAGGTTGGTTTGTGTTCCATATGTTACGAGGATTAATTTCTGGAAATATATATATATATATATATATATATATATATATATATATATATATATATATATATATATATAACTAAGTGTTTCCTTTGTGAAAAATATAGGAACTTTGAACTAATGTGATATATTACATAGAAGGAAATTTATATTATACAAAAGGAAATTTAGAATCATACTTTTTCTAAGGACATTGATAACATATGATATTGAATTGTTAAATCTATTCCTTACAAATAAGAATATATAAAATTAGAATATGCATTTTGTTATGAACATAAAATATAATAATAAATATAAATACATTATAATAGTTAATGAGTAATTAATGAATAGACACCTTCCCAATGAAAGGTCACGTCTCTTCATGGAAAGGCACCCCTGCGTGGGTATATAAGGCCATCATTCTTATTGTATCTCATCATCTCATATTCATATAAATTATTATTTAAAATATTGTCCTTTATGGATTATAACATGTTGTTGTATCTACATTTGGTATTTACCTGGTGAACCGACTTGGTTCACCACAGTGGTATCAGAGCTTTGTCTCAATCCAAATTTTGGCCGCAAAATAGAGTTTCTCTAAAATTAGGTATTTAAACTCATATTGGCCATTGTCCATTTATAAATCAAATATTCTATACATTTCAGGGAAAGTAAAAAAGTCATTCTACACAAAATCAAAAAAAAAAAAGGAGAGGAGAAAAACAAAAGAAAAGAAAAAAAGAAAAGTTTTTTTTAAGGTGCATGTGAAGAAGTATAAGTGCACACCAATAAATCTGAAGGAAATATTCCATATTTGGCGTTAGATAAGTTAATTGTCATTTAAAAAGTGAGAAAAAGTAATTTAAAAGAAAAAGATTCAAAGAAGAGGAAAAGTGAATATTTTATTTTATCTTTGGAGATTTACCATCCCATGGTTTTGGAAAACCATTGGCCCATGTGTTATTCCATACCATACATAAGATATGTATTTGTGTGTGTATTTACCTCTAAAATAAGTATTTCACAAAACTTAGGGTCACGTTTGTTGAGCCCTAACCACCATTAACAAATAGTCAAGAGTATAAAAGAGATTTATAAGGTACTTTTTATAAAGTATAAAAAGGATTATAAAAATTGAAGTGAAAAGATATATAAGAAGGAATGAGTATAACTAAAAGAGTTCTTTTGGAAAATGTGAAGGTAATATTAAATTATTTTTCATTAATTACCAAGGAAAAGAAGAAGAAGAGATTAAGTGAATATAAAATTACTTTTGGTAAACTATAAAGAGAATATTCAAATTTTTTAAACTCTCTCTCTATATATAAAGAAGAATTATCAAGGATTATTTTCTTAAAAGAGTATAAATGAATATTAGAGGAATGTATCTATTAAGTCAAGAATATCAAGTCTTATTATTATTAAAGGGATATTATAAATTATAAGGTCAATTCAAATTAAAAAAATGGATTTTAAAGAAGGAATATTTTTTGGTAAAAATCATCTAAGTAGATGCATTGGATTATTAACATTTAGAGGAAATATTCAAGAAAGAGAAGTTAGCATCCTCATTTTCCTAGATAAGAATAAATATCACATAAGTATGGATTTGGCGAATTAATTAATAATTCCAAAGACAAATGTAATCGAAATAAAAGACTTTTTTTCTTGCAATAAATATGACATCAAGGATTTATCGTTGACACTCAAAGATTATAAAATCATATCAAATTTCGAGGTTACAACTATATATGAAAAATAGGTTGATATAATCCTCAACTCGACTTGGTTAGAGACCTTGGGTAGCTTAATATTAAAACTTGAGAAAAAGTTTTTAATGTTTTCCTACAAGAAGAAAAAAATAAAATTACATGACGTCTTAGTGAAGTAAAATTCAATATCTACGTCAAAATATCTTGACCAGATATCCAAAATAATACTTTCGGATAAACAACAGTCAATACTTGAGATCCATAAGGAGTGTGACAAAATATTCATAGACAAAGATGCAAAAATTTGTCACCTAAAAATCCATAATCAAAGCTTACTCACCCAGATTAAGAAGATAAAGAGTGATAAGAAGACGATAGAGGATAAGTTAGGACAACTTATCAATAAGGAATCATTGGTAGATAAAGAGACAATGAATGAACTTATTTAACTACATAAGTCTTCAAATGGAAAAAACTTGATGGTGGATAAAACAGTTAATACAAACCCAATCAACCTTATAGCTCAAAAGGTTTTAGTTGATGTAAATAGGTCTTCACATGTCGAAGTAAAACAAGCTAGGGCTATGAAGAAGACTCAATTCCAAGTGTTAATCAATAAGAAGCTACAAGTACACGAAATAAAGATCAGGTTCCAATGATGCCTTGTAGACATCCTATTCACAAAAATTGATACTTCAAGCAATCAATGTATCCACAGAAAAAAATGACAAATATGTAAGAAATTATTACCTCCATCACAAATGATGCTAAAGGTAGAAGTCATCGTGGGAGTCAAAATACATCAAATTGTCTACAAGAACTCCATAAAAGCCCCATTGTGTAGAAGATCGATTTAAGGTGGGCCGACTCCCTTACAATTCGACATTTCTATGCAGTGCTTAGAATATCCTATCATTTCAAGTCCTCAACGATCACTAATTCATGAATAAATAATAAGGAGACGATACTACCAGACGGAGGAAGACATAAGTCTTCCATAAGTATGCTTTGAGGACAGATCATTTTTAAGGGGAAGGCAATGTTTTTTTTTTTTTATATAAGTAAAAAAGAGGATCCTGTTATATTAAAGTTGCAGGTTTACATAATCGTTTGTAGCGCCAGCTGTCCCGCCTAAAAAGGAAACCAAGACATCTGGTCGTTCCATGCCACTTGTTTTCAAACCAAAATAACTAGGCTGCCATCCGCCCTGCCCGAAGGAAACCAGAATGCATGGCCGCCATTAGTTTAAGTCTATTCCCTAATTTACTACTGGTAGCATAACTATAGTCTAACTGAGCTAAAGCTCTGGTTTGAAACAAAAGAGAATTTCTAACTATGATCATTGATAAATCCTTTTACCCGGTGTGCTCGTCATCTTTGTCGTTCTTTCCCATTCCGACTGGAATCGCGTAGGCCTGAGCGCACGTAGTGCATTGTCGTCTTGGAGATGTGCTGGAGTAAGTTGTGTATATCATGTCAAGGCATTGACTGATTCAGATGTCTCTATGGATTTAGTCTTCCACCATGCTACATGTTTCAAAAATTAGTTTTAGATGCTTTGGGTGGAGGAGTGGAGGATGGTCCTATGCATCAATATTCTCCTTGTCTTCATTTGTGCTGCCACCTTGCTGTCCTTGCAGCCTGTCCTACTGTGTCGCTTCCCCTGGAAGTTCGCTGCTTGTTGAATTTTCCTTTTCATCGGTGTTTCTCGGTAATTCTTCCTCAACATAGCAGGTTGTGTATACCCCTGTTAGGTCATCTTCCTTGTGACTGTGTGTCATTCCAGGAGCCTGAGGCTTGGCCTCATTCATGAAATAGGTGTGGACATCCCAATTATCTGGTACAGTGAAGAGGAGATGTTCTGAAGGAACTTGGATGGGTTTGTCCAGAACAGTCTCCTCCACATATGCCATGGGAGGCGTTCTGGTTCTCCCAGGCTTCCTGGTTCTCCGAGTGCATGCCAAGGCCAACACTTTTTCGAACTTCTTCTGTCGCTTCCTTCGAGAGTCAGATGCATACCACGCCGCACCTCTGTGAGGCCAGCCTCTTGCTCTTGACATGTGGAGAAGCAGAGCTATAACCGAAATGCCGACTGGATGCATGTCCCTGCATCACATATCCCTCAGAGCGACTGATAAGGATGAAGGTGACCGTGACAGCCTTGGCCATTAAGGCTATGTTCTTAGTGCGTTGATCTGTCATCCTCTTCACTCGCGTGAGAGGCTTCATCTGCTGGTGTAGGATCGCTCTCATATTAATGGTGAGGAGATGGGAGCCAGTGGCCATTAATTATGTCTCTACCCAGCTCGTTCCTGCATGTCCTTTCTCCTCGACGTGGCACCCCATCGGGGGGTTGGAGATCCTTGTTGGCCATAGCATGACACTGATCTAATATGTCTGAGCTTCCAGTGGTGTGTGCTTCTCAGTATATGTGCTCTGTCTCCTTTGCTACCCCTTCATTTGCCAAAAAGTTCGCTACCCTGTTTGCTTCTCTTTTCACATGTGAGGGTATGATGTTGAGGTTAGTTATAAGGAGGCTTCTGAATTCCTCTAGCAGCCTTGAGAGTCACCAGCTGGGTGATATTTTCAGTGGGTTTTCCCCATGGCGGATCTTGGTGATTGGCTGGATGACAATTTGTGAGTCCCCCTCTAGGATGAGCTTGTGACGATGTCTATCGATTGCTACTTGGAGACCCTACAAGAGGCCCATTAGCTCTTCTACATTGTTTGTGGTTTCCCCCAAGTAACCTACTAACAAATAGAGGATCTCTCTTTTAGAGTTTTTGAGTGTGGCTCCATATCCCGCTGGTCCCGGGTTCCCTTTGGATGCCCCATCAAAGTTGATCTTTATGAAATCTGTTGGAGGAGGGGTCCATATGGTTGGGCTACTATACTGATGTTTAGGTGCCTTTATCATCAATTGACTGGTCAGGTTAGGCTGCCAGCTGTGGAGTATGGATTTCTCCTCCAGGTTGCAGTTTAAGTCCTCTAGCTTCCAGGGCTTGCTTCTGATTGTTTCCTTGACCAGTGTGACAATTTTTTCCCAAGTTAAGCCCTGTGTGGAGGCTTTGGAGTGAAAGATTCTTTTGTTTCGTTCTTTCCAGATTTTCCAGAGGATAAATCCTGAGAGGAGTTTCCAAATGTATTCCAGCAGAGGATTGTTGTAGGTGATCAAGTCCCAATTTTCAAGCGTATTGCTGATGTTTCTCCTGTTTTGATTGGATCGACGCATTATTTGAGCTCCTTGGTCCCAAATCCACTGACTGAAGGAACATCTGTTGAATAAATGTTCCTTGCTTTCCTCTTGTTGGAGGCATAAGATGAATATTGAGGGTCCAATGAAGCCTCTTTTCCTGAGGTTGTCCCAGGTTAGGACTCTGTTGTGTGCAATAATCCAAAGGAAGGTGGACACCTTGGGCCATAGCACAGGGTTCCAAACCTATTTCCATATGTTATCCCTATCTTGATTCTGGTAGTTGCCTTGTAGGTAGTAGGCTTCTTTGACTGAGAAGTTTCCAGTAGTGGAGTGTCCCCATTGAAGAATATCTGGGCCTTCTCGATTGGGGATTTTTCGGTGACTTACATAGTGTTTCCAAGCTTTCAGGTTTAGATCCTCTGGGACCCCCAATTCATGATTAGAGGTTTTCCAATGATGCCATTGATGTCTATGATCCATGGGTTTACAAAGATCTTTCACCCTGAGAAGTGTGTCCTGGTTTAGCGCCTGTTTGAGGGGGCGTAGCTCTTCCAGGTCACTTAGAGGTTTGAGTTGTTGTCACGAGTCCTGCCAAAACATAACACTTTCTCCATTTCGGACCTCCCATAAGGCATGATTTTGCACCAGGTCTTTGTTTTTCCATGCTGTTTTCTAGATGTTAGATCCCTGTATTCAGACATTGTGTCTGATGAGATGGTTTTCTTGCGTGAGAGGAGCGTACTTTTGCTTCCATATTTGCGCCCATAAAGTTGTTGGCGTTTTTAACCATCTCCACCACATTTTGGCTCCCATTACTTGGTTGATTTTCCCTGTATCTCGGAGTCCCAACCCTCCCATACTTTTTGGTGTGCAGATCTTGTCCCATCCTACTAGCGCCCACTTCTTATTTGGTTGGTGTCCATGCCAGAGGAAATTTCGTTGTAGGTTCCTTATTTCTTTGATGACCTTCTTGGGGGATGCAAGGGATGTGAAAAGGTAGGTGGGCAGGGTTTGTAGGACAGACTTGAGAAGGACTAGCCTGGATGCGATATTGAGGGGTTTGAAGGTCCAGTTTCTCATCCTGTTGGAGATGGAAAGAAGAAAGTTGTCCCATGA
The DNA here is from genome assembly GCA_009831015.1 of Picea engelmannii. Taxonomy (NCBI): domain Eukaryota; kingdom Viridiplantae; phylum Streptophyta; class Pinopsida; order Pinales; family Pinaceae; genus Picea; species Picea engelmannii. Next base: position 1,355,742 of record ML781506.1, read on the forward strand.
AATGGATTTGGCCGCTGCGCCCATTAGAGGAATGCCTAAGTAGTTGGACGGAAGGGAGCTCTTGGGTATTCCCAGGAGTCTATAGATATGAATTTGGACAACTTCCAGAGTGTTGAAGAAATAAAGTTTGGATTTGTCTAGGTTGAAAGTCATGCTTGATGCCTCTGTGAAGTCAGAGAGGATGGAGCTAAGCTTGTTTTCCTCTCTTACGATTGGGGAGTTAATGAGTAGGGTGTCATCAACAAATTGACTATGTGAGGGTGCAGGTTGGATATTGTGCAGAGGTAAGCCTTTCAGAGATCCTTCTAGGACCGCTGACTTGATATAGCGGCCTAGTCCTTCTTCCAGGAGCACAAACAAAAAGGGAGATAGGGGGTCACCTTGTCTAATACCTCTGGATGTTGAGAATGGTTGAGATGGGATCCCATTGACAAGGATCGAGAAGAAGGATGAGGAGGTAAGGCTTAAGATAAAATTTACCCATTGCTGATCAAATCCAAATGAATCTAAAATGGCTTGAAGATATTGCCAGCTGACTCTATCAAAAGCCTTTGAAATATCAAGTTTGATTAGCATACCTGGAGTTTTTGTCGACTTGAGAGAATGGATGACCTCATGAGCCAAAATGACGCTGTCCATAATTTTTTTTCCTTCTACGTACCCTTCTTGTTCCTTCGATATGACAAAGGGAAGAATTGGCTTGAGGCGGTTCGCAACCACCTTTGTCATGATTTTGTAAATGACATTACAGAGAGCGATAGGTTTGAACTATTTGGGATTTGTAACCCGCTCCTCTTTCAGAATTAGGGTGAGAAAAGTAGCATTGAGGGAAGGGGGGACTTGGCCTGAGGTACACGATTCCTCTACTACCTCCCAAACTTCTTCCCTAATTGGGTACCAACAATGATGGAAGAAGTCAGTGGTAAATCCATCCGGACCTGGGGCCTTTCCTGAGGGCATAACGTTTACTGCTTGGTCCACTTCTTCTTGGGTGATAGGTCGCATCAGGACTGCATTCTGTTAAGGAGTCACCATAGAGGGTATGTGACTTGTTACTCACCTGATTGTTGTTGTTCTATCCTCCCTGGTTTCCGTGAGGAGGTCACTGTAATAGTTGTTAAGTTCTTCTTCTATTTGGGTACGTTCTTTGATTGGATTACCCTGGCCATCCTCCAGATGAATAATTTTGTTAATGAGTCGGCGATGCACCATTTCTCTATGGAAGAACTTTGTGTTTTTTCCCCCCTCTTTGAGCCATTATACCCTGGATTTCTGCCTCCACAAAATTTCCTTTTGCTTTCTCCTCTCTTCTAGTTGCGCTTGAAGCTCCTCCTCCTCTTTCATTAATTCAACAATTCGTGTTCCTGAAATGAAAGTTTTTTTGTATCTCCCCTAGTTTGTTCTCTATGTCCTGTATGCTTTGCAATATGTTTCTGAAGGTGTTCTTGTTCCAGTGCTTCAACACTTGCTTGAAGATTTTGAGGCGCTGTTGGAATTTGTACATGCTTGTGCCATGATCTATTTCTGCCTGAGCCCACCAGGATTTTGCAAGCTGATGAAAGTCTGGGTGTGAGAGCCAGAATTTCTCAAACCGAAAGGCTTTGTATTTGGGTGTTTCCCCTGTTTCTAGATTAAAGGAAATTAGGCAATGGTCTGACCCATATTTTGGGAGAATGAGACTTTCCATACAAGGGGCTTCTTCAAATAGTTCTTCATCCACAAGGAAGCGGTCCAGACGGCCGACAACATGTTGGTTTCCTGACCTACAGTTGGACCAGGTGAAGGTACCATTGTTGTTTTCAATGTCTACTAGCTTTAGTTGATCGATGAGGGTTTTGAACTTACCATTGTCTTGCTCAAGCCTTTTACTCCCTCCTGTTTTTTCTTCCAGTGACAGGATCATATTGAAATCATCGCCTAAGATCCAGTTGGGTGTGGTCAACAATGTTTTGATAAGGGCTAGCCGCTCCAAGAGTTTGTCTTTTCCCTGTTGTCTTTGGGGTCCATAGACGTTTGTGATAGCCCACTTTTGATTTGAACCCATGACCTCGAAGTGGGTCGTTATTGTGCCTATTGTAGAAAAACATCTTCTTAGGGGAAGACAATGTTATGAACATAATATATAATAATAAATATAAATACAATATAATATTTAATGAATAATTAATGAAGAGACACCTTCCTAATGAAAGGTCACATCTCTTCATGGAAGGGCATCCCTGCATGGGTATATAAGGCCCTCATTCTTATTGTATCTCAACATCTCATATTCATATACATTATTATTTAATATATTATCCTTTATGGATTATAACCTTTAGTCCTACCTACATTGGGAATTTACCTGGTGAACCAGCTTGGTTCACCACACATTTATGCATTTTTCTTATTGGTGTTGCAAGATGTGATTGTCAAGAAAACACACAGGAAAGGGTTAAAAGAAATTATGAGTTATAGTAGTAAAATATTTAATTGAAATCCATTTATGACTAAGTGTGATCGATTTCGTGGTATTGTTTGTGTCGATAGATTCATACAACTAACATGTTCTCGTACAACTAATGTGTTCATACAAGAACACTCTAGGAGAAATTGTTTTTCATCTTTAACCCTTTCATTGTCAGTATCACAAATGTGACAAAATGTGACAAATTCTTTCATGCCATGGTGTTTTCTTTTTATATTTTATAATGAAATAAAATTTTCATCAAAATTAATTTTTTTGTACTAAAATTTGTCATAAGTATATGAAATATATTTATGTCATTTGGAAAATTTAAAATATTTTCATGTCAATCAAACTATAAAATGTTTTATTCTTGATATAATGTTATTAGACATTTGGTGTAAGATATAAAATATTGTCTTTTTTCTCGTATACAATATATTGTTATTAGAGATCTAATTTAAATTGAACACCTTTTCTGAAAAAAAAAGAAATAATACAATTATTTAATATTGTTAATTTTTTCATTTGATCTTTTATTTATTTAATATCATTTTTATTATTTTTGTTTAATTTTTTTGTAGGAGCCGAATTTAATTTAACATCTAGTAATTCTACAACACGACAGTAATTTCCAGTGGGTTTATGAAAGTTCAATAATTCCATAATATTTTAACACGTACGCTTGTAAATTTAACAATCAATAATAAATTTAATAACCAAATTAATAAAAAACAATGCATAATTCTAAATAAATACCTGAACCTGATGCTAAATACCCTCTATTTGTCCAAACGCCTTCTTGACCGCTGAACCTGATGCTAAATACCCTCTGTTTGTCCAAACGCCTTCTTGACCGCTGCTGAACACTACCCAAAACTGTTCCTCCCTGCCAACTAGTTAGCTCCCTAGCTCCAGGATATCAACGGATATCCTGGCCCCCGTGCCCAAAACCCCCAGCAACTTCGGTGCACTCTATCAAACCTACTCCATAACTTCACTTCTCTCCGCAAATACAGAGCTCCCCAAAATTCATTCCCCAACCTCCGTAGAATGACCTCCCCTCCAACTCCTTCCCTTCCTTATCCCTCCTTCACCGACTCCCCCCTCATTTACTCCCTACCTAACCCATTTATTACCCCTTATCCCTTCTGTTAATGCCCCTTATCCCCTTTCTTTAATATCTTATCTATCCGCAATTAATAACTTATCCCCTTGTTGTGTACGTGACCTTTCAATTTAATTAAATAACTTATTAATTTATTAAATTTAATACTCATGTTTTTAAATGTAATAGGTAGTTTAATTAATCAATTAATTAATTAAATTGCAAC
>ML781506.1:1378636-1393671 GCA_009831015.1 Picea engelmannii
GAGTCAGTTGTCTAGTTGTCTTTTGGTTTGCATGTAGCCGACTCGGGAGAGTCTTTTCCTATATAAGGATGTAATCCGTCTTCGTTTAATATCAAGAAGTGAGCGTAGCCTCACCGTGTGTGTTTGCCTTGCATATTTTATCTAGATTTTCATTTGGTAGCAATGATTCGAGCATTGAAAAGGGTGCTTTCATTTATTTGTCAAAGATTTATAGGGAATCTATTTGGTCCGTGATCCTCTGCCCATACCTAAATATTTTCATCTGGTAGCAATTATATGAGCATTTTCATTTCTTTGCCAATGATTTATAGGCAATTGAGTCGGTCCCCGGGTTACTGGCATTTTAGGATGCCTGGCATCATGCATTACCATGCTCCACACTCATGTATAAAATGAAACGCTCAGCCAATATGAAAGGTGTGGTTCTTAGCTCTATGGGAGATATGGCCAAACGTGGCACAAATGTAAATCTTGCATTGTAAAAGATAAAAGGTTAATAGTGAAGTAAATATTTAATGTCGAGTAAGTTTTCTAATCATATAAATGTGGCAATGAGATGGCCACACAATAATTTCTTAACATGATTAAGTAAATGTGAAAAAGTAAACAGGTTAACGGATGCATTAAAAAATGATAGGAAGATATGAACATTAAATCTCATTCATTGATTGATAAGGACGACGAAGAATATACTAGCATCTTCAATTGCTAGCCATCTTATTATAATTTATAATTAAAAGATTATTAAAAGTTCCAATTTCCAATAGTTGTACGTCTATCAACATAATAAATCGCATTCATTGTTTGATAAGGATGACGAATAATATGCTAGCATATTCAATTGCTAGCCATCATATTATAATTTATAATTAAAGATTATTAAAAGTGCCCATTTACAATAAGTGTATGCCTATCGGATTAAAAAATCAAATTTTGGATGTCTTAGATTATGCTATGGGATATCCATTAATATATTACCGAAGCTTCTCTATCCTCTTTTTGTTTTGTTGGTCTTCTTTGGTGGATAACTTCTATATTCACGTTTGTACCTATAGCACATCACTTCCATCTGTTAGCTCAAACAAACGGAAAGTTAGGGCGCAAGGATGTGGAGCTTCTGAAAAGCATGTTCTCCTAGACGAACAACATTCTCTACTTATTGTCACAATGTTATTTCTCTACATTCCTCCTTGGAGAGTCAGCTACATGCATCTATGTTCCAGTGCCTGAGGAGGTCTACGACATAGATACAGATTGTTGGACATAGTTACTGATCAGATTTTTCAATTCCATAGATTATGAAACCAGAGGAGACATAATCAGACGAGATATAAGCAACATTTCACATGACCTCAAAAACTATGTGGAGTGGAGCACTAAATTCTATGCAGAACAAGTATACAATATTGTTTCCTTAATCACGCCAAGGTTGAAAATATTAATCAATTGTGTACTAACATTCTGGATCAAAGTGGATATGTGTGATGTGGTATTTGTAGTTATTGGTATTTCTTTGTTACTGGACTGCATTGATTTGTGTTTATATTTTATAAATGCATGATCGAGCGTCAAAGGATAACTCGATTGTAGAAAAAAGAGTTTGATAGTTTGTACAATGATAGGTTTTGAAATGTTGTGCATTATATCAAGTAGCGTTGTAGCAAGAGATTTGGGCATAAAAGATTTTGGTAAATGGGTATATGTTACTGTGCAAGGAATTGGTGGGATGAAGTGGGGAATTGGCAGTGATCTTATTGGTTACTATATCCAATGTGAATATAGAATATCAACTACCTTAGTTGGAGCCGGGAATGTATGAAATCACTGACATGTATATGTATTCTTCTATATTTTGGATTAATTCTACCTTAGTTAAAGCACGAGAGTTCTCATCAAAATCCCATATTATTATACACTCTTAAAGATAGTAGAATAAATAAATGATTAGTTTTGAATAGATTTTACTTATTATAATTTTTTGTTTTTTTAATTTAATTATAATCTACCATTTTCAATTACATTATTACTTTTCTACTTATTTTATTTTAAATTTATAAACTTTGTTCTCAAATGTTTACATTTTTCTTGGAGTAATTTATCTTGTGTTTTTTTCTTAATCACTCCTACCAATTTTTTTTGGATAAGAAAAATATGAAAATGAATTTGGTTATAGACTATTGTCAAATTTCCCATTACTGATGTAGAGGAGAAGTGAATGATGCGACTATATCAAATTTAGAGTCAACTATTGTCAAATTTTCTCACGTTGTAAATTTAGAGTCAACTATTGTCAAATTTTCCCCGGTTGTAAATTTAGAGTCAACTTGTAATGATCCCCAAAATTTACTAAATTAAAAAACATTTTCGAAGGGAAAACTTATACTCTAATCAATAAAAAAAAACTAATCATAAAATAAATGTATTGATGGACTCAAGAAGATATCTTCCTATGCGAATTATACCACTTCGATAAGCATAAGAGTTTTCCTCCACTAGACAGAATTAACGAAACAATTTATAACTTATAATTATTACACTACTCCAGTGTTTGGAGGATTGGTCCATAACTTATATTATTGAAGCTATAATAAACTTATATAGTTCATTAAGGTAGTTCCATCTTTTGTGTTGTTATAAGCTATGAGATAAGCTTACCAAAGTCCCTAGCCTAAATGCACTAGGATTACAATAGGGCCTATGCAAAACTTTGCCATTGTAATAAAACTATACTACCCACATTTAAATTCATACGATAACCCCACTAAACATTATGTTACACTATACGCATATCTTTAAACCTTTTTTCATCGAATTATGTTACACGCATATTACAACAGGGTTAGAGTTGTTCTTTAAAGTGGTGAGCTGGATGCCAAGTCACACTTGTACTTCAGACGCTAAGGTTGGTTAGAATTTAAGGTATAACAGGTCCATTAATGGAGTAACTATATACTCAGTACCCTGCGTCCTGACACTCCGAAAAAACAGTCAATGTGGGTTCTCCACTTCAATCAGCTTCACATGGAAGTGGGGGGGGGTGTACTCTGTCATCCTTTAATTCATGGACGGTGTATTCGAGATTCCATTACTCTCCATCACAATCGTTGTTTCCTTGTCTTGTTTCACTAATCTTCCCCATTGTGTTGGTCCTAGTGACCAATTACATGGATGGCGTTCAACCTTGAGTGGGGTGAGGTAGAAACACGATGACGGGCTTGGTATGAAAAGGTAAGAGCCTTTACATGCTATGAAAAAAGGTTTAAAGAATTTTATTCTGGTGCAAAGTATTTCTCTGTTGGGTTTTTGAACCACATTTCTATCTTTCGCTCTTCTCTGTTTTAGGGTTGAACCCATTTTCTGGTGCTATGCTCGAAATTAGTCTATACTTTCTTCACAGTGCCAAAATCCAAGGATGACACCTTACTGTAAGAAATGCTTGTGCTTACCTATATAGTTATATTTTGAATTTTTATCGTACTTAGTTTGGGGTCTGTAGAGACTGTAGTAACGTCTTTGTAATGAATACAAAGTAGGGTAAGACGTTACTAAAACCCGCCCTCTATCGAGGTATCCTCCTGTTGTAAGCACGATGAAAGGGTTTTTGCAGAGGTATTCATGTGTTATTGCACTGTCATATGTTAATAAATTAATTAATTTTACACGACTGACAGTCTTGTACACTCAACCGAAACTCTTTGCGTTTTTTGTAATGCTTCTCGGATTTTTTTTTCTTACTGCAATTATTTCTCTGTAAGGATTATTTACCGTCCCTCTGTAATTATTCATCATTATTTAATCTCCCAATTTAGAGTTTCCATCTGGGTATTTTTATTGAAGATTTGTCTCAGTTACACTTATTTCTATATCTGTAGTTTTCTTCGTTGAGTACTTCGACTATTCCAATTGGAAATTTTGTCTGTGTACTATGAGGAAAAACTATTGGTAGTTCTCTCTCAAAAAATATTGCCAACTCTCTATTTAGTTTTTTTTTAATCCTTCTCGGTAAATTACCTCCGTCATTGGGTTTTCTGTAATGAATTTCCGATAAATTACTTCTATGTGATCCCTTCGTTGAATTACTCTGCAATAAAGATTATCTCGGTGATTATTTTATGTTGTTTCAACTTCTGTAAGATATAAATTATTTTTATTGTAGCTACCTCTTTAACATTATTTATTGCAATGTTTCTTCTCTTGATTACATTATATAAATCTCTTTTGATTTCTCTTTGTACTTTATATTTTAAATATTTTGGACAACAAGTACAGGATGTGCGAAAACAACAGAACTTCATTGATGTCGATTTTTCTCTCTTTAAATCATAAGTTCAATTGCACAAATATATATTTTGATGATGGGTCCCTTTTTATTGCGACGAAACCCATCATATGGTTATGGGACCACTCCTTCCTTTGAGGCACATAACGATTATTTTGCGACGGCACACAAAGATAATCCGAGGTTCAATCTGAAACGAAGACAAGTTACACCTTCAACTTACTTTATTAGCTCATTCTTTTAATGGATTGAAAATAACTAGTATTGATATTAACACCTTCATATTACTTCATTGCAGGTTGAAAATATTAGTACAACTTGGGGAAGAGGCGTCCGACCACAAAAAAGTATTTAGTATTGATATTAACACCTCCATATTACTTCATTGCAGGTTGAAAATATTAGTACAACTTGGCGAAGAGGCGTTCGACCACAATAAAGTATTTGGGTTCCATGGTTTCCTTCCACCATTCCATGCATGCATTCAATTTTGTTACAAACAGTCTGATGTAGACTCTTTTAAAATGTTGTTTAAACTAGCTATGGAGTTATTGACTATAATAATTGTATTTTGTCATATCATTATGAGATCTACTGTAACATATATATTTATGTGTTAATAGATAAAAATAATCTATTATGTGATGTTTATGCTTTTCTACCTATACTCAGCATGATAGTGGGAGCTTCGATACAGTCTATTTAATTTGTTTCTTTCTGAGGTAGTTTGATTTTTAAAAGTAATTGAATCAATAAGAAAATACAATGAGTCTATTATGGAAAAGAGGCGCGCGCACACACACACACAACAAACTTTAATAGTTGAGAGAAAACAATACTTAACAGACAAAATAGTGGCAAACTATGAATTCATCATGGCTATACAATCCACTTAACTAGATTCCGATTTATATATATAATCATAAAACATCCACCATACAACGTCAACCATATAATTCTATAATTAAAAGTACGTATCTGAGATACATATCTGAATATTGATACTGAAAAACAAATGGAACAACCATGTTCCTCTCAACCGTAGAAACATGACAACCACGATCACTTTCCCTGATCACCCCCTAGCCTGACCATGACTCCATAAGGGAAAACTGAGTAACACTCCTTATCCATTGTTCACCATCAACAATTCATAAAACATTTTTTCCCAACACTGATGTGCTTATAACAAAAAAACAATGTTTTATCCTCAACATACTAAGCAACATCCTGCCTCGCACGTATGTTGTATATATCTCATCCCTAGGACTTTCCATTCCTTTCCCTCCGCTTTACAAATCCCAGATTTTTAGGGGTTGCTAGTGATAGAACTCAACTTCTGACACTTGTAAAAATCAGCTCTAAATCAACTCAAACCTGTAACACTCATAAAATAATAATTACATATTCTAATGAATCTAAATTCGAATTTCCATAAATAAAAATTATTTTTAACACAATTATTTTTAACAGTAATAATACTATGCAAAGTAGAAGCTTCCATTTATCTTCTATGTAAACCCCTTGAACTTCACCATTGAGGGACCATTGAACTTCACCATTGAGTGAAAGAAAAGGAAGCCCTACAAATATGACTTTTGCACTTTCAATAAATCTTACTTATTGTAACCACTTCAAATCGTACTTATTTTAACCACTTCAAGTGAATATTGATCTTACTCTATATGTATAATTAATTTGAATAAATCTTACTATGACCAATTTAATAGAATGAATATTACTCTGACCACTTTAAGAGAATATCGATCTTTCTCAATTCATAGAATAAATCTTAGTCTAATAGTCTAACCACCTTAAGATAATATTGATCTTACTAATCATTTATTATTATACCTGTCGCTTGTGAAAGTATATAGTGATCGATATGTTGTTGAACAACATTTTTTTCCATACGGATTGACTGTTCAAATGAAAGTCTTATTAGTCCCTGCTATGGGACTATAGCAATGAGTTTGCTTTTGATGTGACATTAATTTGCTTTTTACCATAAATTTGTGTATGCAATGTAATGTTTAACATAGGAAAACAAATATATATTTTTGGATATAATAAAAATATTTGTGTTTCTCATTTCTAATTGGTTGATAGATTTGAAATGTTACTTTCTTAAAGTCTTTCAATATGTAGAATTAATTACATAATCAATGAATTTCACCAATCACTACATCTAAATATAAAAAGTTGTACTATGTATTTATTATTATATTTATAATATTATAGTTCCATTAAGCTTAGGTTTCATTATACATTTTGAATAACAAAAAACTCTCAATTTCATTACTTTCATTACTTATGCATTTAATTATATTAAGTTTCATTGTTCCACATGTATTTCTCATCTAACTCCGCATAGAGTGTGTTGCTTACTAAAAATGATAAATAAATGAAAACTTATCATTTATGTTTGCAATAATGAATTTTGAGGCTCATTCTAACGTCACTCAAACGCGTGGGAAGTTATGATACGCTTTCAATCTCAATTTTCAAATCTTAAAACTGGAAGAGGATGACACAGTCTAATCAATCTGCCACCCTACTCATCTAAATCCAGAAGTATAGCCAAACGAACTGTACCTTTTCCGACGTCCTCTTCCTCTCGGATTCCGGCCATTATTTTCCGTCCTCCCTCTTCCCGTCCCCGTCTCCATTAGCGCCACCGTCACCGTTGGCACCACTTCTAAGGCATGCATCGTACTCCGGCTTCTGCATATGTGATTTAAGTTTGGGAATTCATACCGCCAAAGATTGGTGGATTCAAATTTTAAAATTTAAACACCAACATTAGCAATTCCGCACAGGGCCTCATCAAACAAAGAAGACGATGGGTGTGCACGCGAATACCAGGAAGACTCTCCTCCAGATACAACACTTAGTCTCTTCGTTCTAATAGCAGACCATGCCAATATATTATCTGTCAGGCTTTACGTTTCTGCATACAATACAATCCATCTCAGTATCAGATCAGAATTAATGAGCGTCCAAGGAAAGGGATTATAAGGTTGTAGATTAACGAATATAGTTGAGAATATGGGAAATTACGTTTTTGGCGTTTCTTCCAAAGTTCCATCCAATGTAGCAAAGATCATAGCGTTGTATGGCAACGCCTAGTAATTCTAGAGGCCGATGAAAGCCGCAGAGCTGATGCTAGAGAATCCCCAATATTTCGTGTATCATTCCACCGTTTTACAAACCGGAAGCCGGATTTCAGCGCATTCAGCAGACGAGGAACTAGAATTGGGGCATCTCTATTTCCATCTCCCCATGCATAATCTCCACTCCTGGCTCTCGCCTTTCCACATGGACCAGAATTCTTACCGTGTTGGGCGACTTATGTCAGTTTCCCGGAGACAGAAAATTAGCCACCATGAGCAGCGGAAATTAGTTGAATGAAGAAAGGTTAAACAGCCGAAACCAAGCATATTGTGATCCCGAAATTGCAAGTGGTTGATGCAGATGTTGATGGGGACGTGAGGGAATCAAGCATCAGAATCACGAGGCGCATATATTGGAAGCCTACATTGGAGACAATAAATGAGTTCCCTAGTGAGGAGGATTAAGTTCATCTAATTTGCTAATCGCCCCTCTCCTCCTCCGATGGAAGAAGAGGAACCCTTTGTTACAAAGCTAATCCTCAGGATCTCTGTGTATACAAAAGCATGCCGTCCTGACCAAGATTGACTGAATTACATGATTTTGTAATGTAAGTTCGCTCTGGATAAGTTTAGGTGCTGAATCAGATCTGCGTTTCGTTACATCTCTGGAAATTCCGCAAGTGGTCAATATTTTCAGTTGCCACTATTTAGCTTGAAAAACTGATGTGGTATGTCGTATGGTAGTGTTCCAATTTGGCACAACCTATTTAATAACTCCAGGTTAATAAATATGAACCTTTCTGATGAATTTGTTGATGTAGCTGGTAAATTGTGATGAATTTGTTTTGAGAAAATAAATGAGTGAAAAACTTTTTTGTTGTTGTAGTTGGTAATTTGTCATGAATTTGTTTCTAGGAAGGGAGTGAGTAAAAGAAATTGGGAAATATTTGTTTAAATTAATACAAAATTATGTAAACACTTATCATTTTATTTGAGTGGAAATTTTAATTATAAAATTCTGATTTATATTATAAAAACAATTAAATTTATTTATTTAATAAATAAATAAATAAAATATTATAATATGAATAGTGAAGTGTATTTACAGTTTAGTGTGATTTGTATTAGGATAAAGAGACGTAGACAGTACCGACAAGACAGTATTAAATATATATATATATATATATAGATTTTTTTAATAAATAATAATAGTGTTGTATTAATTAAATATATAAATATAAATAAAAATATGAATATGTTTTTAAAAAAGGAATATATAGTTTTTTTAAAATAAAACAATTGTGAAAAATAATAATATTGTGTTAATAAAAACAAAATAAAAATATGAATTTGTTTTTAAGAAAATGATTGATATTTTTTTTTTGAAAATTTATGTCGAGAGATTTTTTTGTTTAAATTAAGAATTTTGTAAAAATTATAATTAAATTTAATTAATTAATTTTTATTATAAAAATTTGATTTTAGGATTTTTTTGTTTATTTAAGATGACTCATACTATAGAAAAAATAAAATTAGTTACTTATTTTCTTTTTAATTTTATTGTATAAGAGTGGTAAGATGTGTTAAATTTTAGTAGACGTGTTTACAAATAACAATAATATTTTCAATAGAAATAAAAATATGAATTATATTTTTAAGAATATGAATGACTATTTTTTTGGAAACTTTTGTTTAAATTAAGTAAGAATTTTGTAAAAAGTTATAATTTTGTTTAATTAAAAAAAATATTATAAAGTTTTTAGTTTATTTAAGATGATTGATGTTGTAAAAATCTTAAATTTAGTTCACTTTTTTTTTTTTTTAATTTTGTTGCATTGAGAGTGGTATAATGTGTTTACATTTTAGTATGATTTGCATTAGGAGTGACCAAGTGCATATACAACCTACTATGATAGAGATGTTGTCAATGTATTGGTAATGTTTACATGTAATCTTTAAAAAATATAATTACTCGAAAGACGTATACCTATTGGAGATGGGCACAATTAATCAACTTTTAATCTAAAATTCTAATCTGATGGCTAGCAATTGAAGATGCTGGCATATTCTTAGTCGTCCTCCCGAATCAATGAATGTGATTTACTATTCATAACTTCATTGTATTTTTGAATGCATCAATTGAAGATGCTGGCATATTCTTAGTTGTCCTCCCAAATCAATGAATGTGATTTACTCCTCATAACTTCCTTGTATTTTTGAATGCATTAGTTAACCTGTTTACTTTTTAACATTTACCTAATCATATTAAGAAATTACTGTGCCACCATATGATTGCCACGTTTAACTGATCAACCTTTGGAATTACCACATTTAGGATTAACTTTTTGATTTCCTCAGCTCTATGTGCTTTGAGCGTTCACCAGCGACAACACCAGCCCTATGTCCGTTTCGGCATTCACTAGCCGCCAACCACTTTGCGGTTGTGCTAGTACTTATAACAACTAATTATAATATTATGTTAATCAAATATAGGGGTGCTTGCTCAAAGATGAAGGTAGAAAGTGATAATGGAGTCCTCACCAACTAACACACATGAACGTGCTCACTTTATTGGCAGCCAAACCTACACATGATCATCTACACATGTTATGGAGTCCTCACCAACTAACACAGATGAACGTGCTCACTTTATTGGAAACCAAACCTACACATGTTCATGAATCTGCACCCTCGAAGTCTCTCGAATTTCCACATAACTTGCAAACTTGGCCCCAAATCACTAATTTCAAGAATGTCTGTGCATTCTTAAGAATATGTGCATGCTTAGAAGCATGTACAAGCTCTTATTATATTTTATCGGGAAAACAAGTCGTCGTTGGTCGATTGTTACCCAAGAGACCATGCAACTCATTTTACCTATCTCAGTAAATTGAGTGATTGAAGGGGAGCTTGAAGAGGTATTGTACCTGAGTGTGTTCTTGACTAGTTTTAGGTAATTTTATCAACCTATTTTTTGTGTATTTCATAATTTTTCTGAATTATAAAAACAAATAAAATTTAATTTTTCCCTCTTTAAATGCAATTTATTTAAATAGCAAGGAGCCTACACTTGGAGAAAATCCAAACCCACCGTCACCACATGAAGACAAACCAAATCCCAATCTAGAACAAGTAACTAAAAACATTGAAATTGATGTAGGGTTGAGGTCACTAAGAAGCCTTATACAAGATTTTAGAAATACCAAACAACCCTCACAAATTTCATTGGCTACTGTTGATGTTTGGACAACATCGTGAAGACATTCTCTTAGAATAATAATTAATAATATAATTATTGATTATTAAATAGCATATATAATAAGTAAATGATAATAATAAATAGTTATTGATTATTCAAGGGATGCATCCTTTCATGGATGGTCACCATATGTTGCCTATATATGGAACACTCATTACTGTAATAATATATCGATTATATCTCAGATGAAGAAAAAAACAACATGCTATCAGAGCGGTACTGGGCTTGACTCCATCACCGAAGGCCTAGGAAAATGAGAGAAGATAACTTGCATCAAAACCATTGTGTGCGGTAGAAATTTTTAAGCCGCCACACTGGATATTAACGTGCCTGATTTCTTGAAGGATATGTTTGAAGACAAAGATGGATCTAACTGGATTGGTTATGTTGTAGTGTCATACAATGACACATAGATCAAATGTCTTGGATGAAGAGATATTGTGGTGGCATTGAGAGGCAGTGCAACATGGACAGAATGGATAGCTAATTTTATGCATATACTAACTCTGCCTCGTTTTAATCCATTAGACTCTCATGATGATGTGAAGGTGTAGATGGGATTTCTGAGCATCTACACTTCCCACGATTCGTCGTGAAGGTTTAACCATGGAAGCACAAGAGAGAAACTTCTGTGTGACATTGCGAGACTTGTACAAAAATACAAGGGAGAAGATCTTAGCATAACCATAACTGGACACAACATGGGCAGTGCATTGTCTATGCTAGGTGATTATGATATCGCCGAGCTTGAACTCAAAAATCAAAACTCATTCACGATCTGTCAACGTATTTTCAATGTGAAATGCAAGGGAGCAACATCTTCCCTAATTAAAAGTAATTGTCGTTCAATCAACATGAATGGCAGTTTTATACAATCCAGACAAGAACTTGCAATTTTGGTGCTATATGAAAATTCCACTACGTAAGAGACAAATAAAGAATTGCAAGATGGGAAGGTACTTTAAAAGGTTTACATAAACCTTTTTCACCTTTACATCACAGCGTTTGAGCGCACTAAAAGACACAGTGTGAGGCACATTAGAGAGCTTGGAAAGAACTAGAGACAATGGCAGATTTACGCAAGAGCACATGCAGTTTGCCCAACAGTGGCAAAGGAAATCGTCCGGAAGGAGAATCATATAGACCGGAACCTAGTCATATTATGTCAATCTGAACAAGTGTTCCCAAAGTGCCATGCGAAGTTAAAGACGTGATTGAGCATACACCAACAAGTGAATATGCAGTGGGGAATAAGACAATAGAATTTATATACACTACTGAAGGTAGTCTTGGTTACAAATTATTTGTTAAAGACTTATATGAAGAGCCAAATTTTATAGAGTTAAATGTTACGCGCATAAGAGATGCAGTTAAAGATGTTTTAACTAAGGAAATCAAAGATCGTCTGATTAAGAAGCCTGATATTTCATCCAGTGACATTGAAATATGGAGTGACGAATGGTCAAATGTTATGACCAATAGTTTTCTTCTGGTGATGTATCAGAAATTGAGAAACATAAATTGCCTCATTGGCATTCAAAGTGTTAGATTTGCAGCAAAGGTAAATGTTACCGGTGACTTCGAGTTACCGTTACCATACACCTATTTCTTATCTGAACTTGGGCATGTGAGAATAGTAGACCTTACAACGAAGATGTTGGTGGTACCTTAGGCATGTGCGAATAGAGGACCTCCTCCTAACATGCCTCAGATGGTCAGATGAACGAACCAAGACATTGGTTTCACGAGGAAACCTCGATATGTCTTGTGATACATTGGTGCCATGAGGGAACCTCGATATGTCTTAGACGTTGGTTCCATGAGGGAACTTAGACATGTGTTCCACGAGGGAATCACGAGATGTCTAGTATGGACACAGTTCAGGAGTGAATCCTAAGGCTAGACACTTCAGGATATTTGGGTGACACTTCATGAGTGAAGACAAAGCTAGACCCTTCAGGAAGAAAAGGTACATTTGTGGGGTACAATGATTCTTCGAAGGCATACCAGATCTACATCCCTGGTCAGAGACAGATTGATGTGAGTAGAGATTTTACCTTTAAGTAGGAGGAATATTTCAGGAGATCTAAAGAATCTCACATGAATATTGATAGTGAGAGACAGAAAGAGATGGTGCCTTCGCCCCCTCACCCTCCAGCAGTTCATAGGGAGAAATTTGAGCCTATTGATCCAATTGATCTCGTAGATCCTATAGCTCCAGTTGATGTTCCTATAGATATTGCAGTAGGTTGAAAGAGACCTACATGGGCTCGTCAAACTCTGTAGGAGGCAGAAGGATATGCATCTCCTCGTGGTACCTTTCAAGTGAGCAAGAGACCTTATAGATATTCATGCTATGCCACAACTATGAGACACATAATTCATTTTTATCCTTCCTGTGATGAGGAGGCATCTATCCATCCAGTATGGAGAGATGTCATGATGGAGGAGTATCAATACATCATGAAGAATGATGTGGGATATTGTTCCGAGACCCAAGGGGAAGTATGTAGTGACTTCCAAATGGATCTACAATATCAAACACACAATTGATGAGAGAATCAAGAGGTACAAAACGAGATTTGTTGCTAGAGGATTCTCTCAGGTGGAGGGAATAGATTATGAGGAGGCATTTTCTCCTATTGCTTGATACACTTCTATCCGGGTGATTAATTCCCATGCAACATCCATTGGTTAGAGAGTACATTAGATGGATGTAAAGAAAACCTTTCTCAATGGAGAGATTAAGGAAGAAGTATACATCGAGCAACCAGATGGTTTTTTGATACACGAGAAGGAGTCTCACGTGTGTAGGTTGAAGATGGCCTTGTATGGACTCAAGCAACCACCTCGAGCTTTTTATGCAAGGATTGATGGACACCTGATGATTTTTGGGCTTCAACAAAAGTGTTGTCGATCCCAACATGTACTACAAGAATATTAATGTCGAGTCCCTGATTTTGGTCCTCTATGTTGATGATTTATTCCTCACTAGTACAAGAGCATTATTTTTGAATGAAAGTATGTGTTTGCCTCTAAGTTTGATGATTTATTCCTCACTAGTACAAGAGCATTATTGTTGAATGAAAGTATGTGTTGGCCTCTAAGTTTGAGATGAAGGACCTTAGTATGATGCACTACTTCTTGGGACTAGAGGCATGGTAGAGAACTGATGAGATCTTCCTGAGTCAGGGGAAGCACACAGTTGAGATATTGAAGAAGTTTGGGATGTTAAACTTGATGCCTATGGCTACACCAATGGTGACAAATATGAAGAAAATAGGTGTGTCTTTTTTCGATTCTGACAAAATTGATCTGACTCTGTACATAAAGATGATTGGATCATTGATGTATCTGGTTAACATGAGACCAAATATTTTCTATGCAGTGAGTGCACTTAGCCAGTTTATGAGTCAGCCGAGATAGACACACTAGATTGTTGCAAAACATGTGTTGAGATACCTGCGAGGCATAGTTGGATATGTTATGAAATATAATTCCAGTATTTATATGATATGGAAAGAATATATTGACTTTGATTGGGAAGGGAGCACAGTGGACAGAAAGAGCACCTTCGGGTGTTGCGCCACTTTGGGATATTGCATCATTTGCTGGTGTAGAAGGAAACCGAATTATGTGGCTTTGAGCATAGCAAAAGAAGAGTACATTGCATTGTGTATGTCAGTCCGTGAAGTAGTGTGGATTCACAACCTCCTTGCATATTTATCTGAACATGTGCTGGATTCCACCATTATTCATTATGGTAACCAAAGTTGTGTGAAGATCTTAGAGAATATAGTGTGCCATGACAAATCGAACCACATTGAGATCAAGCACCATTACATATGAGACATGGTGGAGAGGAAGGAAGTAATGGTTTTGTACCTTCCTATAGATGAGCAGGTTGTTTGTGTTCTTACCAAACCAGGAGGAAGTTCAAGTACTTTTGTGAAAGACTTGGTGTGGCAGAGAATGCCTGCCTCGCTAAGAGGGAGTGACGATGTTTGCATCTTCCTGAGATATTATCGCGATCATACTCCTCTATGACTAAGTTGAGTTGATATGTGATGACACTTTTTCGAGAAGGGATAAGTGGGAAACTTGACCGAGAAGGGATAAGTGTGTTTGGGATTATAGCCCAACGTCCCTTGTGGAGAGCCCATGAGGAAATGTTCCATATGGAGAGAACATGTGGACATGTCAAGGGAGTTTACCCTTGATGTCACACACTTTGGGAATTGACTGATCTGGATTATTTTCGGCACGAAATGAGAGCGGAGATATAATAAGGAAATTCACAGAGATATCGTGCATATCAAATAATATAACAAAAATGTATCAGAGATGCAACCATAAACACAGATATACAATAATACACGATTTC
>ML781506.1:1393786-1407746 GCA_009831015.1 Picea engelmannii
GGTAAGTGAGTACATCAACTTCCCGAGGTCGTAACTTTTGCATACGATCTCCATTTTAGGCGTGTGATAGCTCGTTGGAAAGGTATTGTTGAGGAGATTCATTTTGGGGGCTCAATCATGCCTTCAACTATCATTGAGAACCTCGATCTCGAAAAACCTTCATTTGGACCCTCAAAATGGCCCCAGAAGTTAAAACCTGCTAAAAATAGTAAATTGCCAAAATTGCCAGAAAACTGTTTTGAGCCATTTGGAAATGGTGGGTGGCCACCGATATCGACATGGATCAATCCTCCCTCCTTAGGAAGCAATGGTATGCATTGCGTTGAGTTCCCGGGGGAGAGGGAAAAGCGTTTGTTGAATCTGCATCTCGGTGAGCTGCTTGTTTTGCTGGAGACATCGCGCTGCTCAGTTTGTGGAAGTTTGTCACGAACCTGTTGAGGCCGAGGCCGCTCAACAAGTTGGGATACATGAGAGAATAGTGTGCAGAAGGAATCTTTGCACTTTTCTGCAACCTTTTCGACCTGCTTTTGTTGGATAGAAGATGCTTGGGGCGAGGCTGTAGTGGTTGCAGTGTTCTTTTGTTCCCCTTTTGAACAGACTGTGAAGAAGCTGAATTTTGCAGTATGAGATACTACCTTACGACACTTTTTAGGTGGAACAGTAGTCGAAACTACCTTTGGTATTCTATAGAGATGACCCCCTAGAGAAATAATGACACTGCGGGGTCGAGACTCATAAACAGCGTGGTGCTTCCACATATATGGTTGGCCCAAGAGAACATCACAGACATATAGTGAGGCAACATCATATAATACCTCATCCTTGAAGGGTTGGATGCCATATGATAATCGACATTGTTGGCTGACACAGAGATCTCGTCCTTGGAAAAGCCACCCGATGTTGTATGGTTTCGGGTGTGGTGTTATCGACAATCCCAACTGTTTGATGACCTCTGCTGAGATGAGGTTTTTTTGGATTCCGCTATCAACAATAAAATGCAGTGGGGTCCCCTTCACCCACATCTGTGAATGAAAAAGGCGCTCCCCCTCTTCAGGATCTGTTGGTTCTTCTGGTTGAATTGTTGCGGTTGTGACAATAGCAGTGGGGTCTACGTAAATGATCTGTCCTTTACCAATATTTTAAGAATCAGATTCTGAATTAGGGTTCGGCTCCTTGTCTTTGATCTCGGCCACCAATGACTGTTTTGAGCGACATTCATAGGTTTTGTTCCAGGGGATTTTGTGGAAATCACACCATTTTCCAGTGTCCTTCTTTGTCTTCCCGTGACCCTTCTTTTCCTGTGTCTTGGACTGGTTTTTGGGAGAGTGTTTGTTAGGTCCATCTTTGTCATACTTTGGCTGTTGCGGATTTGCAGACTCGAATTCCCATTTGTTTTGTGCTTAAATTTCTGTTGAATTTTAACAGCATATCGATAAGTAGCACCGAGTGATGAGATGTCCAGAAAATCCATTTCGGTCTGGATATATCTGTGTAGAGCCCCACGGTATTTCAGAACCAAATGTCACTCGGAGTCTTTGATACCCAGCTTGGTGCGCAAGGTATGGAAGGTATTGGTGAACTCTGAAACTGCTTGGACCCTCTCTTGCCGTAGTGTGGTCCATCTCATGTACTGGTCCTCATAGTTGCCAATAGGGTAATCTTGTTCCTTTACCACATCCACAAAAAAATCCCAAGTGGGATCGACCCCATATATTCTAGACTCCTTTGTGGAAATTTTCTCCCAGTCAGCTTCCCACCAATGTTTGACATGAGGGAGAGCTTTAAGGAGTGCAAAGGTGATCTTTTCTTTGTCAGAAAAGTTGTGAACAGAGAAATAAACTTTTAGCAGAGTTAACCATTTTTCTAAGGCTTCCACATCTATCTGTCCTTCAAATACAGGAATATCAAAATTGACTTGTACCTTAAAAGGTGAAGTGCCTCCAAAGTGGTCGCTTGATGAAGATGTGCCTGATGCTATCGACAGGCGTTTAAGGATGTCGAAAAAATTCTCCATCATTTCGACCCTCTGTCGTGTGAGAGCTTTCTCAAGCAACAGATTAATAGGATCATCTGCTCCGTCGTTTTTATTTTCTTCTGCCATTGAGGGTTTCTTGGGTGTGTGAGAGCGATTGTCTTCAAGAGAGACAAGATTAAGACCCAACTTGCTATACTCGGACCTCGACGGGGACATGCACTGAGAAAACGATCAAGAGCAGCCTGCTCTGATAACACTGATCTGGATTATTTTCGGCACAAAATGAGAGCGGAGATATAATAAGGAAATTCACAGAGATATCGTGCATATAAAATAATATAACAGAAATGTATCAGAGATGCAAACATAAACACATATATACAGTAATACATGATTTCTATTAACGAAAGAAATGTACAGAGACTGTAAAAATACAGAGTGAAAGACTCGCTAGAATGGTGGCAGCTTATTTCTGAGAAGAGATGTGACCGCTACTCGCATTCGCAAGAAGATGATTACAATGAGGATTTTAAGGCCTTTTTACAATAAACAGGAATGCCAAAAGTCCTAGACATCCAAAAACCTAACCCTAGGAGATGAAGCGCCAAAAGTCATTTGGGCCCCGTTTGGGTAAGTGAGTACATCAACTTCCCGAGGTCGTAACTTTTGCATACGATCTCCATTTTAGGCATGTGATATCTCGTTGGAAAGGTATCATCGAGGAGATTCATTTTGGGGGCTCAATCATGCCTTTGATGATAATTGAGAACCTCAATCTCGAAAAACCTTCATTTGGACCCTCAAAATGGCCCTGGAAGTTAAAACCTGCTAAAAATAGTAAATTGCCAAAATTGTCAGAAAATTGTTTTGAGCCATTTGGAAAAGGTGGGTGTCCACCGATATCCACCTGGATCAATCCTCCCTCCTTAGGAAGCAATGGTCTCCATTGCGTTGAGTTCCCGGGGGAGAGGGAAAAGCGTTTGTTGAATCTGCATCTCGGTGAGCTGCTTGTCTTACTGGAGACATCGCGCTACTCAGTTTGTGGAAGTTTTCCATGAACCTGTCGAGGTGGACGCTTCTCAACAAGTCAGGATACATGAGAGGATAGTCTGCAGAAGGAATATTTTCACTTTCCTGCAACCTTGTCGATCTGCTTCTGTTGGATAGAAGGTGCTTGGGGCGAGGCTGTAGTGGTTGCAGTGTTCTTTTGTTCCCCTTTTGAACAGACTGTGAAGAAGCTAAATTTTGCAGTATGAGATACTACCTTACGACAATTTTTAGGTGGAACAGTTGTCGGAACTACCTCTGGTATTCTGTAGAGATGACCCCATAGAGAAACAATGACACTGCGGGGTCGAGGCTTATAAACAATGTGGCACTTCCACATATATGGTTGGCCCAAGAGAACATCACAGACATCTAGGGAGGCAACATCACATAATACCTCATCCTTGAAGGGTTGGATGCCATATGAAAATCGACATTGCTGGTTGACATGGAGATCTCGTCCTTGGCAAAGCCACCCGATGTTGTATGGTTGTGGGTGTGGTGTTGTCGACAATCCCAATTGTTTGATGACCTCTGCTGAGATGAGGTTTTTTTGGCTTCCGCTATCAACAATAAAATGTAGCGGGGTCCCCTTCACCCACATCTGTGAATGAAAAATGCGCTCCCCCTCTTGTGGATCTTTTGGTTCCTCTATTTGAATTGTTGCAGTCGTGACAATAGCAGTGGGTTCTGCGTCAATGATCTATCCTTTACCAGTTTTTTCAGAATCAGATTCAGAATTAGGGTTCGACTCATTGACTTTGATCTCGACCACCAATGACTGTTTTGAGCGACATTCATCGGTGTTGTGCCAGGGGCTTTTGTGGAAATCACACCATTTTCCAGTGTCCTTCTTTTTCTTCCCATGACCCTTCTTTTCCTATGTCTTGGACTGGTTTTCTGGAGACTGTTTGTTAGGGCCGTCTTTATCATACTTTGGTTGTTGCGGATTTGCAGACCCGAATTCCCGTTTGTTCTGGTGCTTAAATTTCTGCTCAATTTTAACAGC
Source organism: Picea engelmannii (assembly GCA_009831015.1). Lineage (NCBI taxonomy): Eukaryota > Viridiplantae > Streptophyta > Pinopsida > Pinales > Pinaceae > Picea > Picea engelmannii. The sequence goes on from ML781506.1 coordinate 1,397,818, forward strand.
ATATCGATAAGCAGCACCGAGTGATGAGATGTCCAGAAAATTCATTTCACTCTGGATGTATTTGTGTAGAGCCCCACCGTATTCCAGAACCAAATGTATTTCAGAACCAAATGTATTGGTGAACTCCAAAACTGCTTGGCCCCTCTCTTGCCGCAGTGTGGTCCATCTCATGTACTGGTCCTCATAGTTTGCAATAGGGTAATATTGTTCCTTTACTGCATCCACAAAAAAATCCCAAGCGGGATCGACCCCATATATTCCAGAGTCCTCTGTGGAACTTTGCTCCCAGTAAGTTTCCCACCAATGTTTGACATGAGGGAGAGCTTTAAGGAGTGCGAAGGTGATCTTTTCTTTGTCAGAAAAGTTGTGAACAGAGAAATAACCTTCTAGCAGAGTTAACCATTTTTCTAAGGCTTCCGCATTTATCTGTCCTTCAAATACAGGAATATCAAAATTGAATTGTACATTGAAAGGTGAGGTGCCTCCAAAGTGGTCGGTTGATGAAGATGTGCGTGATGCTATCGACAGGCGTTTAAGGATGTGGGAAAAATTCTCCATCATTTTGTCCCTCTGTCGCGTGAGAGCTTGCTCAAGTAACAGATTGATAGGATCATCTGCTCCGTCGTTTTTATTATCTTCCGCCATTGAGGGTTTCTTAGGTGTGTGATAGAGATTTTATTCAAGAGAGACCAACTCGAGACCCCACCTGCTATACTTGAACCTCGCGGGGACATACACTGAAAAACGATCAAGAGCAACTTTCTCTGATACCACTGATCTGGATTATTTTCGGCATGAAATGAGAGAGGAGATATAATAAGGAAATTCACAGAGATATCATGCATATCAAATAATATAACAGAAATGTATCATAGATGCAACCATCAACACAGATATACAGTAATACATGATTTCTATTAATGAAATAAATGTACAGAGACTGTAAAAATACAGAGTGAAAGACTCGCTAGAATGGTGGCAGCTTATCTCTGAGAAGAGATGTGTCCGCTACTCGGATTCACAAGAAGATGATTACAATGAGGCTTTGAATGCCTTTTTACAATAAACAGGAATGCAAAAATTCCTAGACATCCAAAAACCTAACGCTAGGAGATGAAGCACCAAAAGTCATGTGGGCCCCATTTGGGTAAGTGAGTACATCAACTTCTCGAGGTCGTAACTTTTGCATACGATCTCCATTTTAGGCGTGTGATAGCTCGTTGGAAAGGTATCATCGAGGAGATTCATTTTGGGGGATCAATCATGGCTTTGACTATCATTGAGAACCTCTATATCGAAAAACCTTCATTTGGACCCTCAAAATGGCCCCGGAAGTTAAAACCTGCTAAAAATAGTAAATTGCCAAAATTGCCAGAAAATTGTTTTGAGCCATTTGGAAAAGGTGGGTGGCTACCGATATCCACCTGGATCAATCCTCCATCCTTAGGAAGCAATGGTCTCCATTGCGTTGAGTTACCGAGGGAGAGGGAAAAGTGTTTGTTGAATCTGCATCTCGGTGAGCTGGTTGTCTTGCTGGAGACATCGCGTTGCTCAGTTTGTGGAAGTTTGTCACGAACCTGTTGCAGTGGAGGCCGCTCAACAAGTTGGGATACATGAGAGGTTAGTGTGTAGAAGGAATCTTTTCACTTTTCTGCAACCTTGTCGACCTGCTTCTGTTGGATAGAATGTGCTTGGGGTGAAGCTGTAGTTGTTGCAGTGTTCTTTTGTTCCCCTTTTGAACAAACTGTGAAGAAGATAAATTTTGTAGTATGAGATACTACCTTACGAATTTTTTTAGGTGGAACAGTAGTCGGAACTACCTCTGGTATTCTGTAGAGATGACCCCCTAGAGAAACAATGACACTGCGGAGTCAAGACTCATAAACATCATGGCGCTTCCACATATATGGTTGGCCCAAGAGAACATCATAGACATCTAGTGAGACAACATCACATAATACCTCATCCTTGAAGGGTTGGATTCCATATGACAATCGACATTGCTGGCTAACACGAAGATCTCATCCTTGGCGAAGCCACCCGATGTTGTATGGTTGCGGGTGTGGTGTTTTCAACAATTCCAACTGTTTGATGACCTCTGCTGAGATGAGGTTTTTTCGGCTTCCGATATCAACAATAAAATGCAGTGGGATCCCCTTCACACACATCTGTGAATGAAAAAGGCGCTCCCCCTCTTGGATCTGTTGGTTCTTCTGGTTGAATTGTTGCGGTCGTGACAATAGAAGTGGGGTCTGCGTCAATGATCTATCCTTTACCAGTATTTTCATAATCAGATTCTGAATCAGGATTCGGCTCCTTGTCTTTGATCTCGACCACCAATGACTGTTTTGAGCGACATTGATCGGTGTTGTGCCAGGGGCTATTGTGGAAATCACACCTTTTTCCAGTGTCCTTCTTTGTCTTCCCGTGACCCTTCTTTTCTTGTGTCTTGGACTAGTTTTCGACAGACTGTTTGTTAGAGCCATCTTTGTCATACTTTGCTTGTTGCGGATTTGCAGACCCGAATTCTCACTTGTTCTGGTGCTTAAATTTCTGCTCAATTTTAACAACATATCGATAAGGAGCACCGAGTGATGAGATGTCCAGAAAATCCATTTCAGTCTTGATGTATCTGTGTCGAGCCCCACGGTATTTCAGAACCAAATGTCTCTCGGAGTCTTTGATACCCAGCTTGGTGCGCAAGGTATGGAAGGTATTGGTGAACTCCAAAACTACTTGGCCCCTCTCTTGCCGCAATGTGGTCCATCTCATGTACTGGTCCTCATAGTTGCCAATAGGTTAATATTGTTCCTTTACCGCATCCACAAAACAATTCCAAGTGGGATCGGCCCCATATATTCCAGACACCTCTGTGGAACTTTTCTCCCAGTAAGTTTCCCACCAATGTTTGACATGAGGGAGAGCTTTAAGGAGTGCGAAGGTGATCTTTTCTTTGTCAGAAAAGTTGTGAACAGAGAAATAACCTTCTAGCAGAGTTAACCATTTTTCTAAGGCTTCCGCATCTATCTGTCCTTCAAATACAGTAATATCAAAATTGACTTGTACCTTGAAAGCCGAGGTGCCTCCAAAGTGGTTGCTTTATGAAAATGTGCCTGATGCTATCGACGGGCGTTTAAGGATGTGGGCAAAATTCTCCATAATTTCGTCCCTCTGTCGCGTGAGAGCTTGCTCAAGCAACAGATTGATAGGATCATCTGCTCCGTCGTTTTTCTTTTCTTCCGCCATTGAGGGTTTCTTGGGTGTGCGAGAGAGATTGTATTCAAGAGAGACAAGCTCGAGACCCAACTTGCTATACTCGGACCTCGTCAGGGACATGCAATGAAAAAATGATCAAGAGCAGCTTGCTCTGATACCACTGATCTGGATTATTTTCGCCACGAAATGAGAGCGGAGATATAATAAGGAAATTCACAGAGATATCGTGCATATCAAATAATATAACAAAAATGTATCAGAGATGCAACCATAAACACAGATATATAGTAATACACGATTTCTATTAATGAAAGAAATGTATAGAGACTGTAAAAATACAGAGTGAAAGACTAGCTAGAATGGTGGCATCGTATCTCTAAGAAGAGATGTGACCGCTACTCGCATTCGCAAGAAGATGATTACAATGAGGCTTTGAAGGCCTTTTTATAATAAACAGAAATGCCAAAATTCCTAGACATCCAAAAACCTAACCCTAGGAGATGAAGCGCCAAAAGTCATGTGGGCCCCGTTTGGGTAAGTGAGTACATCAACTTCCTAAGGTCGTAAATTTTGCATACGATCTCCGTTTTAGGCGTGTGATAGCTTGTTGGAAAGGTATCGTTGAGGAGATTAATTTTTGGGGCTCAATAATGCCTTCGGATATCATTGAGAACCTAGATCTCAGAAAACATTCATTTGGACCCTCAAAATGGCCCCGAAAGTTAAAACCTGCTAAAAATAGTAAATTGCCAAAATTGCCAGAAAACTATTTTGAGCCATTTGGAAAAGGTGGGTGGCCACCGATATCAACCTGGATCAATCCTCCCTCCTTAGGAAGCAATGGTATCCATTGCGTTGAGTTCCCGTGGGAGAGGGAAAAGCGTTTGTTGAATCTGCATCTCGATGAGCTGCTTGTCTTGCTGGAGACATCGCGTTGCTCAGTTGTGGAAGTTTTTCACGAACCTGTTGAGGCGGAGGCTGCTCAACAAGTCGGGCTACATGAGAGGATAGTGTGCAGAAGGAATCTTTGCACTTTTCTGCAACCTTTTCGACCTGCTTCTGTTGGATAGAAGGTGCTTGGGGCGAGGCTGTAGTGGTTGCAGTGTTCTTTTGTTCCCATTTTGAACAGACTGTGAAGAAGCTAAATTTTGCAGTATCAGATACTACCTTATGACACTTTTTAGGTGGAACAGTAGTCGGAACTACCTATGGTATTCTGTAGAGATGACCCCCTAGAGAAACAATGACACTACGGGGTTGAGACTCATAAACAACGTGGCGCTTCCACATATATGGTTGGCCCAAGAGAACATCACAGACATCTAGTGAGACAACATCACATAATACCTCATCCTTGAAGGGTTGGATTCCATATGACAATCGACATTGCTGGCTGACACGAAGATCTCGTCCTTAGCGAAGCCACCCGATGTTGTATGGTTGCGGGTGTGGTGTTGTCGACAATCCCAACTGTTTGATGACCTCTGCTGAGATGAGGTTTTTTTTCCTTCTGCTATCGACAATAAAATGCAGCGGGGTCCCCTTCACGAACATATATGAATCAAAAAGGCCCTCCCCCTCTTCAGGATCTGTTGGTTCTTCTGGTTGAATTGTTGCGGTCGTGACAATAGCAGTGGTGTTTGCGTCAATGATCTTTCCTTTACTAGTATTTTAAAAATCAAATTCTGAATCAGGGTTCGGCTCCTTGTCTTTGATCTCGACCACCAATGACTGTTTTGAGAGACATTCATTGGTGTTGTGCCAGGGGCTTTTGTGGAAATCACACCATTTTCCATTGTCCTTCTTTGTCTTCCCGTGACCCTTCTTTTCCCGTGTCTTGGACTGGTTTTTGGGAGACTTTTTGTTAGGGCCGTCTTTGTCATACTTTGGTTGTTGCGGATTTGAAGACCCCAATTCAGGTTTGTTCGGGTGCTTAAATTTCTCCTCAATTTTAACAGCATATCGATAAGCAGCACTGAGTGATGAGATGTCCAGAAAATCCATTTCAGTCTGGATGTATCTGTGTAGAGCCCCACGGTATTTCAGAACCAAATGTTGCTCGGAGTCTTTGATACCCAGCTTGGTGTGCAAGGTATGGAAGGTATTGGTGAACTCCGAAACTGCTTGGCCCCTCTCTTTCCGTAGTGTGGTCCATATCATGTACTGGTCCTCATAGTTGCCAATAGGGTAATATTGTTCCTTTACCGCATCCACAAAAAAAACCAAGTGCGATAGGCCCCATATATTCCAGACTCCTTTGTGGAACTTTGCTCCCAGTAAGTTTCCCACCAATGTTTGACATGAGGGAGAGCTTTAAGGAGTGCGAAGGTGATCTTTTCTTTGTCAGAAAAGTTGTGAACAGAGAAATAACCTTCTAGCATAGTTAACCATTTTTCTAAGGCTTCCGCATCTATCTGTCCTTCAAATACAGGAATATCAAAATTGACTTGTACCTTGAAAGGCGAGGTGCCTCCAAAGTGGTCACTTGATGAATATGTGCCTGATGCTATCGACAGGCGTTTAAGGATGTGGGCAAAATTCTCCATCATTTCATCCCTCTGTCACGTGAGAGCTTGCTCAAGCAACAGATTGATAGGATCGTCTGCTCCGTCGTTTTTCTTTTCTTCCGCCATTGAGGGTTTCTTGGGTGTGTGAGAGCGATTGTATTAAAGAGAGACAAGCTCGAGACCCAACTTGCTATACTCAGACCTCGTCGGGGACCTGCACTGAAAAAACGATCAAGAGCAGCCTGCTCTGATACCACTGATCTGGATTATTTTCGGCACGAAATGAGAGCGGAGATATAATAAGGAAATTCACAGAGATATCGTGCATATCAAATAATATAACAGAAATGTATCAGAGATGCAACCATAAACATAGATATACAATAATACATGATTTCTATTAATGAAAGAAATGTACAGAGACTGTAAAAATACAGAGTGAAAGACTCGCTAAAATGGTGGTAGCTTATCTCTGAGAAGAGATGTGACCGCTACTCGCATTCGCAAGAAGATGATTACAATGAGGATTTGAATGCATTTTTACAATAAACAGGAATGCCAAAAGTCCTAGACATCCAAAAACCTAACCCTAGGAGATGAAGCGCCAAAAGTCATGTGGGTCATGTTTGGGTAAGTGAGTACATCAACTTCCCGAGGTCGTAACTTTTGCATACGATCTCCGTTTTAGGCGTGTGATATCTCGTTGGAAATGTGTCATCGAGGAGATTCATTTTGGGGGATCAATAATTCCTTCGACTATCATTGAGAACCTCTATCTTGAAAAACCTTCATTTGGACCCTCAAAATGGCCCCGGAAGTTAAAACCTGCTAAAAATAGTAAATTGCCAAAATTACCAGAAAACTGTTTTGAGCCATTTGGAAAAGGTGGGTGGCCACTGATATCCACCTGGATCAATCCTCCCTTCTTAGGAAGGAATGGTCTCCATTGCGTTGAGTTACCGAGGGAGAGGGAAAAACGTTTGTTGAATCTGCATCTCGATGAGCTGCTTGTCTTGCTGGAGACATCGCGCTGCTTAGTTTGTGGAGGTTTGTCATGAACCTGTTGAGGTGGAGGCCACTCAACAAGTCGGGCTACATGAGAGGATAGTGTGTAGAAGGAATCTTTGCACTTTTCTGCAACCTTGTCGACCTGCTTCTGTTGGATAGAAGGTGCTTGGGGTGAGGCTGTAGTGGTTGCAGTGTTCTTTTGTTCCCCTTTTGAACAGACTGTGAAGAAGCTAAATTTTGCAGTATGAGATACTACCTTACGACACTTTTTAGGTGGAACAGTAGTCCGAACTACCTCTTGTATTTTGTAGAGATGACCCCCTAGAGAAACAATGACACTGCGGGGTCGAGACTCATAAACAACGTGGCGCTTCCACATATATGGTTGACCCAAGAGAACATCACAGACATCTAGTGAGGCAACATCACATAATACCTCATCCTTGAAGGGTTGGATGCCATATGATAATAGACATTGTTGGCTGATACGGAGATCTCGTCCTTGGCGAAGCCACCCGATGCTGTATGGTTGCGGGTGTGGTGTTGTTGACAATGCCAAATGTTTGATGACCTCTGCTGAGATCAGGTTTTTTTGGCTTCCGATATCAACAATAAAATGCAACAGGGTCCCCTTCACCCACATCTGTGAATGAAAAAGGTGCTCCCCCTCTTCAGGATCTGTTGGTTCTTCTGGTTGAATTGTTGCAGTTGTGACAATAGCAGTGGGGTCTGCATCAATGATCTGTCCTTTACCAGTATTTTCAGAATCAGATTTTGAATCAGGGTTTGGCTCCTCGTCTTTGATCTCGGCCACCAATGACTATTTTGAGCAACATTCCTTGATGTTGTGCCAGGGGATTTTGTGGAGATCACACCATTTTCCAATGTCCTTCTTTGTCTTCCCGTGACCCTTCTTTTCCTGTGTCTTGGACTGGTTTTCAGGAGACCGTTTGTTAGGGCCCTCTTTGTCATACTTTGGTTGTTGCGGATTTGCAGACCCGAATTCCCATTTGTTCTGGTGCTTAAATTTCTGCTCAATTTTAACATCATATCGATAAGCAACACAGAGTGAAGAGATGTCCAGAAAATCCATTTCAGTCTTGATGTATCTGTGTAAAGCCCCACGATATTTCAAAACCAAATGTCGCTCGGAGTCTTTGATACCCAGCTTGGTGCGCAAGGTATGGAAGGTATTGGTGAACTCCGAAACTACTTGGCCCCTCTCTTGCCGCAGTGTGGTCCATCTCATGTACTGGTCCTCATAATTGCCAATAGGGTAATATTGTTCCTTTACCGCATCCACAAAAAAATACCAAGTGGGATCGACCCCACATATTCCAGACTCCTCTGTGGAAATTTTCTCCCAGTAAGTTCCCCACCAATGTTTGATATGAGGGAGAGCTTTAATGAGTGCGAAGGTGATCTTTTCTTTGTCAGAAAAATTGTGAATAGAGAAATAACTTTCTAGCAGAGTTAACCATTTTTCTAAGGCTTCCGCATCTATCTGTTCTTCAAATACAAGAATATCAAAATTGACTTGTACCTTGAAAGGTGAGGTGCCTCCAAAGTGGTCGCTTGATGAAGATGTGCCTGATGCTATCGACAGGAGTTTAAGGATGTGGGAAAAATTCTCCATCATTTCGACCCTCTGTCGCGTGAGAGCTTCCTCAAGGAACAGATTGATAGGATCGTCTGCTCCGTCATTTTTATTTTCTTCCGCCATTGAGGGTTTCCTGGGTGTGCGAGAGAGATTGTCTTCAAAGGAGACAATCTCGAGACCCAACTTTCTATACTCAAACCTCGTCGGGGACATGCACTAAAAAAATGATCGAGAGCAGCCTGCTCTGATACCACTAATCTGGATTATTTTCGGCACGAAATGAGAGCGGAGATATAATAAGGATTATTTTCGGCACTAGTCGAAACTACCTCTATTATTCTGTAGATATGACCGCCTAGAGAAACAATGACACTGCGGGGTCAAGACTCATAAACAACGTGGTGCTTCCACATATATGTTTGGCCCAAGAGAACATCACAAACATATAGTGAGGCAACATGATATAATACCTCATACTTGAAGGGTTGGATGCCATATGACAATCGAAATTGTTGGCTAACACGAAGATCTCATCCTTGGCGAAGCCACCCGATGTTGTATGGTTGCGGGTGTGGTGTTTTCGACAATCCCAACTATTTGATGACCTCTGCTGAGATGAGGTTTTTTTGGCTTCTTCTATCAACAATAAAATGCAGCGGGGTCCCCTTCACCCACATCTGTGAATGAAAAAGGCGCTCCCCCTCTTCAGGATCTGTTGGTTCTTCTAGTTGAATTATTGTTGTCATGACAATACTAGTGGGGTCTGCGTCAATGATTTGTCCTTTACCAGTATTTTCAGAATCAGATTCTGAATTAGGGTTTGGCTCCTTGTCTTTGATCTCGGCCACCAATGACTGTTTTGAACAACATTCATCGGTGTTGTGCCAGGGGATTTTGTGGAAATCACACCATTTTCCAGTGTCCTTATTTGTCTTCCCGTGACCCTTCTTTCCCTGTGTCTTGGAGTGGTTTTCGGGAGACTGTTTGTTAGGGCCGTCTTTGTCATACTTTGGTTTTTTGGGATTTGCAGACCCGAATTCCCATTTGTTCTAGTGCTTAAATTTCTGCTCAATTTTAACAGCATATCGATAAGCAACATCGAGTGATGAGATGTCCAGAAAATCCATTTCAGTCTGGATGTATCTGTGTAGAGCCCCACGGTATTTCAGAACCAAATGTCACTCGGAGTCTTTGATACCCAACTTGGTGCGCAAGGTATGGAAGGTATTGGTGAACTCCGAAACTGCTTGGACCCTCTCTTGCCGCAGTGTGGTCCATCTCATGTATTGGTCCTGATAGTTGCCAATAGGGTAATATTGTTCCTTTACCGCATCCACAAAAAAATCCCAAGTGGGATCGTCCCCATATATCAGAGTAGGCATGGGATATAGTTGAGCTTCCAGCTGGAAGAAAATCAGTTGATAGCAAATGGTTGTTCAAGAAGAAGTTTAACGTAGAAGGTAAAGTGGAGAAATACAAAGCTCGGTTAGTAGCAAAAGGTTATTCCCAGGTAGAGGGAATTGACTTTGGTGAGATTTTTTCTCCTGTTGTTAAGTTAACTTCTATTAGATTTCTTTTATCTATTGCTGCTGCTTTTG
>ML781506.1:1409204-1441199 GCA_009831015.1 Picea engelmannii
AGGAAAAGAAGGTGTTGCTGGAAAAGGTTGACACTTTGAAGAATGCTACAGATTCATTGACAAAGTCTATGAGCACAGAAAAGTTCTCTTGGTGTAGAGTAACAATGGGCATTGCTGCCCTGGATTGTTGACTATATAATCCCCTCGACCCCTGGATGCAAAGAAAACAACAAGTGGGAGAATGTTGGGTATGTGTTATATTCTTTGCATGTGTGTGTGTGTGTGGGTGCGTCAGATACGACAACTGTGTCTGACGACAAGATACGTGTTATATTTGGACCCTTTTTTTGGGCGTTTTTTGCTATTTTTAGCTGATTTGTAAATTAATCCCGGATTAAGGCATTAGGGTTTTGGTATCTACGGAATACCTAACAACATTGTATATATTGTATGGCGAATGGTGAAATTTGATATCATGAAAATAAGAAAGGTTTTCCCGGTTGAGGGTTTCCGGTAAAAATCTCTGTGTATTATGTGTATGACCCATTGATTAATTTCTGTATTGCTTAAGAATATATATGCATTGCTTTACTTCGCAGGTTTAAAACTTACATGGTATGGAAGGTATTAGTGAAATCCAAAACTGTTTGGCCCCTCTCTTGCCGCAGTGTGGTCCATCTCATGTATTGGTCCTCATAGTTTCCAATAGGGTAATATTGTTCCTTTACCGCATCCACAAAAAAATCCCAAGTGGGATCGACCCCATATATTCCAGACTCCTCTGTGAAACTTTTCTCCCAGTAAGTTTTCGACCAATGTTTGACATGAGGGAGAGCTTTAAGGAGTGAGAAGGTGATATTTTCTTTGTCAGAAAAGTTGTGAATAGAGAAATAACCTTCTAGCAGAGTTAACCATTTTTCTAAGGCTTCCGCATCTATCTGTCCTTCAAATACAGGAATATCAAAATTGACTTGTACCTTGAAAGGTGAGGTGCATCCAAAGTGGTCTATTGATGAAGATGTGCCTGATGCTATCGATAGACGTTTAAGGATGTGGGAAAAATTCTCCATCATTTCTTCCCTCTGTTGCGTGAGAGCTTGCTCAAGCAACAAATTGATAGGATCGTCTGCTCCGTTGTTTTTCTTTTTTTCCGCCATTGAGGGTTTCTTGGGTGTACGAGAGAGATTATCTTCAAGAGAGACAAGCTCGAGACCCAACTTGATATACTCATACCTCGTCGGGGACATGCAACCATAAACACAGATATATAGTAATACATGATTTCTATTAATGAAAGAAATGTACAGAGATTATAAAAATACTGAGTGAAAGACTCGCTAGAATGGTGGCAGCTTATCTCTGAGAAGAGATGTGACCACTACTCGCATTCGCAAGAAGATGATTGAAATTAGGCTTTGAAGGCCTTTTGACAATAAACAGGAATGCCAAAAGTCCTAGACATCCAAAAACCTAACCCTAGGAGATGAAGCGCCAAAAGTCATGTGGGCCCCGTTTGGGTAAGTGAGTACATCAACTTCCCGAGGTCGTAACTTTTGCATACGATCTTCGTTTTAGGTGTGTGATAGCTCGTTGGAAAGGTATCATCGAGGAGATTCATTTTGGGGGCTTAATCATTTCTTTAGGTATCCTTGAAAACCTCAATCTTGAAAAACCTTCATTTGGACCCTCAAAATGGCCCCGGAAGTTAAAACCTGCTAAAAATAGTAAATTGCCAAAATTGCCAGAAAACTATTTTGAGCCATTTGGAAAAGGTGGGTGGCCACCGATATCCACCCGGATCAATACTCCCTCCTTTGGAAGAAATGGTATCCATTGCGTTGAGTTCCCGGGGGAGAGGGAAAAGTGTTTGTTGAATCTGCATCTCGGTGAGTTGCTTGTCTTGCTGGAGACATCGCGTTGCTTAGTTTGTGGAAGTTTGTCACGAACCTGTTGAGGTGGAGGCCGGTAAAAAAGTCGGGATACATGAGAGGATAGTGTGCAGAAGGAATCTTTACACTTTTCTGCAACCTTGTCGACCTGCTTCTGTTGGATAGAATGTGCTTGGGGAGAGGCTGTAGTGGTTGCAGTGTTCTTTTGTTCCCCTTTTGAACAGACTGTGAAGAAGCTAAATTTTGCAGTATGAGATACTACCTTATGACACTTTTTAGGTGGAACAGTAGTCGAAACTACCTATGGTATTCTGTAGAGATGACCCCCTAGAGAAACAATGACACTACGGGGTCGAGACTCATAAACAGCGTGGCACTTCCACATATATGGTTGGCCCAAGAGAACATCACAGACATATAGTGAGGCAACATCACATAATACCTCATCCATGAAGGGTTGGATGCCATATGACAATCGACATTGCTGGCTGACACAGAGATCTCGTCCTTGGCGAAGCCACCCGATGTTGTATGGTTGCGGGTGTGGTGTTGTCGACAATCCCAACTGTTTGATGACCTCTGCTGAGATGAGGTTTTTTTGGCTTCCGCTATCAACAATAAAATGCAGCGGGGTCCTCTTCACCCATATCTGTGAATGAAAAAGGAGCTCCCCCTCTTCAGGATCTGTTGGTTCTTCTGGTTGAATTGTTGCGGTTGTGACAATAGCAATGGGGTTGAATTGTTGCGGTATTTTCATAATTAGATTCTGAATCAGGGTTCGGCTCCTTGTCTTTAGTCTTGGCCACCAATGACTGTTTTGAGCAACATTCATCGGTGTTGTGCCAGGGGCTTTTGTGGAAATCACACCATTTTCTAGTGTCCTTATTTTTCTTCCCATGACCCTTCTTTTCCTGTGTCTTGGAGTGGTTTTCGGGAGCCTGTTTGTTAGGGCCGTCTTTGTCATACTTTGGTTGTTGCGGATTTGTAGACCCGAATTCAAGTTTTTTCTTTTGCTTAAATTTCTGCTCAATTTTAACAGCATATCGATAAGCAACACCGAGTGATGAGATGTCCAGAAAATCCATTTCAGTCTGGATGTATCTGTGTAGAGCCCCACGGTATTTCAGAACCAAATGTCGCTCGGAGTCTTTGATACCTAGCTTGGTGCGCAAGGTATGGAAGGTATTGGTGAACTCCAAAACTTTTTAGCCCCTCTCTTGCAATAGTGTGGTCCATCTCATGTATTTTTCCTCATAGTTACCAATAGGGTAATATTGTTCCTTTACCGTATCCACAAAAAAATCCAAAGTGGGATCGGCCCCATATATTCCAAACTCCTCTGTGGAACTTTTCTCCCAGTAAGTTTCCCACCAATGTTTGACATGAGGGAGAGCTTTAAGGAGTGAGAAGGTGATCTTTTTTTTGTCAGAAAAGTTGTGAACAGATAAATAAACTTCTAGCAGAGTTAACCATTTTTCTAAGGCTTCCGCATCTATCTGTCCTTCAAATACAGGAATATCAAAATTGACTTGTACCTTGAAAGGTGAGGTGCATACAAAGTGGTCTATTGATAAAGATGTGCTTGACGCTATAGACAGACGTTTAAGGATGAGGGCAAAATTCTCCATCATTTCTTCCCTCTGTCGCGTGAGAGCTTGCTCAAGCAACAGATTGATAGGATCGTCTGCTCCGTCGTTTTTATTTTCTTATGCCATTGAGGGTTTCTTGGGTGTGCGAGAGCAATTGTATTCAAGAGAGACAAGCTCGAGACCCAACTTGCTATACTCGGACCTTGTCGGGGACATGCACTGAAAAAACGATCAAGAGCAACCTGCTCTGATACCACTGATCTGGATTATTTTCGGCACGAAATGAGAGTGGAGATATAATAAGGAAATTCACAGAGATATCGTGCATATCAAATAATATAACATAAATGTATTAGAGATGCAACCATAAACACAGATATACAGTAATACACGATTTCTATTAATGAAAGAAATGTACAGATATTGTAAAAATACAGAGTGAAAGACTCGCTAGAATGGTCGCAACTTATCTCTGAGAAGAGATGTGACCACTACTCGCATTCGCAAGGAGATGATTGAAATGAGGCTTTGAAGGCCTTTTTACAATAAACAGGAATGCCAAAAGTCCTAGACATCCAAAAACCTAACCCTAGGAGATGAAGCGCCAAAAGTCATGTGGGCCTCGTTTGGGTAAGTGAGTACATCAACTTCCCGAGGTCGTAACTTTTGCATACGATCTCCGTTTTAGGTGTGTGATAGCTCGTTGGAAAGGTATCATAGAGGAAATTTATTTTGGGGGCTGAATCATGCCTTTAGCTATAATTGAGAACCTGAATCTCGAAAAACCTTCATTTGGACCCTCAAAATGGCTAAAACCTGCTAAAAATAGTAAATTGCCAAAATTGCCAGAAAACTGTTTTAAGCCATTTGGAAAAGGTGGGTGGCCATCGATATCCACCTAGATCAATCCTCCCTCCTTCGGAAGCAATGGTATCCATTGCGTTGAGTTCCCGAGGGAGAGGGAAAAGCGTTTGTTGAATCTGCATCTCGGTGAGTTGCTTGTCTTGCTGGAGACATTGCGCTGCTTAGTTTGTGGAAGTTTGTCACGAACCTATTGAGGCGGAGGCCACTCAACAAGTCGGGCTACATGAGAGGATAGTGTGAAGAAGGAATCTTTGCACTTTTCTGCAACCTTGTCGACCTGCTTCTGTTGGATAGAAGGTGCTTGGGGAGAGGCTGTAGTGGTTGCAGTGTTCTTTTGTTCCCCTTTTGAACAGACTGTGAAGAAGCTAAATTTTGCAGTATGAGATACTACCTTACGACACTTTTTAGGTGGAACAGAAGTCAGAACTACCTCTAGTATTCTATAGAGATGACCCCCTAGAGAAACAATGACACTGCGGGGTCGAGACTCATAAACAACGTGGCACTTCCGCATATATGGTTGGCCCAAGAGAACATCACAAACATCTAGTGAGGCAACATCACATAATACCTCATCCTTAAAGGGTTGGATGCCATATGACAATCGACATTGCTGGCTGACACAAAGATCTCATCCTTGGCGAAGCCACCCGATGTTGTATGGTTGCGGGTGTGGTGTTGTCGACAATCCCAACTATTTGATGACCTCTGCTGAGATGAGGTTTTTTTGGCTTTCTCTATCAAAAATAAAATGCAGCGGGGCCCCTTCACCCACATCTATGAATGAAAAAGGTGCTCCCCCTCTTCAGGATCTGTTGGTTCTTCTGGTTGAATTTTTGCGGTTGTGACAATAGCAGTGGGGTTTGCATCAATGATCTGTCATTTACCAGTATTTTCAGAATCAGATTCAGAATCAGGGTTCAGCTCCTTGTCTTTGATCTCGGCCACCAATGACTGTTTTGAGCGACATTCATCGGTGTTGTGCCAGGGGATTTTGTGGAAATCACATAATTTTCCAGTGTCCTTCTTTGTCTTCCTGTGACCCTTCTTTTCCTGTGTCTTGGACTGGTTTTCGAGAGACTGTTTGTTAGTGCCGTCTTTGTCATACTTTGGTTGTTGCGGATTTGTAGACCTGAATTCCCATTTGTTCTGGTGCTTAAATTTCTGCTCAATTTTAACAACATATCGATAAGCAGCACTGAGTGATGAGATGTCCAGAAAATCCATTTCGGTCTAGATGTATCTGTGTAGAGCCCCACGGTATTTCAGAACCAAATGTCGCTCGGAGTCTTTGATACCCAGCTTGGTGCGCAAGGTATGGAAGGTATTGGTGAACTCCAAAACTGCTTGGCCCCTATGTTGCCGCAGTGTGGTGTATCTCATGTACTGGTCCTCATAGTTGCCAATAGGGTAATATTGTTCCTTTAGCCCATCCACAAAAAAATCCCAAGTATGATCGGCCCCATATATTCCAAACTCCTCTGTGGAACTTTGCTCCCAATAAGTTTCCCACCAATGTTTGACATGAGGGAGATCTTTAAGCAGTGTGAAGGTGATCTTTTCTTTGTCAAAAAAGTTGTGATCAGAGAAATAACCTTCTAGCAGAGTTAACCATTTTTCTAAGGCTTTCGCATCTATCTGTCCTTCAAATACAGGAATATCAAAATTGACTTGTACCTTGAAAGTCGAGGTGCCTCCAAAGTGGTTGCTTGATGAAGATGTTCATGACGCTATTGACAGGTGTTTAAGGATGTGGGCAAAATTCTTCATCATTTCGTCCCTCTGTCGTGTGAGAGCTTGCTCAAGCAACAGATTGATAGGATCGTCTGCTCCATCGTTTTTATTTTCTTCCACCATTGAGGGTTTCTTGGGTGTGCGAGAGTGATTATCTTCAAGAGAGACAAGCTCGAGACCCAACTTGCTATACTCGGACCTCGTCGGGGACATGCACTGAAAAAACGATGAAGAGCAGCCTGCTCTGATACCACTGATCTAGATTATTTTCGGCACGAAATGAGAGCGGAGATATAATAAGGAAATTCACAGAGATATCATGCATATCAAATAATATAACAGAAATGTATCAAAGATGCAACCATAAACACAGATATACAATAATACACGATTTCTATTAATGAAAGAAATGTACAGAGACTATAAAAATACAGAGTGAAAGACTTGCTAGAATGGTGGCAACTTATCTCTGAGAAGAGATGTGAGCGCTACTCGCATTCACAAGAAGATGATTACAATGAGTCTTTGAAGGCCTTTTTACAATAAACAGGAATGCCAAATTTCCTAGACATCCAAAAACCTAACCCTAGGAGATGAAGCGCCAAAAGTCATGTGGGCCCCGTTTGGGTAAGTGAGTACATCAACTTCCCGAGGTCGTAACTTTTGCATACGATCTCCGTTTTAGTCGTGTGATAGCTTGTTGGAAAGGTATCATCGAGGAGATTCATTTTGGGGGCTCAATCATGCCTTTGGATATTATTGAGAACCTGAATCTCGAAAAAACTTCATTTGGACCCTCAAAATGACCTCGGAAGTTAAAACCTGCTAAAAATAGTAAATTGCCAAAATTGTCAGAAAACTAGTTTGAGCCATTTGGAAAAGGTGGGTGGCCACCGATATCCACTTGGATCATTGAACCTAGTGTTTCTAGAGGGTGTATCCTCTAGAAGTCCACATGGGAGTGCCATGTGTGACAAAGCTTTTTCTACTATGGTGGTTGTGTACCACTGGTAGAGACTTTGTTTCTATGAACAGTAGTTGTGTAATACTATGGAAAGATACCTCCCTAGATAAGAGGGAGTGTTAAATTGGCCCAGACGTAGTCCTTCCTTGATCATTACAAGAAATACTATGGAATCAAGGTGCTTGAAGTGATTTCCACGTGTCAGTTAGCATCGGGCTAACAACCACTCACAGATGTGTACTTGTGGTGAAAGTTCTTGGTGTGGTCTGTTAGCACTGAGAATCACCCTCAGATTGTAGGAGGATAAGCCCAATACCCATCAAAGTTTTTGGTGTATGTTGATTTTATATGAGTGGATGTCAAAGGACAAAACTCAATATATGAATGATGTTTCAACATAGAACTGGACAAGAAATGCACAGGGAAGTCAGGGCCACATTAACTTCAGTAATTGAATTGAGTTTAAGTGTGAGCAAAGGGAAGACTTAGTGAGAAAGGTGGACAATACTTCTATGTGCATCAGGTTTTCAAGCATCTTGGAGAAGAAAAACTCATACTCAAGATCACTCTTCAGCTCAACTTTCAGACACAAAAATATTTCCAAACGAAACAGTCACAACAACACAATGATCAAACCTACATCACAATGCAGCTACAACAACTCGATTGGATCCTCCATGCTCGAGCCATTTAGTGTTAGAGGGAAAGATAACAAGGGAGTTGACTAAAACTGGTCACGATATCGCCGTAATCAAACCTACATTACAACAACATAACAACCCTAGACTAGATCCTCCATGTCCGAGTGTTTTAGCACAGTTTTTATAGAGAGATGAGAGAGGTTGAATTCTATTAATCTGAAAGTCCCATATTTGATACATAACTAGAGAACAATTCTGGAATAAAAAAATTACAAAATAGGGAGCTCTGCTCAACCAGTTGATGACCTTAACAAATTATCAAAACTGTCTATTTATACTCAGATCAGACCTCGACTATCAGGAGTGTGATCTGATCACTACATTCAAAGAATTACGTCTGATAAATCTTCTTTCAGATGATGTATGTATCCCTCTATCAGATGCGAGCTCAAATCGACATGGGTTTGCAGGAAAATCCATCCACAGGGGTACCTCGGGTTGACAACTCGGTCTTCATCACCAGATCCTCCATGCCTTCCATTTATGGGGTGAGCCGAGGTTTCAACCACCAGTCCTTCCTTCTAATAATTGCCCCTTCTTGGGAACTCAATGAGGCTTAATTCCTAGGAGGAAACCACGTGCTTGTCTCGGATTGGATGTTAAATGAGCACGTGATTGCGGGGCCGTCAAAAGAGGTTTGAACTCACACCGCTTTTGGGCCCGCAATACATTACCTTTCACCACGTAACACTTTCTCCTTACCATGGTTTCAATTGTGGGACTGCTCAAGAAAATTATTGCTTGAGCAGGTTGCGTCCCCACAATGGACTGTGCCCATAGATCTAGTCCTAATCTGCGATCTAGGCACACCCGCTAGATTTAGCGCCACTGCTAAGCTTATCCGCCCACCAAATTTAGAATCTGCCAAAATGTGCCTTGGGGGGGAGGGCACTACTTTTGACGTTGAACAATACCACATCAACGGATCATATCTACCTCCTTCAAATTGATGGATGCGATCTTCTTTGGGTCTCCAGACTACGCAAAAAACAAAATCTCAAACCTCCTATGCCTCCATGCTTTTACCCAGAGCTGGCGATCTAATGATGCATGTCCTCTTGAATTGAACAACTGAGAATTACTTCAGAACTTTATCTGTAGTTCATGGATCTATTCCATATGTCTGATAGATCTTCCTTTAAGTAAATCCTCTGGAGCTAAGGATCTGATGATGTGTGGCCCTCGCAAATCGACGATCCAGATTCAATTCAGGCCTTTGACACTTCGGGACTTCGAAACTTCGATGCTTCGACACTTCGACGCTTCAGGACTTCGGCGCTTCGGGACTTCGGCACTTCAGCACTTCAGCACTTCGGGACTTTGTCACTTCAGCACTTTGGGACTTCGACACTTTGGCACTTCGACACTTCAGCGATTCGAAACTTCGAGCTTCGGCCCTCCCAGAATTTTGTTGTTTGGCACTTTGGGACTTCGTTTGTTCGAAACTTCAGGATTTTGGGCACTTCGGGCTTCGGCCCTGTGGGACTTTGCAATTTTTAACTCCCACAATTCTCTAGAACACCGAACTCTGAAGCGAGGGATTTTCCTCCACGCGTCCTCATATTTTTATCACTCAGATTATTTCAGGTGTTTGGGCTTCGACTCTTCGGGAATTTCACACACTTATCACTTTGAAACTCCTGAAGCTTATTTCCCTGAACACTTGGATCAACTGCCACTTGTCCCCTTAAAGATCAATGACTCATGCTCTTTTCGGGCCTTGGAACTTTAGACCTTTTTCTCTGGCGCTATACTTTGCGCAATTTTGGACTCCTGAATGCCAGTGCGTCGTTGATCTGATTCTCCTAATTGGATCTCCACCGTTGAAATATAAACTTGTCTTCTTGCTTGTATTTTATGCCTGGAATGAACTTCTTTGAAATTTTTCCTTTTTCTGTGGAAGCTAATTGTGCATACAATAAAATTGTGGGCATAGGATGTACCCTGCGCATAAAAAGGCTTGATGGACCTTAAAAAGAAAGACTTCAAAAATAAAATGCGCTGAAGGGAGAGGAGGGGCTATGGCTCAAAATCGAGATTAAAATGACTTTTGACCCCTATGATTTCATGTGATAACATGGTCTTTGTCCTATTCATGGTGATTTGATAAGGAATGATAAAGACTCAAGATTCTATATGTTATTACATGCATACCCAGAGTGAGCCTGATCTTAGTGAGAGTTAATTGGATGAGAGGGAGATCCACAAAAGGAGTTTCTCCTCGGTTCAAGTGGGAGAGAGACGTCTCCCAAGACTGACAGACAAGTTTCATGAGTCTAGGGCGAATTTTGTATACTTCAGAGACAAGATTGGCATGATGCAGAATATATCCCTTGTTGAGAGGGAGTGTTGATGTTTGCACAACATCGGGAAGACATTCGCTTAGAATAATAATTAATAATATAATTATTGATTATTAAATATAATATATAATAAGTAAATGATAATAATAAATAGTTATTGATTATTCAAGGGACGCATCCTTTCATGGATGGTCACCATATGTTCCCTATATATGGAACACTCATCATTGTAATAATATATAGATTATATCTCAGATGAAGGGAAAAACAACAACTACATCAATAGATTCTATTGTCACTTTGATTTCCAATGCCCAAGGCCAGCTCACATATATCTAATTACATGGATAGAATGTTTGAATATTATAGATGAATCTAGATAAAAATTAGGTTAGAGACATCAACATTTCAAAACAAGCTTTGATGGAATTTTTATTGACCTGTTGACGAGGATAAATATCCCAACAAACTAAGGGGTACTCCCCACTATTCCAAATCAACTATGCACCATTTGGTTTAGTAAACCCATTCATATTCTGGCTTGATTTCCATTACTGGTTATGAAGGTGAATATAGATGGTTATGCAATATAAATATGTAGATGAAGACTATGTATGAAAATAAGTCTAATCTCCTTCTAATCTATCATATTCTATCCTAGCTAGAAGCAAGCTATCGTAACCTAATGAGCTTTAAATGAAAGCAAACTTCATCGGGAACCCAACTAGATAGTCATAATGGAGGTACAAAATTAGAAATAAATGCATACAAATAAATAACCAAAATTTTCTAAACTATATTTCTGCATACATTACAACTCATATAATGAGGAAATATTACAAAATATAAGAAAGAGTAACAAGACTACAAGAGATATAGATTACATTAGATTAGTTTATAAATAACCATATCCTTACAACCCATGTGGACAACATACATTCCACTTGAAATAGTTCATAACAAAATCACAACACATGAAAGTTCTTATCCCTTTAAAATATTTGGTCTGAGGGCTTCTCAATATTCAATCACCATGTATTTTTTCCAAAAAGAGTTATAGAGTGTATACAAATATTGAAAAGCTCCTTCAAATAGGTTCTCTTCCCAAATTTATACAGGTTTTCTAACTCCCTTGTGACTTTTTTTGTTCCTTCTAAAGAATATTTTACAAAATTGTTCACCTTCCTTCTGCTTGGTGACATGTGTACAAGGTAATGAAAAAATAAGAGGTGGTTCAGAAAAGACTAAATAGAATGTAGGTAACAACAATTTCGAATTGCTATTTTTTCCTATTCATGAGATTTTGTCTCTGATGTATGTGGTCCAAACTTCCAGCTAATCGTACAGGGAGATGATCCTACAATAATCCAACTCTTCTAGTGCAATGATATGCATGTCTATGTTGTCATCAAGGATTTTCATATCCTTTGATAGTGTATCCATGAATGCCTGGATCATGGTATGAACTTTACTGGGTTGTATAAGGTGTTTCTCTATTAAGTTAGTTATTAGTTTGGTGACTCACACGGTAACCTCTGGTCGATGGCTTGTTTTGTCCTGTATTTTATCCACTAGCTCCTCCATGATGAGATTCTTTCCCAGCTCCTCTAACTGGGGAAGTTGGCACCCTTTGACCAATTCTTGTGTAGCCTTGTGCAGTTTTGAACATATTGTCATCGAATTGGTTACCTCTTTATATTCCCTTTGTCCGATCTACTGGTAGTGCTCGATTGAACAGAGTTTTGTCTTTCTCTCTATGCCTAAGGGACGATAGAGTTAAACAGTAAAATTATGAACATGGGTGTCTATTTTGCTTGTTTAATGAGAAAAAAAACTATAATTTCACAAGTTTTTCAACTTTCGGTATACAAAAGTATTTTTTTTAATTTGGAATTTCACTTTACAGTAAAAACAAAACTTGTGAAATAAACTGTTTGTTGTAGCAACATCTGCTCTGGGCGCTAGGGTTAGGGTTTCTCAGTCCTGGTGCACTTGGATGCCACGATAGGGGCACAATGATTCCTAGTGAGGGAGGGCCATGAGGCTCCTCCTACAGTGAAGTGGCGTCGCATGGAAACAACAGAGGGGGTTCCAGGTACCCAACATTTGAGCCTCCAACAGATCTTCAATTGCAGCTTCTTTCTGAGGGAACATTCAAGGACAAAGAGATGGATATTGATACAGGGAAAAAACCAAATGCAACAAGCACAACATGTCCATGGATAGTTTGGAAATGCACTCCCCAGGTGCCACAAGCCCCGAAATACATCATAAGCACACCCAAGATTGAGGAACAGAAGAAATACATGAGAGACTATGCCTTAGTGGGGAAATTTTTAGGGTTCTGGCCCTCTGAACGAGAATTGGAAAATGGACACACCAATGGTGGAAGCCCAAAGGCCATTATGATCTACAACTAGGTTCCAAGGGATTATTCACCATAATCCTGCATAACTTAGAGCACATAAATAACATTTTCGATGGATGGTCTTATTTCTTCAATTCGGTGGGTCTCTTCTTGAGATTTTGGACTGAAAAGTTCAGCCCTGAAACAAGGGACTTATCATATGCCCCAGTAAGGATAAGTCTCTACTCCCTTCCATAGGAGTTCTAGATGGAGGAGGTGTTGGTCGGCATTGGCAACACCATTGGACTGTATGTTAAATCATCGGAGGCCACAAAGAAACAAAGATACACCTCCTACATGCACATTTTTTTTTATCTGAACATTGCAAATCCATTACCATGATCCATTTGTTTGGAATATCATGATGAGTACTGGCTGCAAACCATTGACTATGAGCACATCTTGTTCATATGAAAAAAAATTCATGAGCATGGGCACCTTTTCAAGGATTGCCTCCTCAACATAACAAGCAAAGATGGAAACCCAGAAGAAAATAAAAAAAATATGGCTTCATCCAGGTGCCAGGCAAGTGCAGATAAGGAGGCAAAAGACCAACAACCCAAACCAACAAGGAGCTGACCGCAAGAAACCAATTTGATATTTTGCAACAACATCCAGAGAGCATGGAAGCTTCACATGTCCTGCCTATAGAGAAAACACTTCAGAATACAGAGAAAGGGAAATCCAAGGAATCTCCAGGTCAGACCCAAACCACTCCTCCACTCATATCCAACACCATAGCCTTACAACCCTCATAATTTGAAAATGGGGACGTAGAAATGGATATAGATGAGCAATACCTGGAGGGAGTTGACGTGGAGCATATGGAACGCGCATATCGGCACCAGAAACTATATACCATTCCTCCAGACAAGTTGAGAAAAGTCTGAAATATCTTCCTCAACTCCTGAGCAGGCTCCACCGCCAGATCTAGTGGGGGTATGGGAATAAAAGGAAACACACAGAAAGAACAAAAAAAATCTCAGAAAGATGAAAATAAAAGAGGAATAAAATCCACTAGAAAGCTCATCCAAGAGATAGGGCATCTTATGGTTAATGCAGGTCATATACATCTCATATCTGACAACTTTATCCCCCTCCCCTTCCCATCCTCATCATGAAGATCATCTCTTGGAATATAAGGGGACTCAACGGTCGTAGTAAGAAAAAGTTACTACGAGACATGATCATAGTAGGAAAACCAAACATACAGATGCTCGAAGAAACAAAATGTGCTACTGAAGAAATGGAAAAGATTCTCCCTGGCTGATGGAAGCAAGGAAAAGGTATGTACACGGTGGCCACGGGGGTAGAAGGGGGACTGGAACATCTTTGGAACCCAATTTCAGTCACCCTAGAAATGTTTTTTCACAACCAAGTGGTCCATCTCTGTCACCTACCAACTCATCAGTTCTAACAAACCCGACTACCTAACAAATGTCTATGGACCAACCACATGAAGGGATAAACATGACTTCTTAAGAAGTCTGGAGAACCTGACCATCTTAACTGGGGGGAATAGATGGATCCTGGGAGGGGATTTCAACATGATTTGCAATATGGATGATAAGAGAGGAGGAACGCATCGCCTCGAAGAAAAGTTAGGGGACTTTCAGAGCCTAATAGATAACTTATGCCTCATTGACACAAACCCTTCAAATAATATCTTCTCTTGGACAAATCGAAGAACTGGCTCTCATCAAATATCTTGCAGGCTGGACTGCTTTCTTCTTTATGATTCTCTCATGTTGGAAGGCACAACTCTGGAAGAACACATCCTCGATGTCCATGGGTCAGACCACTGGCCTATCCAACTTTGGCTGGACATTCCTGCAACTCCAGGATGAAAACCCTTTAGGATGGAGCGGTTTTGGCTCAATCACCCAAACTTTCAACAAAATGCCCACACATGGTGGAGGGAGGCGACAGTTCCTCACAGATCCAAAATGTACAGGTTCCAACAGAAACTCAAAAACTTCAAGTAGAAGCTCAAGACTTGGAACAAACAAACCTTCTAAAATATTTTTGAGGCTCAAAAGAAACTAACGGACCAAATGTGCATTGTTATCACATATTATTGCAGGGGTGTTTTCTCTTAGGAGTTGGACCTCGGATGACCAAATGTAAAATAAGTGGGCTTAAAAACCCACAAATGTATTTGATCCAAAGTTGGGGTGCAATTGTGTAAAGGCGTGCACGTATTTGGTCAGCTAAAATCCAATGAAGAGAAGGCTCAGTCTTAGCTGTTGATCTAGGGAAGGACACGTGGCACAACATCAACATAGAGAAAGTCGTTTCGAAAAATCTCAAATGAAAAGTGTTGATAGTCGAAGTCCCAAAATTCTGATAGTCGAAGTCCTGATGGTCAGATATCCTTAATTACTGATATTAATATGGGTCGTCTGATCAAAGGGGATGTGTGGCACCTGATCCAAGAGATCACAATTTCACGACATAGAGATTTGAGTATGGAGCACAACGTGAGTTCGTGAAATGCGAAATTGCGACACGCTCGGAAGTTGAGCCCAGGGTCATAGCCTGTGGTCGGGTGGAAGATGGTGTCGAGAGGAAAGCTCCCATTGCGAGGAGCCTAATCCGTCAAATGTAAAGCAGATCTAATCATTAATATTAGGGGCCATTTTGTTGTATCAAGAGTCATGGTTTCTATTATCAAGTGATATGAGGACTCCCAAAATGCGAAATACTGAAATATCATATGGGATAAGCGCTTGGTCATGGCCCAAGGTCACATACCAGTAAGGGTGTCAAATTCACAAGGTTTGTGCCACAGGACGAAAGTGCTCGCGCTCGTTACAGAGTAAAACTGTCACAGTTTCAATGATCTTTGGGTGAGCTCGAAGAACTACTAGCAACACATAACAACTCCTTGAGAATTCAAGCCTCTTCCTGATCCCGATGAATTAGATAATGAAAATAGGGGGAGGTGGTTGAAACCTTGCCTCACCCCATAAATGGAAATAGTGGAGGAGTCGACCATGGAAAATAGGGTTGTCATCCCATGGTACCCCTGCAAGTGGTTTTTCCTGCAAGCCCATACTGAATGAGGTTGCGTCTGACAAAGGAATACCTGCACTGTCTGACTGAGAAGACGTCATGCCATGGAATCTTGAGCACGCCTCTACTATTGTTTACAAAGATTTTGAGTATATGCAAGGGGTTATGTTATTTTTGTTAAGGGGGTTGATGATTGAGCTAATATCTCGAATCTAAAGTTTTAGTAAAGCCTTTGGTTCTCGGGTTATGGATATGTATTTTTGACTTCTTGTCTTATGAAAGTTAGTTTCCTTAATTTCTCTGTAACAACTGTATTAGAACACTCGGGCATGGATGATCTAGTTGAGGGTAGTTATGTTTTTATGGTGTAGGTTTGATCATAGTGACATAGCCACCAACTTTAATCAATTCTCTATGTTTTCTTTTCCTTCTGATAATGAATGAATCGGAAATAGATGATCCAGTCGGGTTATTGTTATTGAATTGTAATGTATGTTGTATTCTAGTTCAGTGATAATTTCATTCAGTTCGTTGAAACTCTGGGCCAAGAGGATCTTGTCTTCTGATTTTTTCCTCTTTAGGCTACTGGAAGACTGGATGTCCATAGCAGACCTCTTCTTTTCTCCTCAATTTATTCCTCCTACTCACCACTATACTACAACTTACTTACTGACGTTAGATCAAGACCTCACCTGCTTATGCATACCAGCCCAGTTTTCTGATTTAAAGCGATATAATATTGAGTATGTGTCCATTATACCCCCTTTAAATTTAACATTTATGACATACAAACTGATGGGTACTAGGCTTACCTCTCCTACAATCCATAGGTGACTTCTAGTGCTAACATTTCTGGCACCGTTGTCTGGGATGAATTGAAGATTTTCTCTGGGTAGAATGACAACAAACTTATGATTCTAAAGGTGCATCAGATATCATAACCTTTAAAGATTTCACTTGCACCTAGCGACTCCACTGTCTCGGTTCCACGGTTTCAGTGTGGCTGCTTCTGGCTACACCTGGTATCCCCATGGGAGAACACAATGATCAGATCTGGTCTTTGATTGTGAACAAAGACCAGACACACTCATTTTTCACATCATTCACCGGGAGACTCCATGGATAAAGTATCAAATGGCGCCTCTATTGGTTCGATATGAACAAAATCCTGGCTCGAAGGTTTGATCCTTTTAATTTTTCTGATGTTCCTTTTTTTCCTAATGTTGTCCCTACTATGGATGAATGGGGTGATTATTTCCCATATTTAGAGAACGAATAGAGGACAATCCTTCTTGGCATCTCTATGAGTTTCATGAACTCATGCATCAGTGGGAAATACATCATGAGGATTTTTTAATAAATATATTAATTTCTCATTGGATGGGAATGCCTGTGAGTGGTATCAATCCTTGCTCCTTGCTAGCATCTCCTCCCTGGAACAGTTTTATGCAACCTTTAATAAGCATTGTCAAAGGTATTATTCCTCTGAGTTAATCTGTCATAATTGTTGTGAGGAATGTGAAGGCCATGATCAAGATATGGCTGTGTCTAATGAAGTTTGTGCGGATGAGGACCATGAGGAAGATGAAGATGCTTTGGGAGAAGTAATGGAGTTGATAAAGTCTCTCTCTGCCAAACTAGAAAGATTGGAATCTGAAGAAAGCATAAAGGATTTTCCAGTCCTTGATGCAGATGTTCTTGGCAGCTCTACTAAGGATGATAGTGAAGATTTCATAGTTGCAGAGGCCTTGCATTCTACTCTTGAGGTGCCTACTTCCCTAGCTTTGATGATTACTTGGATGACGAGCAGTAGAGCCTCACATCCCAGTTTTTTGACCAAAGGATCAATCGACCTGTATATGAAAGCTACAAATTAGGTTTCGAGCTGGAAATCCAAGATTTCCAAGAGCATATAGTAGAGATTTATCCTCTACTTGTTAACAAAAATCATTGTGAGGAAATCAGCCATCTTGAATAACATGTTGAAGAGAAGATCGTTACCATGGGTCCTGTTTATGATGATTATGAATCTAACCCTTGGGAGAGCCAAGAAGAAGAACCAGAGGAGCAGTAGAAGGGGTAGTTTATCTCTTGTCCAGAGCCTGTCAGTGAGAAACAATCGCCCAGGAGCATTCAACCTGCATTATCCTCCCATCCACCCGCGCTTTCCAGAGACATTCAACCATGTGTGAGAAGCTGTGTAGTAGGGAAGTCCGCCTTTTACAAATTTTATGGAGTTTTCCACTTGGCCTACGAGCCTGTGAAGGAATACATGGAGTTGTATTTCCTTCATGTTTCGAATCCACCCATCTTTATCCTAACCTAAACATTAAAAGAAAAGCTAAAGGATGTAACCATTATGTTGTCATGGTTGCATTATCCGTTATCAATCATTGAAAGAGTAAAGGAGATTCCAGTTAGGAAGTTACTAGAATGTCTATGGTGGAAATTTTCTTTCACCTAGCATTGTGTAAAAATCAATTAGTTTAGGACTGTATATAAATAAGCCCCTTGGAGCAAGTGTGTTTATCTTCATTTTTACATATCAACCTATATTTCAGAGCAGGTTGTTTTGAGATTGACTCCATACCCCAACAGAAGGCAACTGGAACTGCAAGGAGATATTAGAGCCTCACAGGGAGGACTCTATCCCCCATGGAGCCTAATGTTATCACATATTCTTGCAGGGGTGATTTCCCTTAGGAGTTGGCCCTCGGATGACCAAATGAAAAAGAAGTGGGCTTAAAAACCCACAAATGTATTTCATCCAAAGTTGGGGTGCGATTGTGAAAAGGCACACATGTATCTGGTCATCTAAAATCCAATTAAGAGCAGGCTCAGTCTTAACCATTGATCCAGGGAAGGACACATCGCATAGGATCAACATAGAGAAAGTCATTTCTGAAAAGATCAAATGAAAAGTGTCAGTAGTCGAAGTCCCGAAATGTCGATAGCTGAAGTCCTGATGGTTCGAGATCCCGAACTGCCGATATTCATCTGGGTCATCCGATCAAAGGGAACGCGTGACACCTGATCCAAGAGATCGTGATTTCACGACTCATATATTTGAGTATGGAGAAGAGCGTGAGTTTCTGAAATGAGAAATCATGACACTCCCGGGAGTTGAGCCCAGGGTCATAGCTTGTGGTCGGGTGGAAGATGATGCCGAGAGGAAAGTGCCCATCATGAGGAGCCTAAGTCATCGGATGCAAACTAGATCTGATCGTTAATATTAGGGGCCATTTCGTGGTATCAAGAGTCGGGGTTTTTGTTATCAAGTGATATGAGGACTCCCAAAATGTGAAATCCAAAAATATCATATGGGATAAGCACTTGGTCATGGCCCAAGGTCACATGCTGGTAAGGGTGTCAAATTCACAAGGTTTGCACCACAGGATGAAAGTGCTCGCGCTCGTTACAGATTAAAACCTTCACTGTTTCAAAGATTTTCGAGTGAGCTCGAAGAACCGCTAGCAACACATAACATCTCCTTGAGAATTCAAGTCTCATCCTAATCCCGATGAAGTAGTTAATGAAATAGGGGGGAGGTGGTTGAAACATCGCCTCACCCAATAAATGGAAAGCATGGAGGAGCTGGCCATGGAAAATAGAGCTATTAGCCCATGGTACCCCTGTAAGTGGTTTTTCCTGCAATCCCATACTGATTGAGGTTGCATCTAAAAAAGGAATACCTGCACTATCTGACTGAGAAGACGTCACACCATGGAAGCTCGAGCACGCCTCTTCTGTTTTTTACAAATTTTGTGAGTATATGTAAGGGGTTCTGTTATTTTTGTAAAGGAGGTCGATGGTTGAGCTAAGATTTCGATTGTAAATTTTTAGTAAAACCTCTGGTTCTCTGGTTATGGATATGTATTTGAGACTTCTTGTCTTATGAAAGTTAGTTTTCTTCATTTCTCTATAACAACTGTATTAGAACACTCGGGCATTGATGATCTAGTCGAGGGTAGTTATGTTTATGTGGTGTAGGTTTGATCACAATGACATAGACACCAACTTTAATCAGTTCTCTATGTTGTATTTTCCTTCTGATACTAAATGACTCAGGCATGGATGATCCAATCAGGTTATTTTTATTGAATTGTGATGTATTTTGGATTCTAGTTCAGTGATAATTTCATTCAGATCGTTGAAACTCTAGGCCAAGAGGATCTTGTCTTCTGAGTTTTTTCTCTTTAGGTTGCTATAAGACCAGATGTCCATAGCACACCTATTCTTTTCTCCTCAAGTTTTTCCTCCTACTCACCACTATAATATAACTTACTGACTGAAGTTAGATCAATACCTCACCCACTTATGCATAGCATCCCATTTTTTTGAGTTAAAGCGATATAATCTTGAGTCTGCGTCCATTAGACCCCCTTTAAATTTAACCTTTGTGACATACAAACTGATGGCTACTAGGATTACCTCTGATTCAATCTAGAGGTTATTTCTAGTGCTAACAGGTACCATACAAACCCAAATCCGAGAGTAGGGCTTATCGAGGACCTCAAAACACAAGAAGTGGCAGTAAGCCAAAAGCTAGAGGAAATAAAAGCCCAAGAAGACATCTTATGGAGACAAAAGTCATGCATCCAGTGGCTCAAGGAGGGTGATAGAAACACCAAGTTATTTCATATGTCTACCATCCAAATAATAAATGCCAATCGAATCACTCAGTTTCTCACAGAAAATGAGCAAACCCTTCACACCCACGAGGATCTAGAAGAGGAGTTGGTCACCTATTATAAAAATATCTTGACGGAGCCCTAGAGGGACAAATCACAATCCATCTCCTAGGTCACATAGCACATAGCCTCTATAATCACAGAGGACCAAAATGTAGAACTATTATGGCCCATCACACTTGAGGAAGTCGATCAAGCTCTCCAGGATAGCCCCAAAGGTAAAGCTCGGGGACCAGATGGATTCACTGCATATTTCTTTCATCATTTCTTGAAAATGATCAGAGAGGAGGTGTGGGATATCATCGAAGACTCTAGAGTGTTAGGTCAATTCATCCCTACCCTCAATGCTACTTTCCTCACCCTTATTCCCAAAGAAGAGCTAGTAAACCACCCCAAGTAGTTTCGACCAATCGCTCTATGCAATGCCATTTACAAGCTCTTAATTAAGGTGATAGCAAAAAGACTCAAGCTTATACTCCCCTTCATTATTTCATCAGAGAAATCAGGGTACATGAAAGGAAGACAAATCGTGGACAACATCATCCTAGAACACAAAGTTATCCATTATTTACAGAAGACCTGCACTCTAGGTATGCTCTTAAAACTGGACCTTTCTAAAGATTTTGACAAGCTAAGTTGGGATTATATGCGCTCAATGATCCTAGCCTTTGGTTTCAACCCCTCCTAGGTAGACTCGATCTTGAATCTTACCTCCTCTTATTTATTTTCAATCCTTATCAATGGAGTCCCATATCATCCTTTCTCTCCCACTAGAGGAATCAGGCAAGACGATCCTCTGTCCCCATTCCTTTTCACTATCATCGTAGAAGGACTCAGCGGCTTTATCCAGGCTGCAATAGAAAAAAAGATGCTAAAATGACTACCCTTACACGACATCAATCCTACGATCTCTCACAACCAATTTGTGGATGATACTCTGATGATGGGCTCCTCCACTATCCATGAAGCCCATACAATCCTCTCCATTACTCAAACCTTCTGTGAGGCATCTAGAATGGACATCGACAAGGAAAAGTCCCAGATCTTCTTTTTCAACACCTAGTTGTTGATTCAGCTCCACATCACATAAATCCTACGTTTCACTCGAAGCTCTCTTCCATCCAAATACCTTGGTATCCCCCTCCTTGAAAAATCCCTCAGGAACAACTCTTGGGAAAGCCTCCTCACCTAATTTTCGAAAAGGATGTCCTCCTGGATCTACTGAGCTCTCAATCTCCGCAGTCGCCTCATCCTTCTTAAGTCTGTGCTGCAATATTTTCCAATCTATACCTTCTCATCCCTCGCTACCCCTAACTTCATCTTAAGCACTATCAAAAACCTGCAAAGGAAATTTCCTTGGCAAGCGCTCAAAACAGGAAAAAATTGGCGTTGATTAGTTGGGAAAAGATTTGCAGACCCAAGACTCAAGGGGGTTTGGGAATCATAGACTCCTTAATCATGAATAAAGTTATGAGTGCCAAGATCTAGTAGAGGTGGTTGAAGAGACCTCAAGACCTCTGGGCCAAGATTTGGAGAAGAAAGTACACTCCCAAAATAGCAGAAAGAAGCCTCATAAGATGGAACGGAGATGCCCTAGGATCCCTGATCTGGATGACTACCAAGAAGAATCGACACCTTGTAGTCAATCAGACATTTTGGGAAATCTAGAATGGTCAAATTGCCTTCTTCTGGAATGATTCGTGGAAAAAATTACCTATTCTGGCACAAGAAGCCTGGGATGACACCTTCTGCACCCCAACTACCCAAGCGGGACTGACAAAAGTGGCAGAATATTGGAAGGAAAATCCCGCAGATACCACTTGGAGATGCTTGAAATCTACTGGAGAGGACCTTCACACCGAAGCACAGGTGGATCTTCAACCTTGGTACAACATGACCAACGCACGAAAAATTCCCATATTGCCAGGAGAGGACATCCTATGTTGGGGACACTCCCGAAGGGAAACCTTCAACATCCAAGAAGCTTATGCCACCAAGGCCAATCCCAATCTCCTCCCCCCGAGGAAATTTTGGAACAAAATCTCGTCATTGAAGCACATGGAATCATTCTCACATGGGACAATATCACCAAAAGAGGGTTTATAGGGCCATCCATATTCTCTTTGTGTATGGAAGAGGCAGAAACAATGAATCATATCCTAAACATTTTTCCCTTCAAAACCCAAGTTTGGGATCAATGCATGTTCATCATGTGCACCTCAGATCGCAAGAGGGACAACATAAGCACAACCATCAAAGAATGGAGAGAATTGGATTTCCATTCGCCTATCTTAAACCGCATTTGGAAACTGCTCCCTGGTTTTATCCCTTGGCAAATATAGAAGGAAAGGAATCAAAGGATCTTCAGGACCACAATTGGAAACACTGTTGGACCCAAAAATTCCACAGCATAATGGAAATAGTTAGCTTGTAGCTCTAGACTATAACAGACTTAACCTATCCAATTCAAGAACAAAGCATCTTCAAGAACTGGAAATTCACCGTAAAACAAAGTTCTCCCTCTCCCCCTTAGAATCACTCCCATGGGGACAACCCCTCTCATTGGTCTCCCCCTTTAGATGAC
Organism: Picea engelmannii; assembly: GCA_009831015.1. Lineage (NCBI taxonomy): Eukaryota > Viridiplantae > Streptophyta > Pinopsida > Pinales > Pinaceae > Picea > Picea engelmannii. The sequence goes on from ML781506.1 coordinate 1,431,886, forward strand.
TTTATCAAGTTAAAATTTTGATGGAGCCTCCAAAGGCAACCCGGGTGCAACAAGATCTGGAGTGGTTTTTTGAAACCACTAGGGGAATATTCTTCTCATCACCGCATGTAGCTTAGGCCATACCACAAAAAATGCAGTAGAACTATGGGGGATCAAAAGAGGCTTGCAATTGTCTTTAGACAATAATTTCAATAAACTTATAGTGGAGGGAGATTCGCAAGTAATACTCGACCTCTTTTGGAACATCCTGAATGGTGCCGATCCAAAGAAATTTTTTCCATGTTGGCAACTTTCTCATGGACTGATGAAAATTGGAACACTTCTTCGACCCAATCAATCCTTAATCCCCTCTCATGTGAGAAGGAAGGTGAATCATATTGTTGACGAACTAGCCAACATTGGAATGGATCGGGAGGGACCAAATCTTCTTTGCCAAGCCTCCATCAACCAGATGCACCCCTTCTTCCAGAGATTCCAGGAAAAGGCTCTAGCTATCGACAACTCCCCGGATGGGGTGTTATTGAAGAACATGTGTCAATAGGATCAGATAGATGAAAACCACCATGGCACCATCCACGTGAAAAGCGTGTGCCTCCCCCTCCTACCACCGTGATGCATTTAAATCAGCCTCGAGTTAACCAGGGTGGCATTAATTTTAGTGCGCCTTGATATGGCTATTCGTCCCTTCGATGGATCAGAGATATCGAACATAATTTACTCTGTGCATGCATGTATTCCTCCACCAATGATTTGTTGGAGTTACTTCAGACACACCTAGGATTTATTTTTCCTAAGGTTATTCCTTGTTTATTAGTCATAATTAATCATTATCCAGTCTCCTATATTTTAGGGGAGAATATTCCACTTGGAGAATATTCTCTTTCAGTTGAAACTTCAGTTTGACTAATTGAGTTGAGTTTAGATGTTTCATTGGTTTTGTCACCATGCAACATTGGGATCATCACCAACTCACTACTCTTTGTTCAGTCAGTTAATTGAAGACTAGTTGACTAGTTAACTCATCTAGCTGGCAGTTCACTCCCATAATTGCCTGAGAGACTAGACTAGGTGGCAGTTTACTCTTGTAACTATTGGTGTGTGTCTAGATCAATCTAGACCACCACTATGGCTCATTAGTTACTCATTTATTCTATATATATTGTAAATTATTCACTCTTTGAGTGTGGAATACGGTTAATGAGAATTCTTCCATTCTTTCTATCTTGCTTCTTCTTTCTTAATTTCTCTCTGCAAATGTGTGTAATATTTTCTAGCTAGATCTATTCTGTACAGGTTCAACACATTTACATGGTATCAGAGCTATGCTTCTTGGAGCAAGCCAGACAAGCCAAAGAATAAAGAAAATTGCGGTTTTGACGAGCTAAATCTTTGGTCATAACTTTCAATAATTATTCCTCCCAAAATATTACATTTTTGAGGAAACGACCATCATAGAAATTAAATCGGCCCATTTTGGAAGTGGGTTTTCAACGGTTGGCCAAGATTCTTTACCGTTTGCTTAGAAAGTGAGCCGCAAGATAGCCTCCTGAAACTGATACGAATCCGTGGCCGTACCTTTCCACATTCATTCCTCCCAAAATATTACGTTTTGGAGGAAATGACCAATGAAGAAAGTAAATCGGCCCATTTTGGAAATGGGTTTTCAACCGTTTGGCGAGATTCCTCACCGTTTGCTCAGAAAGTAAGTCGCAAGATCATCTCCTGAAACTGATATGAATTTTTAATTTCTTAATTTTTTCACTTGCAGATTGAGAGTAAATTTTTAGGGGTTCTTGGAATCAGTGGGAGAGATGGATATGGCAAATATTATATAGCCAAACATGGTGGTAATCCTTACAGCATAAAATTATTTTGATTGGAAGCACAAGGTAGAATTCTAACTCAGAAGGAAAGGATTGTATAATTTGACGATGGCGACAGAAACAAAACCTACATCAATGATTGAGAAGATGAGATGGGCGAACTGTAAGGATGAGGCCACGGGACTACTTCTTGAGTTAATCTCCATTGATTTTTGGTTTCATGTTGCCTCATGCAAGACTCCAAACAAGATCTGGACCACCTTGGAAGAACTCTTTGGAAAGCAGAATGAGATGCGAGGTCATATGCTTGAGGTAGAGTTGAATACCTTAGACCCTAAAAGTTTTGATAATATACAAGATTTTTTTACTAAATTTAATTCTTTTCTATTAAGCTTGGGTGAATGTGGTATTGATAAGTCTACACAAGAGAAACAACTTATTCTAACAAAATTGGCCAAGCTAGGACCAAAATACACTGTATATGTCTCCAATTTCCATTCTGGCAAATGTCTTTTTGGAACAAATTAGAAAATGCCTACGTTGACTCAGTTCATTGAGTCTCTTACACAAGAGCAGAAAAAAATCATACATATGGGCCTCATGAAAGATCCCAAAGCACATGCACTCACCGTGTAGGATGGAAAAGGGTCATTCAAACAGAATAGGAAGGAGGGATATTCCAAATCCTTTAATGATTCTTCAGGTTCCAAAGATTCTTCAGATTCCAAGAAGAAGAAGAAGGGAAATAAATGCACTTACTGTAATAAACTGAATCATGAAGAATCCACATGCATAAAGAAATAGATCGATCTTATGGCACATGAACTTCATGAGAGAAACCTTGGAAACTTCATTTCAGAGGGAGTCAAGAAGCAGAAGGAAGAAGATCCTGCTCCTAAGAAAGGTAATCATCATGCTCTTGTTGCAATTAATTCCTCATTTGATTCATGGATTATAGATTCTGGTGCAACCCATCATATGGCAGCAAAAGAGGAAGTTTTCTCTTCCTTAAGTCCATGCTCGAGACCCCCTATTCTCATGGGGGATGATACTCTAGTAGCAGTAGCAGGAGAAGGGAGAGTGGAACTCCACAATGGTAGTTTTGAGAATGTTTTACATATTACAAAGCTTTCTATGAATCTTCTCTCAGTTTATCAGATCACTCAGAAAGGAAAAAAGGTTGAATTTACATTAGATTCAGTTTCAGTAATTAACATGCATGGCAATTCCATTATTGCAATTGGTGAGGTGGATCACAAGTCAAGGTTGTATAAATTCACTAATTTTTCTGACGATGACTCCTCTATTTTACTTACACATAAGGAGATTTCTTTGCATGCACCTCCACTGAAACATACATATACTCTTGTTCTTCCATCATTTTTAGACATCAAACATGATTCCATACACTCAGATTATGTACATGGAAATAAGCAGATAGTACATCCAGATAAGAAGCCAGCGCCAAAGCTTCAACAGACGCCCAAGAAGGCACATACCACACTTCAGGCAGCAGTTAACCTTGCAGGGAATCCATTGGATTTGAGGACTTGTAACGACCCTGCTTAAATAGATGTATAGGATTATTAATTATAATTAATTTAATAATCTAACTATCCTAAAAGTTAGCTAAACAATAATTATTTCTTAAATAACATTAACTAATTAATTATTATTAATTACTTGTTCATGACTGTCAAGGATTAATTAATTATTAATTGACTCATTAATTAATTAAGTAAAGAATCAAAGGGGGTTAATAAATTATATTGTTAAATTAAAGATTACGTATATGGAGGGGATAAGGGGCATTAATAAATGGATAAGGAACATGAATAATGGGATAAGGGGCATTAACTATGAAAGGATAAGATAATTAATAAATGGATAAGGAAAGTAATGAAGGAGGGGGAAGTCGGTGAAGGGGCAATATGAGGGGAGGAGGTTTACGAAGGAGGATCATTCTACAGGAAATTTTATTTTGGGGCTCTCTTGGATTTGCAGAGAGGAGAGTTGAGTTCTATGGTCGGGAGGATTAGTACAGGGGGCATCGGTTTGCTAGGGATTTTGGTCACGGGGGCCAGGATATCCATAGGGTATCCTAGAGCTAGGTAGTTGTCCTAGTTGGCAGGGTGGATTCTCGGTTTTGGGCAGAGTTGGTCTGTGGATTCAAGCTGGGCAAGGTAGCAGCAGGAAGGTCAACAAGACAAGCGGAAAACGAAGGGTTAGCATCAGACCCAGGTATTTTAAATTATGTATTTGTTTATTCTGTTATGAATTTTATTATTCGTTGATCAATTTACATGCGTATGAGATGAATTTATAAGAAATTACCGAGTTTCATAAATCAAGTAGATATTGCTGTTACAGTTTATGGAATTAATGGATGTTAAATTTATATGGTCACTACACATGGTATCAGACATTTTGTTTGAAATCTGGGCCTGAGGGCCAAAGCTCCAAGATCTAGCTCCAGCTCCGCCTAACCTGCAAACCAAACACATAAATTTTAACACAAGTATAAAAATAAATGAAATACATATTGAAAATGTAAAAACAAATTTACCAAAGTAAAACAAGTGACTTATGAATACAACTAGGGTTGTTACAAATCTTACCTTTGTTGCTAAAATTCAAGAAGACCTAATTAGTGCATGTTATTTCAGTCTAGGATAGGATAAATCTTAGCCACTTTACTACCGCTATGCAATTTTCTTTTCACTAGTTAAATCAAAACAGACTTTAGCTATACTGCATCTTATGAGATATCTCAATAATTAGTAACGAGATTTGGATCACTTTCCAAAGCCACTTCACCATCGTTTAGCCTCTAGCGATCTAGCATATTCATTGTGAATCATGATAGAGCTTAATGAAATATTATTTTTGCACAGTATACAAATGTGATTACATTCATTATTCATGTCCGGCATAAGCCCAAAGCTCTGTAAAGGTACATTGACATCAGGCCAAGATGAAAGTCGACCTAATTGGAAATAATAAACTATAAAGGGTAGATGCGGAGGAAAACTGGGTGCAACTTTAGAGAACATTGGAGTTTAGTACAGTCTCACCTAGCCTTTAACTTAACAGAAATGATAACTCATGAGAATTATCCTCGGAGGAAACGAAAATGAAAAGGCTTAGTTAAATTAAATTAAAGTGCTTGTGGGAAAAGGTCCTTACTCTAATATAACCAACCAGTGCCAGAAATTGAATATTCCACATGCAGATGTAGCAGGGAGAATTGAAAGAAAACAAATCTAACAAAGATTAGGAATCTACAAAATGAACTTGACAACAACAATATGATATGAACAACGAATGCTGGCAAACTCTATAAGACTAAAAACAAGCAAAACTATTTTGTGGATAGAGGAACTTCTGCAAGGTTTTAGCTTCAAGAAATAGAAGTTGTGGTCGTTGTTCGCCATATTTGGATAATGACAATTCTAGAAAAATGCAATTCGTGGAACTCCAACTAATCACGTTCCAAGAATATTTATAACAATTCTATTTTTTTTAGGTTTTCACCACATCAGCACGAGGAGGAGCCTTGGCTCTCACAACTGAAAATGAGGACTAAATCGTATTCAAATATTGCAGAATTCCAAACAGTAACCTTAGGACGTTTATTTACAAAACCTTCATGTTTTGCAAGCTGTACAATCTCCAGGGTTATGGAGAGGGGGTAGGAAAGGGAATCACTTACTGTTGAATCCCTTTTGATTTTATTCATTTCTTGATATGAACTTGTAACAACTCTGTCAGTCAATAAGTCCCAAAGAATGAGAAATGGAATCTCTAGGCTTATTCAATCTGATACCCAAATTCTGGTTGCAACCTAGATTCTATACAATGCCAAAATCCTCATAGAACAAGTTCAGAAATGAAGACCACGAGAACCAAACTACCAACATAACTTTTGATTACATCTCATGATATGCCAGATCAACAATATTGAAAATGACAGAAGACTCCAGAGACAAACTCAACATACTAGAATGTTAAAATATTAATGTTAATGAATTATATGTATGATAGCAGTTAAGTTATGTCACATTTCCACATTCTAGAAGAAAAACAAAAATGAAAAATTAACTGCGACAGAAAATAAACATCAACATGAACTGGAAACAAATACTTATCCATAACCTCATTTCTAGCTCCTATTATAGCAGCATGCTCTAGCTTTGCAGGATAATCAAGATCCTCTGTTGAAGGGAAATAGTTTCCAATCTCATCGCGTACATGAGTTTGGGCACGAAATGTCAATCGTTCACGTACATCTGCCAAAATACGCAATATTGTTGGTTGTAATCCAACTACAAATCTCCTTGCTCACACAAGGATTGCACACACAGATTGCACACACTTCACAACATATATAAATATATATATATACATATAAGTATACTTCAGTACTGTGAACTCAACAACCTTTCTATTTTATTACTCTTCTTGAGTTCAATATAGTGATTCCCAAGCTCTATGACGCCAAATATGGAGAAACATCTCCAACATGAACACGACCATGTGGATGGTCTACCAAACAAAGATTTCGGACAAACATCCCAACAATTTAAGGGAGTCCGACTACGAGAATGGGGGATATGGGTATTTGAAATTCGGATCCTGAAATCAAGAAAGAAGATATACCTGGGTTCGTACAAAACCACCGAGTAGGCCGCTCGAGCTTTCGACGCTGCAATGTGTTGTCTGAGAGGGCCCAACTCCCAATTCAATTTCCCCGATAATGTGTCGACAATTCCTTCCACGTCTTCTCTTTCCCCTCAACAAATTTAGGTTGTCTCCGCCATATATTCCTTGAACGAGCTCCCTTCCAACACCATGCACTACCTGTCAAACATTACAGGTTAATTAAACAACGCAACGCACTTAGGTCGAGACCAAACCCCCAGAGAGACAAGCCACATAGAGGAATTTCTCCCCTTTTCCAGCCAGAGAAAGGATCGATCAATAGAAGGAAGGGATAAAAAGGTTTAGTGCAGTTCTGATTCTTAAGTAAGCACTAATTCCAGCCTATGAAGCAAAGCTTATTCCAAGGATTTAGACAATCATCGACATAACGACCATACTTCAGCCTTCTCTTTTCACACAAGGATAGGGAAAAAGTGTCTAACTCATGAGGAAGACGCGGAAAAGACAGAACGCAGGTGGAGTGAGCATTGGAAGCAGCAGAGAGCATGAGCTGAAAGAATCTGCTACTCAGTTGACCAGGTCCACCACCAAAAAAAAAAAAAAAAACAGTCGCAAGAAATACACTGTAAATGCACATGGCCATGACACAGACTAATGATTAAATAATAAAAACAATAAACTAGTGCCAAACCATGCCAGGGCCAAGCCACACGCAAATATGAAAGACAAGCACCCAAGCGCCTCAGCCACAGAGCTACCAAACTCAACATACAACCCAAGAAAAAGCATCAAACACCAGTGCACAAATCATTCACCAAGCAACAATACAAGACAACAACCAACCCCAGAAACCAAATGCCTGACAAACGAGGAGGAGAAGCCATGAGAAGAGGCCATGGCGGCTGACCGGGTAACCAGAGACCTTGCAAGAAGAAACAATGAGGAAAAGAGGAATTAGGGTTACGACGAAAAAGGTTAGGGTTAAGATAGGGGAGGGGCACTGGAGGAAGTAATGCGAGCATGTGGAATCCATGCGTGCCCGCACTTGTTTTTAAATTATTTTGATTTTCTTATATTATTTATTTAAAAAAAAAAAATCTTTTATAAACTGTATGTGTTCGTTTAAATTTTTTAGTGTAAAGATAATTAACCCAAATTAAATTAATTTAAAGTTAATTAAGTGGTTACCCTAAATTAGGTTAATTAAATTAAATTAATTAAAAGTTAATTAAGTGGTTACCCTAAATTAACCTAAATTATAATTTAGTGTAAAGTTAAACTACATTAAAAGTTAATTAAAATATTAGAGGGTCCATGGGTTTTGAACCCAAGACCACGCACCAAGCGAAGTGCCTTGAGAAGAGCACTAACACCAACGCCCCCTCATGAGTCTTTACAAATAAATTCATATACTTAAATAGATTAATGGTAACATAGTTGCGCCAAGGAGAGTAGCTGTAGGGATTTCAATGGCAGCGAGTGTAGCATCTCGTTCATCGCCAATGACGCAGACAGGTCCACGGCCATCTCAGGGAACAACTAGTAGGGGCAGGGGTTCCAAGGGAAGGAACTCATTTCAAAGACAGTCGCAGAACCATGCGTAGGTTCAATCCCGTGTTACCTGTTGGGGATGTGGAGGATGTCGTTACCAGCGTGATTTCCCAGAGTTACAATCAGGATTGTGCATAGAGAAGGAAAGGATCCGATGGGAAGAGAAAGTGGCAACCATCAGATTTACACAACGGTTCATAATTGCCAGGCAGAACATCAATCCACGGTGGTGGAATCATCAGGTGCGCTAAATCATATCAATGATAAGATTTTGTTTGATTCTAGTGCGAAAGATAGTTTCATTTCACCATCTGCATTGAGCACGATGACTTTAAACAAGTCGAGATGGCTTTGGGGGAAAAACAAGCGGTAGGACCTAGTGTTGATAATTGTATAGTAGACCTGAGAGTGTGTACTACTAGGTTGAAGGTATACGTCACTGCTCTTGGGGCGTATGACCTAATCATTGGAATGGATTGGTTAGAAGATCACCGAGCTTTGGTAGATTGTTTCGCAAAGAGGGTGCTTTGTGTCGATGATGAAGGAAGACCAGTAGAGATCCAGGGTGTATAAAGAAAAGTGTCATTACACTTTATATCAACTATGAAGGTTAAGCGATACTTGAGAAAAGGGTGTCGATTATATGTAGTGGAAGCAGTGAATGAAAGAAAGGGACCCTCATTTGATCAGTACCCAGTATTGTCAGAATTTCAGGATGTTTTTCTGAACGAGTTACCAGGGTTAGCTCCTGAGAGGGAGCTTGATTTTACTATTAAGCTAAAACCTGGTGTTGAACCAATCTCCAAGACTCTGTATCGGATGACAGCGCCGGAAATTTGTGAATTGAAAATGCAGTTGAAAGAGTTACTAGACTTAGGGCTAATAAGGCCCAGTGTTTCACCCTAGGGCGCACCAGTAATTTTTGTAAAGAAGAAGGATGGATCCTTAGAACTGTGTATAGACTACAGGGACTTGAACCGTGCTACAGTGAAAAATAGGTACCCAATGCCATGAATAAATGACCTCTTCGATCAGATGAAAGGAGCAGCGATATTCTCCAAGATTGATTTGCGATCAGGGTATCATCAGTTAAGGATTAAGGAAGGTGATATCCTAAAAAATTCCTTTCGAACTCAGTTCGGACATTACGAGTTTGTTTTAGTACCTTTTGGATTGACCAATGCGCCAGCAGTATTTATGAGCCTCATGAGCGGTGTATTCCGGAAGTACTTAGACTATTTTGTACAAGTCTTTTCAGATGACTTCCTCATCTATTCC
>ML781506.1:1445157-1486962 GCA_009831015.1 Picea engelmannii
TAATTACTTGTTCATGACTGTCAAGGATTAATTAATTATTAATTGACTCATTAATTAATTAAGTAAAGAATTAAAGGGGGTTAATAAATTATATTGTTAAATTAAAGATTACGTATACAGAGGGGATAAGGGGCATTAATAAACAAATAAGGAACATGAATAATGGGATAAGGGGCATTAACTACGAAAGGATAAGATAATTAATAAATGGATAAGGAAAGTAATGAAGGAGGGGGAAGTCGGTGAAGGGGAAATATGAGGGGAGGAGGTTTACAAAGGAGGATCATTCTACGGGAAATTTTATTTTGGGGCTCTCTTGGATTTGCAGAGAGGAGAGTTGAGTTCTGTGGTCGAGAGGATTAGTACAGGGGGCACCGGTTTTTTGGGGGTTTTGGGCACGGGGGCCAGGATATCCATATGGTATCCTGGAGCTAGGTAGTTGTCCTAGTTGGCAGGGTGGATTCTCAGTTTTGGGTAGAGTTGGTCCGTGGATTCAAGCTGGGCAAGGAAGCAGTAGGAAGGTCAACAAGACAAGCGGAAAATGAAGGGTTAGCATCAGAACCAGGCATTTTAAATTATGCATTTGTTTATTCTGTTATGAATTTTATTATTCGTTGATCAATTTACATGCGTATGAGATGAAATTATAAGAAATTAGCGAGTTTCATAAATCAAGTAGATATTGTTGTTACAGTTTATGGAATTAATGGATGTTAAATTTATATGGTCACTATAGGACTTGATCTCAGCATGAGGATCCTTCTCATGTATTTTCAGCTTCATAACCTGCGATGCCCATTCATTTCTATATGGTTCAATCTACTGATCCACAGAACTACAATAGGATTGTGGGAAATCCATTATGGAAAGAAGCCATGCAGAAGGAGTATGACTCACTCCTACATAACCAAACTTGGAATCTGGTTCCACGTCCACCAGAAAGGAATATTTTCAGGTGAAGATGGGTCCACAGGATCAAGAAGTACAAGGCTAGACATGTTGCCAAAGGACTTCATCAGATCCATAAAGATTTCTACATCTTCATGAAGACTTTCAGTGAGCAGAAGTTTCAGACTTTGTGGGATCGTCTTGTAGTGAAGAACACAATTGCCTAGCAGCTATCATTTTCTTCATTTGATACATTATCTTTTGAGGGGGGTTTTTGTTCCCACGTGGTTTTCCCTCTTTCGTCACTTTTATTTAGTGTTCATTAGTTTCATTGTACATGAGTACCTAAAATGGCCTAGTATCCGGGACTCATTTTTACTCCATAGCGATGTTCAGGGGGGGTGTTGGAGAAATTTCTATTTTCGACACACTAGTTCTGTGGGAGTAACACTAGTTCATTGGGAGTTAACTGAGTAGTTCTATTTTTAGACTTTCTATTTTTACCATCACTATTATGCATGCATGCATTCCTAAGGAAAGCTAACTTCTTGATTTCTTTTCTTAATTATGGAATGCTTTTCCCTATATATGAATGTATTCCACTCATTCATTATATCATATTTATCATGATCTATGTATCAATCATCAATTCATTGGAGTAGTGTGAATATATTTTCTCATTCTTCCATATTGAATCTCTCTTCATTTTCTTGATAAGCTTTGTTTGTGCATGCTTTAGCTAGATCTCTTGTGCAGGTTTTCATGAAACACTGACATGATTTAGGTGTTATGACTTGCACCAGGTGTATTTGCAGCTTCATTCTTCCTTGGTCGAATCCTCTAGCAGCCGAAGTTCCCCCCAGTTGTTCTTTCGCTACCTCTCCTTCCCTCATGTGTTTATTATCCTTCATATTGTCTCAGACATGCCGAGACAAAGGGGGAAATCCAAACGCAGATCGACATGGTAGCCCAGTCCATCACGCTTGGCTCTTCACCCCACTCTTACACCCTCCCACAATTATTCACCCTCATCACCCTCCTCTCCATCCTCTTCGACGCAGTCTGGCCACAGTCTTAGCAACATCCTGCCCCTTTCCTCACCTTTTTCATGTAGGCTGGAATGGTTTGATCTCTTTGGAAACTCTCTCGGGTTCAACCAAGGGCCACTTAGTCATTCCTCCCAATTCTCTTGCGAATACGCCAACCCATTCGCCCCCATTGCAACCACACTGCGCCCAAACTCAGAGTGAAGGGTATGAATCCAGCCATGCACCACATCAAGAGCCTCACTCATGCACCGAATCTGCATCATGCTCTAAATTACAAGAAGGCCTTGCAATTTTGCCGGGCCTGGTCTTTGAGTTACGACAGGACTTGGACAACCTATGATTTCAAATGGAGATCCTGGATAGGAAGGAAACACAGTTCTTGCAAATGCTCTCAGCATTGCAGGGAGTGTGACACCCCACAACTGGAGAAGAAAATGCAACGGAGGTTGAGCCGCTGATTCTGGCGCCATCTCTGCACAAGACTACGGAGGAAGAAGCAACACTTGTCGAGGAGGAACCAACACCAGTTGAGAACCCAACACCCAATGCCACCTTCCTGGATGCATGGCCACATTACAAGCCTACCACCTGATCAGTACAGGTGTCTCTATGCATGGTTAGTGGGGTGTTTAATTTTTATTTTTCCACTTAGGCCATACAATCATATTTTGTCTGTTTCAACTTATGTCAATGTTAGAAGAAAGGTCAATCTGGTCACCCACAGGGGGATGTAATTTTGTTTTTTAGACACTATAATTGTTATGAATGATAATTTAAGACTTTGGTTCTTGACCTGTTCGGTTGGTTGAACTGGTTTTCCCTAGGGGAAGCCAGTTTTTATATTCTAGAACAAAACGATGATACTCTAATTTCTACTTTTTGAAGGATTTTTATACAATCTTACTTACAAAAAAAAATTGTGAAGAATTTTGTTAGCTTTCTACTGACTATTTTTCAAATTATTTTTCTTGAGATTTGATATGTCAATTTGGCAATTGTTTCATAGTATGTTCCTTAAAAATGAAAGGGACGATAATGATTTATGTTTTCCCCCAACAATGTATCTATTATTAAACTTTTGTTTTTGACAAACAAAATATACTGCAACAATCTACAAAGACTGTATTTTCTTATGACTATAATTTTGAATCTAACGGATGAATATTATAATTTCTAGATTTTTTTGAAGTTGACCAAGATGAAAAAGTTGCATATTTTAAACACATTTTTTCCCCACCTTGTATCTATCTTAATTTTTACTTAAAAGTAAAATATAAAAATACCCTTTTGAAGAGAACAATTTAAGGATTATGAATATAATTTTTTCTAAATTTTCCACTGTGTATTTTTAGAAATATGGATATTTCATTTCATTGAATAATAATGTAACATGAAAATATTACGCAGTGATGCTTTTATAAAATTAAATAAAATTAGATAAAAATAATGAAAATAAAAACAAATTATATCCATAGAAAGTAGATTCAATTTTGAAAATGTTGGTATCAATTTTGAAACTAAATTCTGAGTATTTGCAGGAGTCCACAACCTCCAAAATTCAATTAAACTAGAGGGAATTATCAGGTTTCTACAAACAGTTCCATTCGCAGGTTTTCAACCAAAATAATATTTCGACTGAAAAGTATTTTTTTTTGGCCAAAAGATATTTTTCTAACAGAATCCGTAGAAAATAGACAGATTCCTTGTTTTTCGGTCGAACATTAATGTTTTGAACGAAAGGTGGGTGAGATAATTCCTTCCATCAGAAAAAATGAAGCAATAGGTCGTTTCGTTTCAATACGCACCAAATCTTATAAATACACTTTCAGTCGAACCAATTTAACATAGTTCACTCGCTTGTTTCATGGTTTTGCATATGTGGAGCCCTTGAGAAAAAGTTTGAATCATTTTTTTCGTTGTTTTGAAAAAGGTGGTTGCTGTTTTGAATGAAAAAAAAAAAAATGTATATATTGAAAGCTTTGTTGAACATTTTTTCAAGGTGAAGGCTTTGTTGAACATTTTTTCAAGTTGAAGGATTTGTTGAAAATAAAATTCTTGATTTTTTTTATAATAATTTTTGTGAAAATGAAGTTTTGTTGAGACTATTCTGAAATGATGATTTTTAAAATTTTTTTTTTAGATAACTATACTCATGGGAAACAAAAGTTTGCGCAAGAGAAAATTTGATCGCACTTGAGACGAAAAATCGCCATAATGAACAAAGGAAAGAGCATTTTTGCAGAAAGAAACAAGAATGTGAGAATATTGAAGAAAGAAACGATGATGATGTAAATAACGATTTTCAACAAGAAGAAGTCCAACCATGTATGCATGTACATATTGTCTATATTAAAAGCATGTAATTCATTTATTTAAATTATTGTTTAAAATATAATTGATTGTAATTCGGATTTGATGTTTTTCAAAAAGCATAAATAGATTTTCCTCATAACATCGATGAAGCCGTTGAAACCGAAATTGAAGCATAAGTTGAATCACCTATAGGTATGTACATAAATCTAGATAATATAAGATGAACACTTGTATATAGTTTAGTGAATTTATGTTTGGTTTTGTTTTTTAATATCAACTTTAAATTGAAATATCCAGAAGAATCTATCAACATTGATGATGAAATATTATAAAATGTTGATACTGACAAATTTGGGAAGAAAGCAGTTAATCATTATATAAGATATCGTGTTATGAATATAGATAATAATTTTTTCAAAGATGAATCAGTAATAGTGCAAGATCAACTTTTACTATGTATAACAAAGTAAAGAAATTTAAAGAAGATACATCATTATTGGGTATTCAAAAATCGACAAAAGATACAAAGGTGAAGCAGAATGTCTTTGACAATATAACTTGTGTATTAAAAGTTTTTGGAAAATATCGAAAAAAAGATATCAGTGCTGCACGTAGAGTGATAAAAACAACAATTGTCTCATCTAACAATATAAAACATCGTTTGACACAACACATGGAAAAAGCGATGGGAACCTCAAGAAAAACATTGTACAAACATAAACAAAATTCGATTGAAAATAGATGCAAATGATGAACTTGCTTGTTGGACAATTATTTCTAGACAACCCTACAAAGATATACTTGCAGAAAATGTTAAAGAATCATCCAATAATTGTTGGTTTAAAGAATTTTGTTTTTCACCAAATACAAGGGATTTGTTGCGATGAAGAATAGCACGAAAAAAATATGAAGAACATCCAAAACATATATTACCAATGACACAAATAGAATTGTTCAATAAGTTCAAAGAAGAGCACAAAGAAGTTAAAATTTCCATCAATACATTTATGCAATAAATACCATGGTTTGTTATACCCATCATTGTTCATGACACTTGTTATTGTCTTTATCATGTGGAATTTGAGTTATATTACGATTCTTTTCTTGATTTTGGTAAAACATTATGGCCAAGTTCACCTCCTCCTTCCTAATTCCATGCTTTTATCTATGAAATTCTATGTAAAAGAGAAGGTGATGAATTAATTTACCAAAAAAATGTGTTGGTGGAAAGAAATGTGATCGTTGTGGAAATCTAAGTTTGTTTCACTCAAAGTATCCTATTAATATGAAGGTTCAATCATTTTCTAATATAACAGTGAATTGAAAGAGATATGAATATATCAACAACATGTCTCTACATTCTTCAAATGTTATTTCCAAAAAGATTGATTTTAAAGAAGATAAAATATGTGTGATAGAGTGCTTGAATAATTTTGAGGAAGAAATTTATAAATAAACAAAGTATTCAATAGAGCTCGATGGAAAGACCTACAATTCAAACAATATCGTGAAGTGTTTCCACTAGGGACAATTTTCTCTGTAGCTAATTTTGCAGAGAATTACACATTCAATGCACAAAAAAAAATACAGAGTGAATATTATCATTTTGATCAAATCACTATATTTGTCCACGTTCTATATAGACATTCTCAACAGAGTCTTGATAACATAGAAAACACCAATGAAAATCTACATGTTATTGAAGAATATCACTTTTATATAAGTGATGATTCAGCACACGATACACATTATGTACAAAATTGTTTTGATAAATTTTATGATTCATTGAAAGAAAGTGGGATCAGATTCGATCGACATTGGATATGGTCATATGGATGTGCATTTCAGTTCAAATCTTCATGATCATTCAATTGGTTGTGTCATCTTCATAAGAAATCAAACATTACAGATTGTTGAAATTTTTTTGAGACTGGTCATGGAAAATGAGAGCATGACACTTTAGGGGCATGTGTAAAACACACACTTTGAAGGTATTAGATCAACCATCATGCCAATCGATTTAAATCCGCTGATCAAGTTGTTGAATGGTGCAAAATAACGCTAAGCCATGAAAATAATCCATCAAGGGATGTGCGCAGGTGTGTATATATACATGTTACACATGTACAAAAGATATTTTTATTCACATGTTCAAATTTATATGATCTTGAATCATTTTCTTGATAGATTTAAAGTTAACAAGTTATTGTCTTGTGTAGGTTTTTTTGGTATGTTGGAATCCAAGATGTAAATATATCAATCCCATATGAATCCAACACAATACATGGGACACAGAAAGTGCATTTAGTTAAAATAAAACGCTATCAAAATGTGTTTTCATTTTATAGAAGAAACAAATCTTGTTTTTGTTCAGTTTGCATAGAGGACACAAAATCCTTATATATTTGTGAAAAAGAAAATGTGGAATATGTTAAAGCTTGGACACATATCGAACTTAATATAAAAGGGAAAATGTCACTTGCAAGAACATAGGATATGGAATCAAATGAAACTATAGTGTCAATTGATGGCAATAGAGTTTCTGATCTTGTTAGAGAAGATACATTTTATGTTTAAATATTTAAACTTGTTATGTACTTGTACGTTGGATATATAAAATTTATATATATAGTAGATTCAAGTTTAATGGAACGTACATGTGTGCTAATCTAACACAAACTACTTGTTGGAACATATCGAATTATTTGCAGGAGATTTATTTCCCATGGTTGCACCTGTAGACAACACTTAAAACATGAAATATTATTTGATGCGATGCACAAAACAAAAGATGAGGTTATTAGAATATTTTGATGATAATGGTTTTATATATGAAAGAGGATCCATCATATTGAAAGGCTATTTTTTTCAAGAAACCCATCAAACTGATAGTCAGGTTCAATTTCAAGACTATCAGTCGAATGTCATAAGTTGTTGATATAGTCATTTGATATGTGCAATGCACATAAAGTTAATATAAGTGCAATCAAGCAAAAAAACAAAAGTTAGAAAATGGAAAATGTCCAAAGACAATCATGAACGAATGATTTAAAATGGCATACCATTACGAATTCTTTAAACAAGTGACACACATTCTAGAATTTTATATTTTTCATTGAAAGTACACACATTTATGAATATCTAGGATTCTAGAATCATTTGGTTTAGTTTACTTTCATGGTCCATTCAAATAAGAAACTATATTTTTGATGAATTATAAAGTTTACCAAACCTTATTTACAATTTGAGGGAAGAACCTATAGATTGTATAGGGAACCTAAAATGACCTATACTTGTGATTACACTAATCATACAAATTATCCATCGTATACACAAATCCTTTAATGCATCACCAATACTACATAAAGGATTTGCATTCATTATTTCCAATGATTGAAATGTATTTTCATATGAAGAGGATAACTTCATATCAGAACTAGGACCCATTTCCATGTCATTATAAGGGACTATTGATGGTTTAGAAAAACTTTCACTAAATGTTGTACCTTTCATAAAATCATCCCCCTGTCTATTAATATCTCTAGGAATAATATCATTCTACAAATAAAAAATAACACCATATACTAAGGCTTGATTGTTTGCATTTAGATTTTCATTTTTTTAATTGAATTTGGAGTATATTGAGAGTTCAAGGTAGCGTATGATTAACATCCAGTTAAGAGGAACTTTCTTTAGATTCAATTGACCGGTGAGATCCTCTACCTATGAGGATGAGGAGCACAACTATGATAGAGGAGACATAATAATTGAACCTCTCTAGTTTGAAAGTGATAGAGGAGATAGAGGAGACATAGGAGAGGATTTGTAGCCCAAGTTGTGAAATATCTATGGCACATAAAATTCTCAATTTCAATTTTTTTTTGAATTTGATTCCAAATGTGTCAATTTTATTGCTTCATTCCATACCTCTTTTTCATATGGACATTGTACAAATAAATGCTTTACTAATTCTCCATCCTTTTTACACATTATACACCATGTTGGCCCATAAAGTTTTTGTTTTTTACCATTATCCTAATTAAAAAATTTAAAGACATCTTAAAAAGTGTCAATTTTAATTATGAAATTGTGAATTTTGATTCCACAAGTGTTGATATATTAAATTGCTACAATGTGCATTTAGATTTCAATATCTTGAAGAAAATCTTGAACAAAATTGAAATTATGAGCTACTTGACAAATGTCTATGATGAACCTAACAAGTTACTTATATTGTACACATTAAACATAGTTTTCATTAAGTTTGATTGAAAAAACTTAAGTTAAAAAAGAATGTGATTTTCTGACCTGATAACAAAGTTGGGAGTTTACTCAATGTAGACCTTGTAGTGTGGATGGTGCGTTGCTATCCCTACAAACTTTAGGATAGAAATATATTATGTGATATTGAACAACACTCATAGGTGTCATATTAATGACACTAGTGAATAATTCCAATGTGGAGAGGATTGATAATACATCATCCCTTTTCAGCCCTTTTTGGTACATAAGCAATTTAGGTCAATATAAATTTTAATCCATTTTCGGCCCTTTTCGGTACATAATCAATTTATGTCAAAATAAATTTTAATGAAAATCACTTATATTAAAGTATATTTTAATTTTACATTAACAAAGGATAGATGTGGTTATTATTATTATGAAAACTACTATTTATTTCACATTTTCTTGAATGACTATATTGAAAGTTCGAAAAGAAACCAAGAATAAACATAACCAGTTTAGTGTTGGACTGTCATTTCATTATGAAATTTCAATTTTGAACAAGGATTTTAATAATTTTTGGATGGATAGGAGTCTATGCCCTGTCAAAATAAGGGAGGGGCCTAGATTGATGAAATGATCAATATGCTTAAATTTACAAAAGCATTGTTCAATTCAATTGATTATCACTTGAATGTAATAGAATCAAATCCATATCACTCAATGAAAGATTGGAAATTGTCAATGTTTACGACTGTCAAATATTTATATCTACAACCCTTCAACTCTATAAACCCTATGATGACACTATGAACCATTCAACTTATAGAAATATCTACAAATAGAATGGAAACTATAATGATGATATGTTTGAGTATTCAACCATATTTGCAAATCAAACACAATCGAAATTATAACCTACTTGACTATACCATGATGTTTATAAATGAAATGAAATAAAACATTTTTATTTTCAAGACACTATCATAGAGCATAGAACATATTTTGTCCTTTTACCATCATAATAATTGAAATTATAAGCTACTTGACTATACAATGATGTTTATAAATGAAATGAAATAAGCTTTTTTATAATTCCAGCACACTATCATAGAACATAGATTGTCCTTTCACCATCATAAACAATATAAGAGAAATCAAAGATCAAACAATAAATTGATATTTTGAGTTCCATATATATATATATAGATAGATAGATAGATAGATAATGAAAGTTTGCATATTTAAACCACCAAATACATAGGTTCCACAACCATTTTAGGCTAATAGAAAAAACTAAGAGAAAATTAGCATTTAACTCCAAAATTATCAACTCTAAGCCATTTCTAAGATAGATCTCTTCATATCTACAATAGAAAACATTTCTCGAAATTAAAATTTAAAAATTTAAAATAAAATATATCTGCAAATTTAAAATAAAATGTACACATACCATTTTAGACAAATAAAATAAATTGTGATTAAATAAAAATTGACATACATACCAAAAGTGTTAAGTTTCATCTTCCAACATCCATGTGCTCCTTTTTCCACCAAATAATGTAAACATCTATAACAATAAAAAGAAAAACCAATAACACATATTAGCATATATACTTTATTAACAAATATTTTAAATATATTTAACTTTGTTGTTTTCAGATTTCTGTGGTGAGTAGTTTCGAGATTAATTGCCGGATAATCCACAGTTGGTGTCATTTTTGTCATCGACGTTTCGAATCCGAATCGGGATTCATCATCAGGACTAATCGTCAGTTACAAAGCTTGCTGATCTTCGTCAATTAATAGTAGATGMAGGACARTTTTGAGATTTGTGATTAGGTCGGCTAGTTGTAATGTTAATTTTCTAAAACTAAAAATTCAATTTTAGCGCTTAGTAAATGAGTTAATTAGGTTATTAATAATACTTGGTTGAATTATTAATAGTACTAGTATTATTACTAAATCCAAATAAATAACCTAGTACTATTATTAATTCAATCAAAAAACCTAGTACTAATAAAAATTAATCACTAAAATTAATTCTTAAACTAAATCAAACCAAACTTATAATCACTCATATTAAACCTAGTATTTTTACTAAATCTAAATAAATAACCTAGTACTATTATTAATTCAATCTAATCACTATTATCACTAAATCTAAATCAAAAACCTAGTACTACTAAAAATTAATCACTAAAATTAATTCTTAAAACTAAATCAAACTGAACTTCTAATCAAAACATGAAACCCTAGTACTATTAATAATTCAACCAAGTATTATTAATAACCTAATTAACTCATTTACTAAGCGCTAAAATTGAATTTTTAGTTTTAGAAAATTGACATTACAACTAGCCGACCTAATCACAAATCTCAAAACTGTCCTGCATCTACTATTAATTGACGAAGATCAGCAAGCTTTGTAACTGACGATTAGTCCTGATGATGAATCCCGATTCGGATTCGAAACGTCGATGACAAAAATGACACCAACTGTGGATTATCCGGCAATTAATCTCGAAAATATATTTAACTTTATTAAATAATAAATATGAAATAATAACATACTCAACCGGAGTTCCACATATCTAAGATTATTTCTCTCTTTTTATCATACTTTGTTGGCATTTTTTAAAAACCGAACTTACATCACGAAGTTCCAAAACTTCCAAAATAGTTACTCTCCATATTGAGACATTCTTTGCATAAATATTTAATTTTCTTTTATAACCAAATGTTCTTTCAACATTACCTACATGATCTAAAGAATGTAAAATCATATCTAGTAAATTTTTAAAGAAAAAAATTGTGTGTTGGGTAACCAATTTTAGAGTTCAGAGTTAGATAATACCCTGAAAATAAATTCACTTATGTATGCATAAAGTTCACAAATCTCCATATTAAGCCATTCTTCCACTAAAATACTTATCTCCAAGTAAAATACTTATCTCCTCTTCTGTAGTGGAATAAATGTTCTCATATAATCAAATGGCCTTTAAAATTAAAGGACTCACAAATATCCGTATTAATCCATTCTTCCAAGAAAATACTTATATATATGAAAGTTCACAAATCTCCATATTAAAAGCCATTCTTCCAAGAAAATTCTTATCTCCTCTTTCTTTGGTGGAATAGATGTTCTCATATAATCTTTCATGTACATGCATAATACAAATCTGCACATATATTAAGTCATTGTTCAAAAACCATTTAAATATTTCATGTTTCTACATGGAATGTATTCATATTACATATAATCAAATGCTCTTTGAAATATTCCTTCATCATGATCTAAACATAAGTGAGATCATGCATGTACATAGCTTATTTGTAAATCTACAAATGTTGGTTTTTGTGGTTAATAAGTAATTAGTTAAGAGTTTGTGACGCAGGAGCATTGTATGCAGCCAACCAAGCAGCATAAAGGCGAAAGACAGCTGGAAAAGCACCCGCGCACATTTTGAAGTGTTTTGAAGGTTAATGGATGGACATTAATGAAATAGCTAAGGGAAGCGTACTTACATTTATATTTAGATGTTGTAAACAGATCTTGAGCGTTGCTCTCATCTGTTGAATGTAGAGGCATTTATGCGTAATGAATGCAAGTAGGTAGATTTAATTTAATAGATTAGACAGTTTAGAAGTGTAGGAGGGAAAATGAATATAGACACCCTCACCCTTTTATCATTGTAATTTTTATGTTCATTCAGATTTCATAAGCTGTAGAGCTGTTGCAGAGAACTGTAGAGAAGGACCCATGTATAGGAGCACTTGCGTTAATATATGAAGCTTTGAATCAACTTTCATGGTGTTATCATTCTTATTGTTTACATTTGTTGAATGGTATGTTTACGGTTGATTTGTTTCTCTGTTACGCATTTATTTCAATGTTGTGTTGTGTGTATGATTTCATGTTGAATGTATGAAGTCAGAAAGAGAAGAATAATGAGTTTCAATTGTTTATCTCCCTGAGGGTTCCTAGAAGGAGTGCAATGAACGTCCACAAGGTATGAGTTGACGAGGGTCTAAGTTTTATCTCAGAAAGCTCAGGAGAGATATCATTGTTCTCATACCAGTTGAAGTGCAGGTGTAGCACAGAGCCGTACAAGGTGTGTGCAGGCTGGTTGAAGCTTTAGAACTTATCAACTAACAGGAAAGTTGAAGGACTACTGTTGCAAAGAGTGCACAGGGTCAAAGATTTAAATAACCAGAGGACATTTGAGAGTTGCCGCAAGAAGTGCGTCCAAGGATCCTTTTGGGAGATTGAGTTTACAAGTGAAATCTCAGGAAGGATAACACCTTTGAAATGTTCAAAGGGAGACGGAGATCAAAATCGTCTCATAGAAGTCAAGTTCAGGAGGGAGAACACAGAGTTGCACATAAGTTATTGAGAAGTGAATCGAACGGTCAGAATTCTCCGTGAAGAACTCGCGAAATTGAGAGGACCGTAGGATCCAGAGGAGTTGCAAGGTGGTTAGGAGTTGAACGAACCTACCACGCTGATATCAATAATCAACGTGAACCATTGATCGTCATCAGTTTGAGCCGTTAGATCATTTCATGAATTTCAGGATTTGTAATTTTGGAGTGCAGGCCAAAATCCTTGGTCACTCTAATTCCTGAATCGTAAAAGGGATTATCAAGTGTGGAATTGAATGCTGGAAACACTTCATGGAAAAGTACCGAAATTCCGTGAATAGTTGGATCTCACAGATCTGTGAGGAAGTTAAGGCTGAGCATCTTTTAGCGTTCAAAAGATCAGGAGGAGTAGCGGGCGTTGGATGGGAATCAAAAGGAGTCGTTGATCTCACGTGCAAATTTCACTATTTCGGAAATTCATGGATTGGCACGACAAGTGATTTTGGAGTTGAGAGTTTCAAACTCCCGGTTCGCGAAATCCGGAAAATATCGGGACCGTTAGATCAAGGGAGGCTCACAGCCATAGATCCTACCAAAGGAGAAATTTCAGAGTTCGGGGAATCATAATAAAAGAGGAATGACTGTTGGTTTTTCGCTCAAAGTCCTGAAAGTTGAAACTAGTGGGTAACAGGTGGCATGTGCTCGTCGCGTTGGAGGAGTCAACCTTCGTTGACATTTCACATTTCGACGATTGTAAGAGTTGTGACATTGCATCGAGAACCTCCAACTTGTGAAGCCCAAAACCTTTCCTGGATTAAACAAAGGGTTTAATTAACTCTTTGCATGGTTTGCAAAATATCTTGTGTTGATCTCGGCCCAAGGGCAGGGGGGGTCTGTGCCAGTTGTGGTATCAGAGCCTGATTTTGTCTGTATATTTCAGGCAAAGGGAGCTAGAGGAAAAGGAGTAGTCTGATACACACTAGTTGTGGTATCAGAGCACAGATAAAATTCTTTGATTTCTGTAGCAAAGAGAAAAGAGGAGAATTTACAACCATGCCGCTGATAAGAAGAGACATGAGAATACCTGATCCAGCAATGGAAAGGGAAATGCATGAATTACGTGCCAGGATTGATGCTATGGAGACAACACAAAGGCGCACAGTTGATGTTGGGGATATCAACGAAGATGAAAGTGAAAATGAAGCCGTAAACAAAGAAGTTGTAGTTGAAGATGATGCAAAAGAACACCTATTCAAGGCTGTTGCAAGGATAGGTGCCAAAGCAAAAATGGACATTCCCATGTATGAGGGAAACTTATATGTTGAAGAAATTCTAGACAGGATTAGAGCTCTAGACAAATACTTAGACTATGAGGATGTCGAGGAAGATAAGAATGTCAAACATGCTATTAATAGACTTAAAGGGCGTGCAACACTGTGGTGGGATGAACTGCAGGCTGACAGATGCTGCAAAGGCAAGCAAAAAATCAAAAACTAGGATAGAATGGTTGCGAAGATGAAAGCCAAATTTATACCCATGCATTATCAAATCACTCCATTTCGGAGGATGTAAAATTTGAGACAGAAGCTGATGTTAGTGAAAGAATACACTGAAGAATTCTACAGGATAAACATCAGAACAGGTCATCGGGAGAGCGATGATGAAAAAGTTTCCAGGTACATGAATGGTCTGCGATATGACATTCAAGATGAGATGCGCATGATAACCATTCGAAATGTGGAAGATGCTTATCAGATGGATCTGAAAGCTGAAGAGAGGCTGAGCTGGAAGCAAGGTCAAAGAGGCCAAGGTAGAAGTCAAAGCAGAGGCAAGACAGTTGCCCAAGACAGAACTCATAAACCTAAGGAAGAAGAGAAGAAACCTCAAACTAAACCTAAGAGAGGAGGAAGCTCACAGGGAAGGCAGTATACTGATAGAAATACTTTTCCTCGAGCCAGAGGAAGAGGAAGATGCAGAGGAGGTGAAGTGAAGTGCTTTGTCTGTGGAAAAATCAGACATAAATATTATGAGTGTCCAGATAGGAAGAAAGATGGTGGTGAAACTCACATTGTCGAAGCTCAAGGGTAGAATGTTGAGGCAGAGGATGCTGAGGGCGGAAGATCCTTAATGATGAGGAAAGTTCTCTTGAAACCAGAGAAGGAACTAGAGAACCCAGTCGAAAGAAACATCATGTTTCAGACTGCTTGCAAAACTAAGGATAGAGTATGCAAGGTTATAGTGGATAGCGGTAGCAAAGATAATCTCGTATCTAAAAATATGGTAGAGAAGCTGGAGCTCGAGGTTGTTGCACATCCAAGCCCATACAAAGTTTCATGGCTAAAAAAAGGACACCAGGTAAATGCCACTAAATAGTGTTTAGTTGAAATTAAAATAGGAGGGTATAAAGATGAGATATTATGTGATGTCATTCCCATGGATGTTTGTCATCTATTTCTGGGTAGACCATGGTAATATTATAGAAATGTAGTTCATGATGGGAGAAAGAACACGTACACCCTGGAGAAAAATGGTAGGACTCACATGTTGCTTCCAATTAAGGATAAAGAGGTGAAAACATAAATGAGCAACACTGTACTTCTCATGAGTAGGAAGGAACTTATTGATGAGGTTAAGAAGAAGGAATACACACAATTTATTGTGGTTAGGAAGCCCATAATTGTTTTGACTAGTACAAGGATAGATGATTTACCAGAAGAAATCCAGGAATTGCTGGGAGAGTTTGTTGATATAGTAGTGGACGAACTACCTTGTTCGTTGCCACCTATCAGGAGTATAAGTCATCATATCGATCTTATACCTGGAGCCAGTTTGCCGAACAAAGTAGCATATCGGTTGACACTGCAGGAAAATGAAGAAGTTAAGAGGTAGGTCCAGAACTTAATGGACAAAGGATTGATTCGAGAAAGCTTGAGTCCATGAGTTGTTCCGACAGTGCTCAACCCAAAGAATGATGGTGGTTGGAGAATGTGTACAGAATCAAGGGAAATAAATAAGATTACCATCAGATACAGGTTTCCATTGCCAAGGATGGATGACTTGATGGATTTCTTGAGTGGAGCAAATTTTTTTTCAAAGATTGATTTGAAAAGAGGATATCATCAAATTAGAATGAGAGAAGGTGATGAATGGAAGACAACATTCAAGACAAATGAGGGGCTGTATGAATGGCTTGTCATGCCATTTTGCCTAACGAATGCACCCAGTACTTTCATGAGGTTGATGAATGAAGTCCTGAAGGATTTCATTGGGAAATGTCATCATTGTATATCTTGATGATATACTAATTTTCAGAAAAACAAAAGCAGGACACTTAAAGAATCTAGTTGCTGTAATGAGGAGGTTACAACAAGAGAAATTACTGATCAATATGAAGAAATCATCATTTATGAGGACATAACTCATTTATTTGGGTTTTTTTTATTTATGGAAATGAATTGAAAATGGATCCAGAAAAGATAAATGCGATTAAGGATTGGCCATTGCCGAAGAGCGTGTTTGAAGTTCGAAGCTTCCATGGTTTGGCTAGATTCTACAAGAAATTCATCTGAAACTTTAGTGGAATTAGCAAACCAATGATGGATACGGTGAAGAAATGACACAAATCTTTTCACTGGACAGGGGAAGTGGAGAAGAGCTTCAATCTGCTAAAGAAGAAGATCATTGAGCAACGAATTCTGGTTTTGCCAGATTTCAACAATACATTCCAGGTCAGGTGTGACACGAGTGGATTTGCAATTGGAGAGGTCTTAAGCCAAGATGATAGGATAGTCGCGTACTTCAATGAAAAACTGAATGAAGTGAAGATTAAGTACTCCACGTATGACAAAGAATTCTATGCAGTCATATAAGCACTGAAGAAATGAAGACATTATTTGGTTCCCAAGGAGTTTGTTTTTTACAGTGATAATCACGCTTTGCAATTCGTGACTCGACAGGAGAAGTTGAACTAAAAACATGCTAAATGGGTTGAATACATGCATAATTTTACTTTTGTGATTAAGCATATTTTTGGAACTGCTAATCAAGTTGTTGATGCTTTGAGCAGGAAATATTTGCTTATGAAGGAATTCAGAGTCAATACTTTGGGTTTTGATAACCTCAAAGAAATGTACAGAGGTGACCCAGACTTCAAGGAGGCATATGAGGCATCTGAGAATCCAATTCTCAGGGATAGAAGCCAATGGACCGAGTATATGATCCAGGATGGATTATTGTTCAGGGGTAATCAAGTATGTATTCCTAAATGCTCCATGAGGGAGAACCTGCTAAAGGAAAAACACAGTGGAGGATTGGCCGGAAACTTTGGTCATGACAAGACGTTTCTAAAGTTGAATAACTCATATTATTGGCCAAGGATGAGAAAAGATGTTAAGAAATTCATGGATAGATGCAGAATTTGCCAGCACACGAAAGGAAAAAGGCAGAACATAGGGTTATACCAGCCATTATCCATACCTGAAAGGCCATGGGACGCAGTGAACATGGACTTCATATTAGGACTGCCAAGGACACAAAGAGGATTTGATTCGATCTTTGTGGTAGTCGACGGATTTTCAAAGATGGCACATTTCATATCATGCCAGAAAATTGGCGATGCAACTCATATTGCGAACCTGCTTTTCAAGGAAGTTGTCAGACTTCACGACTTTCCAAAGAGTATCGTTTCTGATCGAGATACCAAGTTCATAGGGCATTTCTAGAGGACCTTATGGAAGAAGTTGGGGACAAGTTTGTCTTTCAGCTCAGCCTATCATCCTCAGAAGAATGGATAGACAGATGTCGTAAACAGGAGCTTGGGAGATTTGTTAAGAAGCTTAGTGACTGAACACCAAAGTCAATGGGATCATATTCTGCCACATGCAGAATTCGCTTATAATGATTCACTCAATAGAAGAACAGGACAGAGGCCATTCCAGATTGTATATGGAATGCAGCCAAGGGGAGTTTCTGAATTGAAAGATGCAGAACAAGTCGAATTCAAGAGTGCTAGTGCAGAGGACTTTGCAGAAGGAATGAAGAAGCTTCACAACCAAGTTAAGGAGCAATTGCAAAGTTCAAATCAAGAATACAATTGCAGAGCAGATCAACACAGGCGAGAACTTCAATTTGAAGTTGGTGATTTGATTCTTGCACATCTAAGGAAGGAGAGGTTCCCAAGGGGAACGTATAACAAGATGAATATGAAAAATATTGGGTCATGCAAGGTCATAAGGAAATTTGGGGCAAACGCATATGAGATTGAATTACCTGATGGGGTCAGAATCTCACTGATATTCAATGTTGCGGATTTGTACCCTTACAGAGATGAAGAAGCAGGAGCAGAGGAGGAATAGAAAGAAATTCAATGGAAAAAACAAATTCCTGTAGCTGTAGAGCCACAGATGGAAAGAATAATTGACAAAAGGGTTAGAAAAAAGACCAAGAGAAAAGAGTAGTTTGAATACTTTGTCAAATGGAAGGGACATCCAGTTGAAGATGCCATTTGGGAAGATGAATCAACAATTCAAAAGCATGGACAGACTGTGCAAGATCTCATGAACAAGAGTTCATGAAAATTTTCAAGCAAGGGAGTATGATGCAGGATCATCGTACGCAGCCGACCAAGCAGCATAAAGGCGGAAGACAGTTGTAAAAGCGCCCACGCACATTTTGAAGTGTTTTGAAGATTAATGGATGGACATTAATGAAATAGCTAAGGGAAGCATACTTACATTTATATTTAGATGTTGTAAAAAGATCTTGAGCGTTGCTCTCATCTGTCGAATGTAGAGGCATTCATGCGTAATGAATCCAAGTAGGTAGATTTAATTTAATAGATTAGATAGTTTAGAAGCGTAGGAGGGAAAACGGATATAGACACCTTCACCCTTGTATCATTGTAATTTTTATGATCATTCAGAATTCATAAGCTATAGAGCTATAGCAGAGAGCTGTAGAGAAGGACTGTTACACATGATTTTGGTCATATTGGTGATGTATTAACAATGGTGTACTCAGGCTCCCAACAAGAACTTTCTCCTGAGAAAAATGGCTTTTATCTCCTTCCAAAAAACATATTTTCAAAGTGAGTTCGCAGGATGCTTATAGCCTAGGGTGCGAGAATGACCCATTCTCGCAATCCACCTTCATCTAGGGTGCAAACTTCTTGCATTGTGCTCTATACACAGGGTGTGAACTTGTTTTCAAGCTTGGAAAAAGGAAGAAGTCTCGAGGGTTCTAGAA
This sequence comes from Picea engelmannii, assembly GCA_009831015.1. Lineage (NCBI taxonomy): Eukaryota > Viridiplantae > Streptophyta > Pinopsida > Pinales > Pinaceae > Picea > Picea engelmannii. Next base: position 1,464,240 of record ML781506.1, read on the forward strand.
GGGAATCTTCTAGAGAATGGGTTGGCATTTGTATGGTTGTCATTTTACTGGCTTCCCTGATTTGGTGGGATCATTCTCATCCATGTAACCATCTCATCCTCTCCTATATATTGAAAGTATTCTCATGGAAAAGGTTAATCAAGATTAATTGAAGAATTGGTGAAGGAATTGTGTGAAGAACCCTGCTTGAACATAAGCTTGGAGACTCTAGTAGGTCTATCAAGAAGAATTGGATCTTCTTCATGCAAGTACAGAGAAAGTGTGTGTGTTGGAACCAAGAATCACTGAAAGAAAGCTTGTGACATCAAGGCGATCAGGTTGTATCTTCTACTTTCGATTAATATGATACAGCGACATGTCCTTTTCCCATAAAGCCATTCTTACTTTATTGTGTAATTCCTTGATCATATGCATAAGTTGACGATTGAATACATTTTTCTATCTTCACTTTGGTTGGTTTGTGTTGTCTTGGTCTTGACCTCACGAGATCACCGGAGCGAAGCAGGAGAAACAGAGACCTAAGGAAGAGTTACAAAGGTATGTCACTTGTTCCTACCTACTAGCTAATTCAATGGTCGTAACTTAGGGAAAGAGTCATGTCCTATCCTATTTTTTTCTAGATCCAGGTGGATCTAGGGAGATCTGTTAGTGTCTGCACCTACCGATTAGTCCGATAAAAAAATTGGTGACTCCACTGGGGATGCAACCCATTTTTTAGTGGTTTTTGGTGTTTTTCCTTGGCCATTTTCTCTTGCCTTACCTTTCTTCATTTCTATCAATCTCTGAGTCTTCAGGACACCTTGGCAGATTCTCTGGGTCCATAAGTTCCTTAAATTTTTTTGTCTTTCTCCAAAATTTTGCTTAGTTTTAGGCCTTGTTGCACTGTACCCCACAGTGGCCTGTGAGAATCCCTTGAGTTCGCACTCTACCTTTCAGTCTAGTGCAGGATTATCGCACTCTGCTTGAAGCCAGCCTGCGAGAATACTCCATTGTCGCACTGTACATCACTGTTAGCCTGCGAACCCATTTTTAAATTTTTTTTGGATTAAGGTTTTTTTGATGCTCAGATGCCCATATCTGTATGTGTTTAAAAATAACTTCTTGGTCCATTGGTTGATTGTTTCTTGACTTTGGATTTTGTGCACGATCAGTCTTTGAAAATCAAAGGCTCTTATTGTCCATCTTTTTCTCAACTCTCATCTCTTGACTTTTCTCAGCAAGGATATAATATATGATCCTAGGATCTGAGTACTTGTTTGGTTAGGAGCCGGTGATCGGTTTGAAAGTTGAGATTGTTTGTCTTTCTCATTTTCTCATTACTTGGAAAATCATTGTTCTCATGCAATTGAAAAGACTAGTCTTGTCTGCTTGTCATTTTTGTCTTCATTGAAAGATTGGTTTGGGTTTTTGTTCATTGCTTATTCGTTAGTTATTGGTTTTCCTTAGTTTCACCACCATGGTGGCCCTTTTTGAAAAGTAAAAAACTTTTTTCTTTTTAAAATCATTTTCATTTTGAAAATATTGGAAATCAATTATTGAAATAGATAAAGAATTGTCATTGTTACGTGATTCGTTGATATTGCATATTAAAGAAGATTGCATATTCGTAGTCCGAGATTGTTCCAGAAAACTCCTCTTTCCCTCCCGTAAATAGGATTCATTGAACGAAAATCGATATTTTCCATTCCTATCTATGCATTGTTGGGTCAGAGTCACACAACATCGGTTTCATTTCAGTCTCCTTTGAGTAACAACAACCTTTAATAATTTTGCGAAATTTTAAAATTTAACTAGTAACTCTTTTCTAGGGCTCTATTACACGAACATTAGCTAGGCTAGAGCTTTGGAATACACAGAGAGATACACTCTCCAAACCATAAAACACACAATAGTAGCTTGTGGTAAGGAATGTCAAATTCCATTTGCAACATTTTATCCTGGGAAGCCCTTCTCACACAAGTGTCAAACCTGAGGTCGCATTGATATTGACAGAGTTACTCACGCTGCTTTGTTGATATAGGTGTAGAGATTGCACGTATTACGGGGGTCACTTGGAGGTATACCCACAATGATGAGTGGAAGCCTCTCAAGATGATTTCAGGCTAGATACCTTGCCCTTGCGTGTAGATCGGACTGTCGACTGTCCCCCCAGAAGTTATTGTTGTCAGTGGTAACCTTAGTGGCCTATATTCTTAGGGTCTTACACAAGGTGACTGTGAAGGGGAAAGTCTTCATGGTACCTGGAATCAACGTTGGCCAAAATCACTCGGGATCCTTGGAGGGTATACCCATGATTATGTGTGGGAGCTTGCACCAAGGTGTAAGTCCATTAAGTAGGTCGTCAATGTAACTTTTCCACCCTAGCCCAGCCCCTTCTCATCTCGTTGTTGCGACGTTGGATTTCATCACCAACTAGTGACTTTAGAATTAGAAGGTCTTGTTTTCTTGGTATTGTTTCCTAGATTCTGTTTATTAGTGCATGTTGTTTGTTTACGCAAGTTGACCACAAAATTTTCTTCGTAATTTTGTAACTCGGTCACAATAGACCCTCCATGTCGTTCACGTAAAATGCAGGGCTTACCCCCAGAAAATATGGAAGGTTCTCAACCCTTGCCTACAAGCTCACTAGAGGGATCTCCTCAACATAGTGAAGTCCAAGACGTCACCACTCCACAAGTGGAAATAAATGACTCTCTAGAATGGTTCCGAATTACCAATTCTCGAGTGGACTTTCGACTTCACCCCAATTCTGAGAGACGTATTATGCGAGTGAATTCTTCTGGAAAATTAGTTGTTTTGTCTTCTAGATCACCGACTGGACCTTTCCCAGGACTTGAGGGCCAAGATCCTTTTTGTTCTACTAGCATTTTTAGACAGGATCTCTTTGGTTCAGGATCGGGCATTGAAATCACTGTCTCACCTGTGTTCCCCGAAACCTCTGACCCAGATGCAATACCTTTTACTATTGCTTATTATTTTTCTGGTACAGAAGCTCTGCAAGCTGACCACATCTTGACCCTCCCTTTAGAAATGGTCCATTACACATATACTATGATTATTCACACCGGGATTACAGTGGCCAGTCAAGCCCCCATTGGCACACCTCTCTCGCCCAATGTCACCCCGACGCTTCCACCCAGATACCATGCGTTGAACGCTTCCATTCCCACTCCTACACAAACTCCATCTGGAAATCCTGGTGGTCCCTCTTCTTTTGGGCACTCTCCTCTCGGCTTCATTCCAACACTTCCTCAACCCCCTTTCAGAGGACCGTCTCCATCCTCTATCGGTGGCACTAATCCTAGTGGCACCATTCCATCGTTCACACCAAATTATCAGATTCCTATTGGTGGACAATACCACCAAGGAGGTTCAACTCAACCCCCCCTTGCAGGGAAAATCCCAATTGGAATGCAAATCCTGTTTGGAACACAACCCCTAGTTGTAGGGAAACCCCCACTAAACCCACCCTATGGAAAAAACATACCTCCATCCTTGGCCCAGTATTGGAATCATCTAATACAACATAATCCTCAATTGACTGGGGGGCAATAGCCTCAATTTACCGTTGTTCTACCTCCTGGTATAGGCCAACCATATCCAAGTATGTCCAATCCTATTTGGGGTTTGAATGCTCAAACTCACATCCCTGTTCAAGGACCCAACCCCATGAGCTACTTTCCTCCACAACAACCACCGAATCTGCCTAGGTCTTCACATTATATGTAGACTGCTTATGGTCCCACTGGTTTTTCGACGATATTCCCTCCCCAAATCCACCAGTACCCGCATGTGAATAGACAGTTACCCTTCCTAGCCACTTTGGACCTCCCAGATCTGTCGAGGATTTTAAATGATCCGATCCGTCACTCTCCCCAATGGCCTGCTATACCAGCCAAGCTACCATCTGACATCCCTAAATTCGATGGAAAAGAGAGAGAGGACCCGAAAAATAACATCATGACTTTTCACCTCTAGCTCTCATCCAACTCCTTGATGGATGACTCTATCCATTTACACCTTTTTCAACGAACTCTCACAGGTTCTACCATGAAGTGATATATAGAATTACCACAAGGTTTCTTCACCGACTTCAACACCCTGGCTATGGCTTTCCTCACCCACTACCAGTTACCGATCCGTTATGAAACGAGAACCGATATTTTGAGTTCTTTCAAACAAAACAAAGCCACCCATATATCCGATCACACTCATGAGTGGCGACGGAGATGACGTCTCATCAAAATCGAACTTTCAGATCAGTTGCTAGCCGAGTGGTTCACCAAATCATTCATGAATGACATCGGTCATGACATCGCCATGGGTGGGGTTGTCATAGAAGAACAGGCCATAAGTCGTGCTCAATACCTTGACCTTGTTTACTCGCAAACGGGTACTCTTTACGACTTACTCCCTGACGCACCTCATCCTTCGACTTTCGCCACTTCGACTACCCCTGCTGTTTCTCATGCAGCTGACGGTGTGATTGGCACTTTCCATGCCCAACCACATTCCACCTCAAGCAACAACCCCAATCATGTTCCTTCTAATGTTCAAAATGCTCCGTCTCCTACCCCTCCCACCGGCAAGACTTCTGAGGTAAATGCTGTCCAATCTACCCCAGCCGGTAAAAAAAAATCCATAAAGGGAAAGGGTAAGAATAAGGAAGAAAAAAATACTTCACAAGTAGAGAGAACCAAAGCTCCACCTGTTGACGATAGGGATAAGTGCAAACCTCGATACCCTTGTCTTATCTATGGTGATGATCACTACACGAAGGATTGTCCACGACGAGCCGAGGTCACTAAGTTCCTTCAAAGAGCCCCGAAACCACCTGCTCTAGCCATTTTGTCGCAACCCTTCCCTTCTCAAAAACATGCCCAATTGGTCATTCATGACCAACCTTCCCCTTCCACTACGTCTTACATCTTAATGTGTACCAGTGATTCAAAGCAAAGTGACATTACACTTACCACTTGATCCAAAGATTATTCTCCCTCTAAGGAGAAGGTTGACGTTATACCTCCTTCATTAGTCCAACCCTCTCCCACGACTCCACCCAACAATGGTCCTCTTCATCTCGAATGACTGAGCCTCAACACAGTTCTTTGCCCCCCTCCTAAGGGCGTCGTTCGAAAATCGACTTTCAATACTCATGCTCGTGCTGCCCAGAACTACAACATTGTTGAAGATCTGGCCCAAGCACCTTCTGCGATGTCAGCCCTCGAAGTCCTTCAAAGTTGTCCTACACAATGGAAGGCATTGTTGAAAGCTATCGGTGCAATCGACCCTGTTATCACTCCAAGAAACTCCTTAGGGTTGTAGGCTAAGGATGCTTGGTAAATCAGAAATAATGGTTTTTATGTGTTTGGGACAATGGGGTCTTTTATTATTTATGTAAGAAACAACTCATAACATATAAAAAGATACCGTTCTTTCAGGAAACAATAGTCAGATCAAGTAATTGAAAGAGAGGATGGAGAACACTATTCTTGATTTCCAATACAAGTGAATGTAGGGCTTAATACAAGACATAAATAAATCCTTTAATTTCAAATCTATGAGCTCAATAAAGAGATAACAGTCTTCATGAACTAAAATAGACCGAAACAAAGTACAAAAAATGAAATATGGACAATTCTGATATTGCAAATGAAAGGAAACTGAACTTTATTTTTATAAAAAGAGTCTATACAGTAGTATAAAAATATCTCCCAGTTTGAACCCTTGTCTCTTATCAAAATTAGGCATTTATAGCCTCTTACAATCAGTTTTACAGATCCTAAAAACATGGATCTGTATTTAATAAAAGAAATTCAAATCTAACTAAACAACTTGATAATAAAAACTTATCAACTAAAGTAGCATTCGAATTGTCTTCAATCTCCAAAATTCGCCATATGCATCCTTCATCTCCTGGAATCTATGTTGTGATGAAAACGTGGCAAGACACCTGTTTTGACAGTTAGATTTCTTCAACGTTCATAGTCGATATTTGAGGAAGTTTGTTTTACATGTGGTTCCAAAAATTGCCTCGAATCCTGATGCTGAGTCCTTTGCATGCGATCTGATATCCCTTGATACTCTGGAACTCCTCTATAACCTGTGAGAAATGACCTGTTCTGCCCTTGGCTTCCAAAAATGCTTTTCCCGCTTTCACCAGCTAACGGGCTTTATAATTCGCTGGTTAGCTGGAGAAAGCGTTGACTTTCACCAGCTAACGGGTCATAAAATTTCGCTTTGCACTCATGAAAGTTCTATTTGAGCCAAAAATGGAGTTTCACCTCCAAAATGCGATTTCGACCAAATTCAATGTGTTTCTGATTTCTCCCCCTGCATGTTAACAACAACTTGAGAAAGTACCTTCAAATATGGATGGGACTTTGGCTTTTGTTTTTGTTTCAATCTTCTTATCTTCCTTTTAAGGCGCTTGGCAAGCCACCATAGGCTATTGAAATATTTGGTAATCTTCTGCTTTCTTTTCTTCTCTTTAACACTTTCCCAAGCCAGTCTCTCAAATGCAGCGTTGGTTTTTGTGAAGTTATCAGACAACTTCTTGTACTTGTCTTTGATTACCCATTCCAAGACCTCTTATTGAGCGATTACCTCTTTCATATGCTTGATTTTCTGAGTTTTCTTTGACTTAGAGCTCTTTGATGTTTCTCCTTCCTCTGTATGGGTGAAGGTCTCATAATTCTGTGCAAACTCAGTTGACTATTTAGGACTCTTGATGACAGGGCTCTCATCTTTTTGCTCTGGTTCTGAGTTTGAGTAGGGAAGGTTTAATATGTTTGTTCTCTTCTCTGTAGACTGTTGTGTAGGTTGTTCTGTAGTGGTTTCAAAGTTTAACATTTTCTTTGACCTGTGGTATTTTACTCCAGAGATTCTATCTTCTGGAGGTCTTGGCAGGGTCCTCCTCTTCCTCGAACTTCTTTGAGGATCAATTGTTTCTTTGGCCTTTTCCCCTATTCATTTACGGGCTGAGTCTGTGCTTCAAAGCCCTCCCAAAATAAAAAATGTTCCCAGCTCCTTCCCTGCCGTGAAGTGGTCCAGGAGCTTGAAATGATACATCATGAGTTTGTCATACCTGCCCTCCGATGTTATGTAGAGTTGGATGCCCTTAAATATCTCCTGCCACTCCTCTTCTAGATAGGAAACCGGCATCCTCTTCTTCCATGCGTTGTGCTTGAACTCCTCCTTCAAATAAACTCTGAAGTTTAAGTTTTTGGTGGTAGTGGTTTTGAACCAACTCTGTCCTGACCTTGGTAGGCTGGTCGCTACAGCGATTGCAGCTTCATCTACTAAGATCTCCAAGGATCCAACACGAGCCTTATTCCCATCAAAAGTTTTGGCAAAAGCCTCTGCTGTCGACTGGTGACAACCGTTCTACAGCCTTTCAACAAATTCGATACAACCTGCATTGGAGAAGTGTCTCTGTACTTCTGGGTGCATCTGTAGGAAAGATAGGTTGTCCAACTCTTTTCTGAGTAGAGAGCCACTGCGTCTCCTCGCCATTCTGTAGCTTGAAAGCCCCAACAATCCTGTATACCAACCTCTACAAACTGTTGTTCAAGCCGAGGTCTTGTGCTGTTGAAAGCACTCGGGAGTCGGCTCTGTTTTCTAACATTGGAAACTTAACAAACCTTCGTGAACAAGGTGTGATATGGAAGCGATAATCTGATTTGATGTTGTCATCCCGGCAGTACATCTTCTGTACCTGCGCTAATGAATTTGAACTTACCATCCCCGATGCCATGATTGTGGAGCATGAGCTTTTGAACCGGATCCGATTTGCAATCCGACCTGGACGTGGAACTCAAGTTTTCATGATTATGCACTTTCACCAGTGCATCTTTCCTGATTGCATGACGTGAGTTGATCGCATCATGATTTGATTTTTGAAATGTGGATAAAAGCACGTGATTCCCGCTTTCTTCAGCCAACGGCCTGTGGAAAATGCCCCTTAGTTGTTGAGACTTATTGCTTTCACTAGCGCACCACCCCGTGAGAACTGATCCTTAGTTGTTGAAAGTCTTCACTTTCACAAGTGCACAACCCGCGACCATGCTTCTTTGGATGTTTTGAAAATCAACACTTTCACCAGTGCATGGACCTATGAGAGATGCTCCTTAGTTGTTGAAAGTCGCCACTTTCACCAGCTAACACTCATGTTTTAAACACACATTAGCTGTTGAAAGCATTTTATGAAAATTTTAAAGAGAAGACCTTTATGGGTCGTCTTATTTCTAAGGCAAGAATCAAAACCTAAGTTTTGCAGCTAGAAAAAACTCAAAACTAATGTGAGAAAACTACCAATAGCCATGCTATCCACCACAAAATGTGACCAAAGGGACGGGTTCATTTTGGGAGCTAACATTTGGCTCCAACTGGGATGGGCATCTCCCTGTGAGGTGACCAAGAACCTAGATAGACTCAGTAGCCTTATTACAACTAAAAACAGAAATTTGGAAAGTAGTTTTGCTAGTACCATTGGGCATGGAATCATCTGGTCTGATCAGCTGTTCTTCATCAAACCTGTAATCTAACTGTATCTTGCCTGTAACCTGCCTATGACCTATCCTTCTTATTTATAAAATCAACAACTGAAAAAGATCTCATTTTCTCGTATGGCGAGCTTATTCCTCTACCTACCCCTACACTAACTAGCTCTGCCATTTGTTAAGTGAATGTTGATTTCCATAGTAACCATCCAAGCAATTTGAACACTGAAGAAATCTTGTCTTTATTACTGATTAGCAAATATTGTTGAACATGCAACCACAATGACAAGGAGATTTTCAGGAAATCATACTTACCCAGAAACACTAGCAAGCTAGGGAAATATGAAATTTTCAGGTTCTTTGAAAAGTATAGATCCATGAAAACTGCTACTGGATCCTTGAAAAGAAAATAAGAAACATGCTGCTCCTTGGGAAAAATCTGCATGTCCATGGTAACCTTTTGCTCAGCCATTATTGTTTCTCTATAAGAGGACTGATCATCTTCTTGTCCTTTTGAGATCAATGATTGTAACTTCCTCTTTAGACAAATGTACAAAAATGATGATAGAATAGGTTTTACATCATATGAATTTGGATCAACTGAAAACATGTAGTTGCATATATAATTATCAGTTACCATAGGCTCTTCTTGATTTGCAAACTGGTCATGAAATTCAAACTCATACCTGTCTCTGGAATACTCTACACATACTGAAAAACCTGATTCTGAATCTGAAATATACTCACCCTCAGGCTGCTGATCCAAATCTTCTTCCAACTTACTGTTTTCTTCATAACAATCCTCAGCGGATGATGATAGAGCAATGTTTAAATGACAAGGATTATGATCAGCTAGGAACATGTAGTTTTCAATGCAATAATTGGTTATCATAGATTTATTCTGATTTGCAAATTGATCATAAACTTTAGATTCATACCTATCTCTGGAGTACTCTGAAACTATTGAAAAATTCAGATCCGAATCTAAAAACAACTCACATACTCACTGTTGTTCTAAAACTGCTCCAACCTCATTATTCTCCTGCTCAAAATCTGAGGTATAATGACATTCTTCTTGCTCATGTGCTTGTAGATTTTCAAAGAAATCTCGACCTCGGATCCTTCGAGAAGCACAAATGTTCTCCTCTACTTCTTGATCATCTTCAAATAACCGGGTTAAGGATGGAGAGTTCCAATCTAGCAGAAGAAGGACAAGATCTGAATGAAGAGCCATAATATAATATATCATGGAAAATGTTTCTGTAGGTTGGACCTCTGATGGCATGTCATGATAAACATGGTAAAACCTTCTATTGAAAATAGGCGAGGCTTCATCCTGCTTTCGTTTCAAAGCATAGAAATCAACGAGGTAAGAATCTAGAAATTTGTATTCACCCCAATACTTCAGGAAAGCATTAGAGAACTCAATCCAAGAGCCAACTGAATCAGCTCTCAAACCCTTAAACCATGTAGCAACATCTTTGATCAAAGATTTCGAAAACATTCTCATGATCACATCTTCATGTGAAATTGAAAAACGATCAACAAAATCCAAAAAGGATTCCACGTGTCTCTCAGCTGAAGCTTGATTTTCTCCAGAAAACAAAGGGATATATTCATAACAGTCATTAGAATAAGGATGAAGAAGATGGGGTAACGGTAAAGGTTTGAACATTTTCATCTGGATCTTATCTTGAAAAGTTGTGGGCTGATCATGAGAGATGGTAAGTTGTTGATCGGGTTCAAAAATTATGGCCAGAGGGGCTGAGATCTGGATAGGGTCTGAAACAATTTCTATCTTTTCAAGGTCACATGGCTGATCAGATTCTGAAGGAAAATAAATAAAGTGATAATATTTGTGAATGGGCTTAGGTAAAATTATCGACTCTACATCTACAATGTAGGGCTGTAGGATTTCCTCTTCTAAAGATGGATATATACAAGAAGGATGATGATTTTCTGAATATACAAAGCAGAAAATAATTCTCTTTACACGCGCAGGGAAAAGCATGAAAGAGCTGATGAAGAAAAACAACAGTTCATGAAGCAAAATAATGAACTGATACCTGGATTTTGATTTGAGCCTCTTCATCTTATATCAACAGGATCCTCCCCAGTGGAGTCCTTGAATGTGGAGTCGCCAGATAGAAAATTACAACCAAGTGAATGTCCAGGCTTTCTCTATCATCAAAGCTGGATCTATGTCGTGTCCCAAGGAATCCAAGCTTCAATCTCCTCTCCCCGGCAACGATGCCAATTTGTTATCAGTCCAAGAAACTCCTTAGTGTTGTAGGCTAAGGATGCTTGGTAACTTAGAAATAATGGTTTTTATGTGTTTGGGACAATGGGGTCTTTTATGATTTATGTAAGAAACAACTCATCACATATAAAAAGATACAGTGCTTTCAGGAAACAATAGTCAGATCAAGTAATTGAAAGAGAGGATGGAGAACACTATTCTTGATTGCCAATACAAGTGAATGTAGGGATTAATACAAGATAGAAAGAAATCCTTTAATTTCAAATCTATGAGCTCAATAAAGAGATAATAGTCTTCATGAACTAAAATGGACCGAAACAAAGTACAGAAAATGAAAGATGGACAATTCTGATATTGCAAACGAAATGAAACTGAACTTTATTTCTGCAAAAAGAGTCTATACAGTAGTATAAAAATATCTCCCAGTTTGAACCCTTGTCTCTTATCAAAATTAGGCATTTATAGCCTCTTACAATCAGTTTTACAGATCCTAAAAACATGGATCTGTATTTAATAAAAGAAATTCAAATATAACTAAACAACTTGATAATAAAAACTTATCAACTAAACTAGCATTCGAATTGTCTTCAATCTCCAAAATTCACCATCTGCATCCTTCAGCTCCTGGAATCTGTGATGTGATGAAAATGTGGCAAGACACCTGTTTTGACAGTTAGATTTCTTCAACGTTCATAGTCGATATTTGAGGAAGTTTGTTTTACATGTGGTTCCAAAAATTGCCTCAAATCCTGATGCTGAGTCCTTTTCATGCGATCTGATATCCCTTGATACTCTGGAAGTCCTCTATAACCTGTGAGAAATGACATGTTCCACACTTGGCTTCCAAAAATGCTTTTCTCACTTTCACCAGCTAATGGGATTTATAATTCGTTGGTTAGCTGGTGAAAGCGCTGACTTTCACCAGCTAACGGGTCATAAAATTTTGCTTTGTGCTCGTGAAAGTTCTATTTGAGCCAAAAATGGAGTTTCACCTCCAAAATGCGATTTCGACCAAATTCAATGTGTTTCTGATTTCTCCCCCTGCATGTTAACAACAACTTGAGCAAGTACCTTCAAATCTGGATGGGACTTTTTCTTTTGTTTTTGTTTCAATATTCTTATTTTCCTTTTAAGGCGCTTGGCAAGCCACCATAGGCTATTGTAATCTTTGGTAATCTTCTGCTTTCTTTTCTTCTCTTTAACACTTTCCCGAGCTAGTCTCTCAAATGCAGCGTTGGTTTTTGTGAAGTTATCAGACAACTTCTTGTACCTTTCTTTGATTACCCATTCCAAGACCTTTTGCTGAGCGATTACCTCTTTCAGATGCTTGATTTTCTGAGTTTTCTTTGAATTAGAGCTCTTTGATGTTTCTCCTTCCTCTGTATGGGTGAAGGTCTCATAATTCTGTGCAAACTCAGTTGACTATTCAAGACTCTTGATGACAGGGCTCTCATCTTGTTGCTCTGGTTCTGAGTCTGAGTAGGGAAGGTTTAATATGTTTGTTCTCTTTTCTGTAGATTGTTGTGTAGGCTGTTCTATAGTGGTTTCAAACTTTAACCTTTTCTTTGACCTGTGGAATTTTACTCCAGAGATTCTATCTTCTGGAGGTCCTGGCAGGGTCCTCCTCTTCCTTGAACTGCTTTGAGGATTCAACTATTTCTTTGGCCTTTTCCCCTGTTCATTTACGGGCTGAGTCTGTGTTTCAAAGCCCTCCCAAAACAAAAAATGCTGCAAGCTCCTTCCCTGCCGTGAAGTGGTCCAGGAGCTTGAAATGATACATCATGAGTTTGTCATACCTACCCTCCGATGTTATGTAGAGTTGGATGCCCTTAAATATCTCCTGCCACTCCTCTTCTAGATAGGAAACTGACATGCCCTTCTTGCATGCGTTGTGCTTGAACTCCTCCTTCAAATAAACTTTGAAGTTTAAGTTTTTGGTGGCAGTGGTTTTGAACCAACTCTGTCCTGACCTTGGTAGGCTAGTCACTGCAGCAATTGCAGCTTCATCTAGTAAGATCTCCAAGGATCCAACACGAGCCTTATTCCCATCAAAAGTTTTGGAAAAAGCCTCTGCTATCGACTGGTGACAACCGTTCTGCAGCCTTTCAACAAATTCGATACAACCTGCATTGGAGAAGTGTCTTTGTACTTCTGGATGCGTTTGTAGGAAAGATAGGTTGTCCAACTCTTTTCTGAGTAGAGAACCACTGTGTCTCCTCACCATTCTATAGCTTGAAAACCCCAACAATCCTGTATCCCAACGTCTGCAAACTGTTGTTCGAGCCGAGGTCTTGTGCTGTTGAAAGCACTCAGGAGTCGGCTCTGTTTTCTAACATTGGAAACTTAACAAACCTTCATGAAAAACGTGTGATATGGAAGCGATAATATGATTTGATGTTGTCAGCCCAGCAGTACAACTTCTGTACCTGCGCTAATGAATTTGAACTTACCATCCCTGATGCCATGATTGTGGAGAATGAGCTTCTGAACCGGATTCGATTTGCAATCTGACTTGGATGTGGAACTCAAGTTTTCATGATTATCCACTTTCACCAGCGCGTCTTTCTTGATTGCATGACATGATTTGATCGCATCATGATTTGATTTTTGAAACGTGGATAAAAGCACGTGATTCCTGCTTTCTTCAGCCAACGGCCCGTGGAAAACGCCCCCTAGCTATTGAGACTTACTTCTTTGACCAGCGCGCCACCTCGTGAGAACTGATCCTTAGTTGTTGAAAGTCTTCACTTTCACCAGCGCACAACCCACGACCACGCTTCTTTGGATGTTTTGAAAATCAACACTTTCACCAGCGCACAGACCTATGAGAGATGCTCCTTAGTTGTTGAAAGTCGCCACTTTCACCAGCTAACATTCATGTTTTAAACACACATTAGCTGTTGAAAGAATTTTATGAAAAATTTAAAGAGAATACCTTTATGGGTCGTCCTATTTCTAAGGCAAGAATCAAAACCTAAGTTTTGCAGCTAGAAAAAACTCAAAACTAATGTGAGAAAACTACCAATAGACATGCTATCCACCACAAAATGTGACCAAAGGGATGGGTTCATTTTGGGAGCTAACAGACCCGACAGACACGAATTTAATAATTTTTGTCTTGGAATATTACATTCCAAGGTTACCCCCTCAACTCACGTTCCAAATTCAAGTGGTTGTCTCTGACAAAAACATTTGTAGAACCATTATCAACGAGGGTGCCTTGACGTGTGTCATGTCTGTTACCTGCTGGAAAGCCATCGGCTCTCCCTATTTGACTGAATCCCATAACACACTCAAAGCCTTCAATGGCTCTGGTTTTAAGCCTTACGGTGTCCTTCCTTCATTACCAATCACGTTAGAAGGAAAAATGGTCCAAGTCGAAGTGGAAGTCTTTGATGCTCCTCTCGATTACAATCTTCTGCTTGGCCGTAGTTGGATAGATTCCATGCACACAATTGTGTCTACTCTTTTTCATGTTGTACGTTTCCCAGATCAAGGAAAGGTAATCATTGTCGACCAATTAGCCTTCTTTAACTCAAATAATCATACTAGAAATATATTGTTCATCGCCAAAACCACACCGGGTTATGAGAACGTCGGTGTGGGTCTTCTTAAAGAATCTTCGTTAATGGGTACCTTCGCCATTCCGCCACCTGATGTTCCACACTCGTCTATCACTTTGATCAACATGATATCCACCTCGATTCATAGAACCCTTCGTCTCACGACCCATGGATGGTACCCGCCCCTGGTGATCATCTTCATTACGACGACGAAATTCCCTTATGTCCGGTCGAATCCGCCGATTAGGCCATCCAATCGACAACCACTTCTACCACCTCTCTTGGTGATTTATCTCCAGATCCTTTCCGCATCATTTTTCCCATGAACAAGATGATTATGTCTGTCATGGAAGACACCCCCTGGAACGATGGCCATCACCGTTCCATCCTCTTCCTGGAACAACAAACCATTGAGAACTACCAATGGATCTCCACCACGTCGACCGTTGTTGTCATTTCAACCGTTCTCGAGTCCACACACGATGTATTTTTCGAAGGGAACTCAAGCAATATCTCACACACTATTCCCCTCGACATATCTATCAAACCTGGAATTGTCGAAAATGTGCATATCGAAGCTTCGTGTTCCCCAGATGAAATCGTCTCCTACAAGTCACTTTTCAAAGAATTTCGTGACGTTTTCGCCTGGAGCTATGAAGAAATGCTGGGTATCAATCCCGACATTATGATACATGATATTAAGACATACCCAAATTCTAAACCCATCTGGCAATGCCTTCGTCCAGTTCACCCACATAAAGCGGCTGTTATTAATCTTGAAGTCGAGAAACTTCTTAAAGCCAGCTTTATTTACCTGGTGGCCCTCACTGACTGGGTTTCCAATCTTGTCTCGATCGACAAGAAACAAGGCACAATCCACGTATGCGTTGATTATAGGGATATTAACAAAGCTTGTCCCAAAGACAACTTTCCTACCCCCTTCGTCGATCAGATTGTTGACGATTGCGCTGGAAGCGAAATATTCTATCTGATGGATGGTTTCTCCGGTTATAATCAAATCAATATTGTTCCCAAGGATCAACACAAAACCGCTTTCATTTGTCCTTGGGGAACTTTTTCCTATCGGAAACTTCCTTTTGGTCTAAAGAACGCTGACACAACTTTCCAGTGTGCTATGTCTTATGCCTTTCATGATATCAAGCACATCGTGAAACCATATCTTAATGACTTACCGGATCATTCCATGCATCGTGTCGACCACCCCACACACCTCCGATCCATTTTCCTCCGATGTCGGTTTTACCGTATATGCTTGAATCCTCACAAGTGCGTTTTCTGCGTAGAATCTAGTCAACTTCTAGGATTTATTGTTTCACGTCAAGGGATCAGGGTAGATCCTTTAAAGGTTGAGGTGATTCTCAATCTTCCTCCTCCTTCTACACTTCACCAGTTACAAAGTTTGCAAGGGAAAGCAAACTTTCTTCGTCGTTTCATCCCAAACTATGCTGAGATAACTCTTGGATTTACATGACTACTCAAAAAGGGGTCTGATTTCATATGGGATACCATCGCAAACAAAGCCTTTGAAGCTTTGAAACTGTCCCTGACATGTGTCCCGCTTCTCTTCCCTCCCGATTACAGTCGCGATTATTTCCTCTACCTCGCAGCCTCGGATTACACCATTGCTATGGTTCTCGTCCAAGAGGATGATTCTCATGACAAACATGTTATCTATTACTTGATTTGAAGTCTAACGCCTACTGAAACCAAGTATTTACATGTCGAAAAACTAGCCTTGGAAGCCGTCCAAGCCGTTCAATGTTTCCGGCACTATATCCTCTCTTGCAAAACTACGGTAATTTCTAATTGCAACCCTATGCAACACATTCTCACATGTCAATTGCTAGGGGGAAAATACTACAAATGGATTGTGATACTCCAGGAGTTTGACCTGGAATTCAAATGAGCTAAGTCCAAGAAGCCCTTAGTGTTTTCTGAGTTGATATGCGACTTTCCCTACTCTGAAACGGAAAATGTAGCAGCCGATTCATTACTTGATGAATCCCTTTTCCTAATTTGTTCTGATGATCTTTGGTACGGAGATATCATCATATATCTCCAAACCTAGAGCTTCCAGCCCAATTTGTCTAGTACTGACCGGCGTCAAATACGCTATCAAGCCCATCAATATATTATCCTCAGGGATACTCTTTATTGTCGTGGGATTGACTCATTTTTTCGACGCTGCCTCATGTTTGGCGAAGCCGAGAAAGCCTTAAATTATTTCCATTCTCGATCCTGTGGTGGTCATATGTCCGGGTATGCTACTGCCCAGAAGATCTTACGAGAAGGGTATTTTTTGCCTTCTTTATTTAATGATTACATAATCACCGTCCAAAAATGCCTTGCTTGCCAGACCTATATTAATCATAAGATATGATCACATCTTTCTCCTCTCCACCCTGTGGTCTCTGTTGGTCCCTTTGCGAAATGGGGCCTCGATTTTATGACATGTCACACCCACTCGGATGGGGGGCATGGATACATTATTGTAGTTGTAGATTATTTTATGAAATGGGCCGAGGCGATGCCGACATTTGACAATACTAGAAAGACCGCAACATTATTCATTTTCAATCACATCATAGTTCATTTCGGTGTTCCTCAGGCTATCGTCACTGATCACGGTAGCCACTTTAGAAACTTCATGATGTCTGAACTCACTGAAAAGTTGGGTCTTCGCCATGAAAACTCAACACCCTATTACCCACAAGCCAACGACCAAGTCGAAGCGATTAATAAAGTTCTCATAACCATGCTTCGACGAATGAAATGGATTCACAAAACGAGTTGGCACACAATGTTGTTTTCAACATTATGGGCCTACTGGATGTCCGTTAAGTCTGCTACCAGGTTTATACCTTTTCGATTAGTCTATCATCTTGAAGTTATCCTCCCAATTGAATGTGAGATACCCTCCTTGAAACTAATCGTCGAACTCCTACCAAATACCTCTATCGAAGAGGAACGTCTATTGTACCTCATGTGATTAGACGAAACTCGATGCGACACAACCCTAGTCATTGAAGCCTAGAAGAAACGTGTCAAGGCCCAATACGACAAACATGTCAAGCCTCGCATTTTCTCCAAAGGAGATCTTGTTCTCCTCTACGAACAAGATCGAGATATGCTAGGAGCCGAAAAATTCGAAGGCATGTGGCGAGGTCCTTATATTGTTAAACGAGTTTTGGATAAAGGAGCTTATGAGTTAGTTGATTACGATGGTATCCCTTTGAGTGAACCTAGAAATGGGTTGTACTTAAATAAGTACTATGCATAAGATCACCTGTGCACGAGTACTTGTATTTTATTGTATCATAATTCTTGTGTGTTACTATAGTATGCTTTTTCGTTATCTGGTATATGCCCTTATGTGACGTTGTGTTTGATTTCCAGATGTCGGAGTCTTTGCTACCCCACATTGGCTTCGCTGATGGCGCTAGCCATAGTACTCAGAACTTTGCTTCCACTACTTGGGCAATTTATGCCCCTACAAACGAACTTATCACTTTACGAGGGGTGTGCCTTGGCCGTGCGACCAACAATATTGCTGAGTATAGCACCGTTATCGAATTGTTAATCGATGTTATCTCACTCAGTATCCGTCACTTGGTTGTGAGACTCGATTTGTAGCTAGTAGTACTACAGTTAAGTAATGTCTATGCTATTCGAAGTCCTACTTTATTAAGCGTATATTTGCAAATTCGCCTTTTGGAACGTTATTTTTATTATATTGAATATCAACATATTCCTAGATGTCTAAATACATTAACTGATGCATTGGCTAATTATGTTTTAGATAGACATTTGGGCCATTTATAAATCAATCACATCAAGCATCACACAACACAAGATAAACCGGTAGAAGCCGTATATATGTATATATAACGATCAAAAAGTTTTTTACAAAAAGTTATGTCCAAGGACCAAAATTTCAAAATCTGAAGCTCATAGCTTCTACAAAGTAACGTCATGGATGATGTTCACGATAACACATGACTTCCCGGGCAACCCTATGAAGCAGTCGGCCAACAGACTCTGACACGCCCACCATGTGACGTTGATAACGTCGCGGGACCTCTCCAAGAGGCATGTCTGGAATGTCTGCAGTCAAACCCTCTAAGTTTTGTTCCACTGCCTCATAATCTTCAGCATCCCATCATGGCACTGGAGCCACCTCTCCTTGTCGTTGGATAGGATAAGTACCTGGAGGTCAATAAGGCATCACGTCTGTGTTATCAAAAAATAATGTTTGTAATTAGACCTTGGACAAACATAAAAACATTTGCATATGATAAAATTCACAAAAACATTTAAAAAGTAAAAATGTGTACTTCTTACCGAGATCTCCCCATTGAGAACCCTCAGGTAGGGTCAAGTCTAGATCCCCTCGAAATTCCAACCCGACATAGGCATAATCATTGACCATCAGCATATGTGGTCGCAACCAGTCAAAGAAGGAATCATTGTATTTGATGATTGGTCCAGCTACATGTCGGGCCATGAGGTTACACCACCTCAACATCCTGGGATCCTCGGGAGTCGGTAAACCCCACTCAACCTGCAACCTCAGCAAGGGAAACCTCTCAATAAAGAAGGACACCAACAATGACCCGTACCCGAATTACTTTAGGTCGCCTCTCCTGCATTTAGTCAACTACCTCTTCATGCCACGAAGGACTGTGTCTACCCAGTTAAAGACACGAGGCTCAGTACACTCTATGGCATACTGAAAGTAGCTCTAGAGAGCCATGTGTGGAGAAGCGCTCTCAACCATATGAGAAATGGTGAACAAAATAGTGTGAAGGGTCAAATCCTAAACCCCCCAAATGGCCACTTTTCCTTTGCTCCTTTCCGCCTCTGGAACACAGTACAAATGATAGTATTCACTCATAGGCAACCCACCACCTTGGCTACCAGTCAAGCTAGCATGGTACCAGTGCCATGACAGTCCTGTCAAGAAGTAAATGTCCTCAATATCCAAGGACAATGTGTGGACCCCTACGTGGAAAACTTGTTGGTCCACATCCCACATATGCACGAAGTACTCTAATAGCCTGACTTGGGCCCTCATACCCGGGATCCGAAAGAATTTCAGGAGATCACAGTCTCGCAAAGCGACAAAAGTGCCCGGGTTATTCCCGGCAATAACATCATCTTCTTCATTCTCTCTTTCACGCCATTCCAGAAAAATGGTGATAGCCAGATGCCTGCATAAGACACATAAAAAGAAGGTTAGCAACTCTCTTCAAGACTTGGTACTTTTTTCATTGAGAAAACATTAAAGAAACTTTTCACTTTGTAGTTCTCGTAGGTGCCCCTTCGGCACAGTACGAGGTTCTCACAGGTACCTTTGGGGCCACCTGCAAGAATGATACATTCTCGCAAGTCCCGTGTGGCTAGCCTGCAAGAATGACTGAGCGCATTTTTGATCCCTAAAACAAGCTCAAAAACTTGAATTTCACCAATAAAAATGAAAATTTGAACCATGAAAAGATAGAAGACAAGGAGCTTACCTCACTATCGAAGATGGTTTGCCAAATGTATTATCATACCTTCCGTAATCGAGCGCCGAAATTCAAGGGCAAAAGAGGGGTTTTGGGCTAAAATATTGGCAAAGTTACAATGACTATGGTAAAAAGAACTTGTACCCACTTGTATTTACTTTTACCATTTTTGTGGGTTTTTATAATTGTTTTATTTATTAAACCTAATGCCTAATATCCTTATGAGTGCAACTTTTGCAGATATAACAACTTCGATGTTCATACACAGGGATACATATATTTTTTCTCTTTTTCGTCGCATGTTTGGATTGTTTTTTATGGTTTTTTGCACAAAACCTCGAGCTTGGTCTTTGCCCGTTCTCACGCTCGAAAATACATGCGAACGTGATCGAGCACACTTTTATCACTTTTTAGGGCTCAACAAGGTTATACGAAAAAGGAACCACCTGGAGTCCTCTTTAACCTCTTTTCTGACTCTCTAAACATGAAAAGATCGCCGAGCGACCTTGCTATTTTCACGCTCGTTAAAGTATTTGAAGAAAGCGTCTGTTGAGCGATAATTTATCTCTTTTTCGGTCTCATCGGACAATTTTATGAAAAAGGAACTGAGAGAGTTCTCTTTTGAGTGTTTTTCTAGACTCTATAATAATGAAAAACCTTCGAGTTTTCTATCTTTAGACTCGTTAAACAAACATCGAAAGACCCGTAATGGGACCGAACCACTCCTTCCTAGGGTTCGTTAAAAGAACTCCGAGGGACTCGTCCAAAGGATGAGATTACATAAACAAGCATATGTTATCCTACTCAAAATTGCGTAAAAATAAAAAGGTACTCGCTAGAAATGGTGGGGGAAAATTTGGGAAAGGGATGTGTTTTCGTATTCATATTATTGGCAGCAAGTGTCACTCTTGAACATGAAACCCCCTTATTCATTATCTGAAGCCAGTTTGGGAAATCCATTTCTCTCTCATTCGATTTGCTACAAGGTCATATCCTGGGTCGTCTCTAAGTCAATGCTGCCAAATCATTGGTCGTGTCATTCATATGTTCAAGAGAAGTTCATCTGAAACCTCTATTGAGTCGGCCATCTGTTGTTGTCCATTCTCTCTGTGTCGGCCTTCCCTGTGTCTAGTTCAACTTACATCATACTCTGTTCCACCTTCAAAATATGTTATTCATTTCATTTCATTGATGGGGGATACATCAAGGCCCTCCTGTGATGAGTTTTGTTCCGTTGACTCCAGCTCATTATCCGAAAACAAGACCTAGAAATTATTTGGTACCTCAGGACTTGCATGCCTCAATGGCAAGTTTCCTCTCTTTCGACAGTGGGTTTTCATCATTGACCCCTGATCGGGAGATTCCATCGAATGTTCAACCTCAACTCATTTATTCACATTCGGTGGATTGTACTAATGTGTTGGACAAACCTACCACACTTAGAGGGGGGGTGAATGAGTGTGGGGCTCTTTTTCCCAAATCTTCCCTCTTGCACAAAAACTCATCAATTAGCATTCAACATTTATTCATTACCCATTGTTTTCATTTATAACCAGTTAGATGTGAGCACATATCAGCAACATATATCAACAATATATCATCAACAAGTCATCACCATAATCAACACAAAGAACATAATATGTATGTACAATTTTCTTTTTATTACGGACTACAATCCTTGGGGTTTATCAGAAACAACTGAATATAGTACAAATCTACAAGAGCACCAGCTCTATATGCAATACTCATCTTGCATTCTCATCACCAACTAAGATGAGGCAACAATCCTCAACAGATATCAATCTGTACCATAAACAAGAGCATCAACCATGCACCAACCTGTGCCAAACAATCTGTAATCAACCTGTACCATAAACAAGGGCATCCAACCATGTACCAAGTATATACCAATCATGTGTCAACTACTCATCAACAATGAATCATCAATATGTACCAACATCATCAACTATACACCTCATGTGTGTGCCAACTCATCAACTGCTTGTCTCAACCATGACTAGTTTTGGATTAGTCAACAACCCTAACTTGAAATAATCATAAATTTGTAACTGTATTGAATAAAGATCTGTAACTGATACACAATGTTATTCAGTGTGTTTTATTCAATTACTCCAAGTGGAACTACTTGGAACCTCTCAGAAAAGGAGTTATAGAAAAAATGGCATACCTTGCTGAATTCTAGCTTATTCTAGAGAACGACCTTGTAGAGCATACCCCGCACAAAATATTTTATGAATAGATTTGAAACTATTACAGAGAATACTAAAGAATGTAATATAACCATCACAATTGGTCTCACTAAATTTGTATCTTTTATGAATAAGTTATGACGTTTTTACTCGAAACACCTGATTTTGACTAGTTTCAGGACTAGCCACAAACCCTATTTTCCACGGAGTGTAACTCCCAAACTACAACGCCCCACATGCTGAATTTTTAACCACAAATACTTGGATATGTTTTCTCACTTTCATAGAAATTTAAGGATCTGAATCATTATAGAAACAAAGTTATCGTGAAAATGGTGAGATGACCTGAAAATAACATACCTTAGAAAGCACCATCAAAAGAATTTATCCTTCCTTGCATTTCGGCCTTCTTTTCTTCACTTTCTTCAGAATTTTAACTTAGATATAATTTTTATACCTCAGAAACCTATAGATATTCAATATTCTCAAGTGTGATTCAAATGAGAGAGCCTTGCCTGTTATTTATACTCTCCAAGTAGCTTCCTTAAAAACATCTTCTAGGTCACTTGGCCCCACTTTCCTTATTTTAGAGTTGGGTCCACTTCTAATTTCTCCATTAAAATTATTATTGAAATAATTTATTTTGTATTCACTTTGAATT